>CM025852.1:20626992-20656095 GCA_003952965.2 Morella rubra
AAGGAAAAGTTGGCCAAAACTTGCTTTGGCTAATTTTTTATTAGTAATTTGAAATTGTAAAGTCTGTGGACTTGTTTTGCAGCTTTGAAGGTTTTAATCCATATTTTCCAGGTTTAGGAGAGCCACACCTATACCAAATAAAAGCGCGGAGATTAAACCTGGAATGCGCCCGACTTTCCAACAAACAATCCCAAGTTAACCTTTTCTAAAAAGAGATGAGCACTGGGTTCGGGCATCCTCTTGTGTCTTGTGGTTTGTAATTCCCATGTTCTGTTTCTTTCCCTATCGCAGCCGGGCAAAGCCTAAACTCTGTTTTTGTTGTGGGCCTGACCCTGTACAGTTTCAGTTGGTTTCCACAGGGCATGTCGGAACGCTAAAAAATCCACTTTCAAAAATGGGATGCTGTGGGCAGCATTGAGAAGGACCAGCCCAATTTAGCCTTTTTTGCTTTTTACTATTTTGTTATTCCCAAACTGCTCAGCTGCTGACCCCTCTAGGCACTCATAGGACCCCCCGTAAAAAATCTTATACTATCCAGCCAAGGTTTTCCTCTCGTGTTGTATTGTTGACCTTATCTTCCATCACTCCACTAAAGGACTATCAAAACTAATCACTAGTAATCGAGACGGGATGAGTCGATGCCAGGTGCTATGCTAGTCCGCCTACGCATGTTATGACATTTCCACGAACCATCACGAATGGCGAATGAGAAGAGGACCCCCGGCACTTGAGATGGGTGCTTTCCTTCTTTTTTCGAAGGTCTTCCAGGGCTGATTGAGGTATAAATTCAATACATATAATCTCAATTTTTCTTGATTTGGTGGTAACCCATTTGGACGAGCAATCGCTACTTCGTTCTCGCCTTTGAGTGTGCAGGGCTTGAATCATCCATAAAACGCCTATTACTAGGTGCCAAGCTTGTGTGAAATATCTTACTTGCCTTATTCCCGGAAGTGGGTTAAAATCCCAAAACAAAAGTTAATAATTGCAAAGATTATATAGATTGTCTCAGTACTTGTGGCGAGTCCTCTTATATGGACTTGACCCCCCTAAGAATGCTTCCACAGAAGAGGCGAGAGGTTCTATCCTTCGATAGGAAAAGCTATGTGTACCGAGCGGGAAATCTATACTCGTAGGCGGTGATACCTCAAGCCCATGATACAACATTCTGTTTTGAAGTAAGAAAGAAGTTTATAACGAAAAGGTAACCCCTGGTCGGAGCTGCCTTGGTAGGGTAGAAGCCGAATAGAAGGCATAAAGTCAGAGAGGTAAAGAATAAAGAGATTGGAAAGTTGAGATTCATGTATTGACGTAATGTAATATAGTAGACCCTTAAAGAACATCCAACCCTAGAAACGAGAGCACGCCCATCAAACTGAAAGAATTGAGAAATAGGAGGCGGGCTAAGCCCGAATAGCTTCCTCAAAAGCATGATGTAGCGACTTACTATGAATAATGCGAGCTAGCATTTGGGGCTAATGTCTGTAGATGTGATACCTCCTGGTCAGAGACGGAGAATCGCTGTTATCGGATCTGGTAATAAACGTATGCTTAGTAGGGGGGCTGAACCGGCTTGCTTTTGGTACTAAATTCCTCCTCCACCCGAGCGTTTATTGCTTTCTTTCTCAACGAAGGAATTGATAGAGGGCGGTGGCGAAGAAAAAGAAGTGAAATCTTGACCAGTTCGTATAGAAGTCAAGGGAAGAGAAAGCGAGCGCACTCATGAATATGAATACTCGATTTTCCGATAGTCTAGATCATTTAAAACCAAAATAGTCCGCCCGGTTATACCACGGGTAGGTGTAGCGGAGTAGATTTTTTATGTAAGAAAGGCATTCTCTGGAGAAAGATTTCATTGTGAAGCTGATGGAAGAAAGAAAGCTAAAGCAATAACTTAATGAAGAAGTTCCGGCAAAGAACAACAGAACTGTGATTTCGAAACGATGCTGTATTAGCATTTGGAAGACCTGGAAAGCAAGTTAGACCATGTTTCATAGATCAAGGTACATAAAAAGGTAAAAAGGGTGCCTATCTCAATCAAAGATGGAGAAAATGCTCCTTGCCAAGCAAGAGCGATAAGCAAGAACCTCGGGGTATCAAGCCAGACGAAAGCGGTGAGATGGAGACTTTTATACTATCTATTTCCAATTCTTATTTCTATAGCCCTATGGTATGGTGCATGCCACTATGGTTACTTATTCTTCTCAGTTTCTCGAATCCTTATCATCAGTATGGCCCGTATAAGACTGTGAGCTACAGGATGAAAAACCAGACGTTGAAGCAACCCGGCTCGTTGGGAAATCCATGTTAGCTGATACAGCTTCTTAGTCTGAGTCGTGGTTAGAGCGACATAAGCAGCCTTTACTTTACGACCGGACTTCTTTGTCTGCTTAGATGACCCTACATATACAAATGGAAGTGGTTTGGTTGTGCCCATGACCGATAGGGACCGGTTTCTTAAGCAAGATGGTATCTATTTCTAATGTAAACGGAATGGCATCCTTCCTCTTTTGACCGAGTATATAGGCATCTTTCTCCCGACCCTTCAATTCACACTTGAAGATATAAGGTAAGGATTGATAGTTCTGATTGGGGAATCGGTATCCTTTGTGGATCGAGGGCCCACTGCCCCTTGATAGCAGTGGTTGAGTGACTCAATTAGTAGATTCTTGGTTCTGGTATCCGGTCAAAGGCCCACTGTCTTAGCCATAGCGATCTGGCTGGCCATATTCAGTAGCGTTCGCTGATCGTTTTGAATTGGTTAGAAATCCAATAATGGAAGCAGGTGTCGACTCACGTGAAGAGACATGGTTCAAGTCCGTTGAGTGAAGAATGGGGTTCCCACATAGGAAGAACAGAGCGATGGGGAATCTAGGACACTGGGAGGAGAAGCAAGGCTCAGATAGGCGAAAGGCTGAACGAACAACTCGCAGTGACCCATTTCGAAGAAAATAGCTTCTGACTGGGCTTGGGCTGATGAATTCAGAGTTGGAAGAATGGAACTCTTGGCTGGTAAGACAGGGCTCGGTGCAGCTGGGCTAACTGTGCTTAGTGAAGCGGAAGCGGAAGTTTCATATGCAAGTTCTATATTGATGTAATTACAGCATACTTCTTCTCTTTTAGAAAGCTCTATGTATATACTTCTCTTCTATAGGACCGGTGCTCCCTGATAGACGAACAACTAGACTAGTCAGCTCTCGTCCCATTGGTGGAGCATTAGCCTAACCAAAAAGGCAAAAGAGGGCCCTTCGGCGCGTGCAGTTGGCCCCGGAGATTGATAGTCATGCACTTAAGAGACTAACAAGAAGGCGGTTCTTGAGAAGATCGAATGAAAGAAGTCCTTTTTTTTTAGTGCGCCGGAATGGTCTTTCAAGCGAAGGCAGCGTTTTCAAAGCGATCAGAAAGACCTCCCGTAATTCTCCACAGGAAAAATTTTATTCACAAGTGAAGCGTCTTGTGCCTAGTGTTCTTTGGATCGAGCGGGTGAAATACAAAAAGAAAGACCTCGTGACTTCAACACAGAAATAGGGAACCACTCGATATCGGGACTCCAATCATGATCAAGGGCTTTCATTTCAAAGAAGACCAGTACCTTGTATCCCATGAATCACTTGAGAAAGCTGCCCTTTTAGCAACAAAAACCTGCCATGGAATAACTAATAGAATATACGCCTAGATCTATGATTTTCATTTCTGTAGATTGACACCCCTGCTCCATGGTAAGCAAGGAGCACTACCTCGATCATCAAGCTTTGGAAGCCGCTTCTCTAAACAGAAGAGGTTAGCCCCATTTCATACTCCCCGTCTTCGAAGGATTCGTTTATGAATCTTTGCTCAATAGCCAATGAGGTTCAATTTCAGTCCTACCTTTCTTTATATGTGGAGTCCAGGAAGCAATTCCCTTTAATTGTAGTGAATGATTAATGCGTGTCAATCTTGATCAAAATTTGTTGTTAAAAAGCAACGCGTCAAACTTTCGATTGGAGCGTACTTGAAATGATGGGTAAAGCTCCAGGTGCCACTTCCACTTCTAGATAGGAATGGAGATAAGTAAGCTAAGTTGTCACAAGCAGGAAGTATGAATCAGGCGCACCTGTCAGACTCACGCGAGTGGGTCGGTGGCTCAGATGCCCCATAATACCGTCGAATCAGCCGATTGGTAGGTTGAGTACGGGTACGGGGGAAGGAAGGTCAAGATCACTCAAGAGAAAGGGTGCGTGACGGCCTGGTGAATGAAGAGGAAATCAGGGATGCATTCAATCCCCCCTTTTCTGTTCCCTCAAGACCTATGAAGAGAAAATAATGGATCTACGCAATACATGTGGTTGAAATCTAATCTACCTTTATAGATATTCTGTATATTTTCTGTATATTTAGGGTCAATAAAGAAGCTATAAGGTCTGCATTCAACCCAAAGCCCTGGCCGGCCCTGGCACTATGGTAGGTCAGTCAAATCTGATCATGGAATCTTTGGTTGTCACTGTCATTGGTGGTGATAGTACAGCCAATAATAGACTCGGTAGTTGTCACTGCCATCGATGGTTAGAGTCCAGCTGATACTATAATCTTCAACTCTATTAGCGAGATGCATGTCTTAAGCATCCGAATCTTCTTATTCTGCCTGGCTTTGTACTGATAATAGTCTCAAATATGCAACCCTTACACGTGACATTATTTAGTAAGCCAAAACATGGCAACCTACTGCTCGCGACGTGCGGGTGGCTTTGGAAAATGAATCTCTGTATCAATCAGTAGCCAGAGAACAAAAAGTAAAATTGCAACTTCAGACATTGAAGAAGGGAAAGCAGATTTTATAATGAACACATTTGGCGCAAGCCAATGCCGCTAATAAACAGCCTTTTGAAACACGCCCTAACATGTACCTACGGAGCAGAAGATAGATCGGTCCTCGTAGAACGTTCAAGACTTGAAGTCTGTTGTTCCATATCTATTACTAAACCTCTAGGTGCTCTATCTACGTACAGAACATACCATTACCAAGAAAAGAATTAGCACATTTGCGTGGGGCATAAGCACATTGGTGTCGGTCTAAGCCAGTCAATCAAGTCTGTAGTGTAGAGTCCAGGGGGGAGGACAGGTTTTAGTCCGAGGAGTTCAATTAAATGATTTCTCTATAGTACATGGCCTTGAGCCTAGAGTTATAGAAGAATTCCTTCATGCTTCCCATAGGATAGGAAAGATTCAAGTGGCCGGTTAAGCAGCTCGTCCTAATCTAGGCACATACGCCGGTTAGAGCGCTTAGAGCAGTGCCTTTTCAAAGCTTAGCTTCTGAGATTATCTTACTAATAGAAAACAATCTTTCTTTCGGGAAAGTCTTCTGCTTCTTGGCCTGGCACAGATCTTCTCGAATAAACTACTGTTTGCCCCTTGTTCTCGGGCCCTGGAGATACCAGAGCGGAGGGAAGGCCCCAGCTTTTAAATCCAATTTGTATTTTTTTTTATATATAAAGAGGAAGCCCGCTTCACTCCAAGCTTTGAAGCGGGATTACCGGTCTTAGGAAGAGCAGTGGGCAAATCCCCTGGTCCGGAAGCGAATGGCTTGTTTGCAAGTGGAATCATAGGCTTTAGATTCAACAGTGGGGATGCCGCAGAAGTCACTTCGGGGCGATAGGGAGTATAATCAGTCCACGTGCAGAGACTGTGAGGGAGGTTTGGATAGGACACTAAAAGCTTAGTAAGGGCGGGAACTAATATGCCCATTTTCCAAGAAGGAACTGCACATCTTAATCCATTAAGATATCCACGGGGAGGCAAGCAGCTATACTATAGGGTGTGAGGGAGAATTCAGCCCCTGCTTGAGAAGAAGCTGTGGCACTTATGTTCTCGAATGTGGGACTTGCGGAAATAGGCTTTGAGGGAGGGTTCCAAACCTGGACAAGGCATCCATTACCATTAGTGACGACTGGGCAAGGCATTTTTGCCAATTATCCCGGTTTTGAACTCAGCTCGTGCAACAGGAAGCATCAAAGGAGGAAGCAGCTGAAGAACGGCCACTTATTATTTCTGGGGGTGTGCATGAATCTTTGCCTGATTTGATGATTGATACCAAAAAGACGGTCTTTCCTTGTGTTAGCTGGGGATATCCTCGTAGAAGGAAAATGGCATTTAGGCCAATGTTCTTGTTACAGAATGGGTTGTTACAGAAAGAGAAGTAGACATGAGTTAACAGGGACTGATTAGACGCTCTCCTGGCATTAGAAGTATGTGTGGGCTTCAATAATATGCCTGATGTCGGGATATGGTCTTTCTACAGCTCCCCTGAATCAACCATCTGTCGAGAAGAGGAAGCACAGTTGGCAGTAGAAGGGAAGGTTTATAATCCTTTGCTATTGAATCTGCTCTTACTGTTCTCGAATCCGCAGCAATAAGACTTGAAGTTGAAGGACCAATAGGCTGCGACGAATGCTGGGAATATCATAGGTCAGAATTAAGCCGATTTGCCCACATGAAAGCAGATAGAGAATTGGACAAGGAAGTGACATATAAAAGATGCCGAGAATGCGCCGTTCTCTTTGCTAGAATGCCTTTTTGAAAGAAGGGCTTGCTTCAGATCGGAATTTCCTGCGCACAGAGCTTGTCTAGTTACTTCTATTAAGGTGATGGCACAGTCTTAGTTCAAAACCCTGTCTTAGGCTGTTCGAGAATGCCCTCTTGCTGCAAGAATGGCTTGTGACAGTGAATCAGAAGAAGTTGCTCTTGAAGAAATAAATGCCACATCCGCTATCTGTCTTAAAAGGCTCGATACAGTAATTTTGTATTAGTAAGGCATTCGCCCCTGGTCTTTCTTTCGATTCGGGCATATCTTTAATATTCATATTAATCTAGAAATTCCCATTGAATGACCAGCTGAGATGATAAGAACATTCGACGACATTAGCATCCGAAAAAGCTCATGACATCTCGGGAGTAGCTCTTAGGGGAATATCCGATCTTCGAGAATCCACCGCTCTTGCTGAGAATAGGATGGGCGTATGGACAGTGAATCAATAGTATAAGCAATAGGCGATTAGGAAAGGACAAATAAGGTCTTTGCACCAATCCCCTCTTTGAATAGCCTCTTTGCATCTTTGAAGGACAACTGCTATTGTTAATGGACGAGGAGTAGGAGGGAAGAACGGAATTCATGCTAGGCTGTGAGGGAATGCCTTCTTACTCTTGGAGAATCAACGGATAGTCTTTTCGACGAATCCACTGCTTGAGAATCTATCCCTTTCTTACCGAAACTGACATCCATATAATAGTATAAGGAATATGCCCACAATCGGACGATAGAGGGAGATAATCCTACCAAACGAGCAACTTACAGAAACTCTTATTGCCCTAGAAGCCAGAACTCCTAACTAACCCTTAGGCGAGCGAAGGGACTCCCCATACGGGACCGGGGAGGCACGAGCGGGAGTAAGAAGAATCAGCAGCACATTCATCTTCCTCTATAAGGGCTTACAAGACGAGACCTAGGTGGCACGTTCCCTTAATAATTCCTCGCCTTAGGTCAATCAGTTCCTCGCCATGCCTTGCCCAGTCGTCACTATTTGATTCTTTCTTTTCTAAGTCAAAAGTGAAGTGGCGTGTAGTGAGCTTTCTAGCGGAAAGGCAGACTTGAAACTGACTTACAGCTTGCTTTGCTCTGGAGGGAGCTTCCTGAGTCAGACCAACTCGGCCACCGAACGTCTGAATGGAATGTATTTATTAGGAAAGCGGGTGTTCACTCACAAAAAGAGTTCAACAAAGTCACTCCTTGAACAGAAGCCCGAGCCCTTTAAGGCAGGCTAGATAGATCAAAAAGGTCTTCCGTGAGGTGCTATATAAGTCCTTGCATTTTGGTTTCAATAAATAGTTGTAGACCAATACTTTTGATAAGAAATAGATAATCAACAATAGAAGAAAATATGACTCTCCCCGCTTCCCCTACCAACGATGATCAACCAATGCTGGTCGAGGAAAACCCCACTCAGGAGCATCACCAGGACCCAAACATCTACTTCTACTCCTCCACTAGAGGGAAAGGAGTAGTAGAAGTGGCCCTCCTGGGACAGGAGTCGAGAGGAGGTTTACATTTCTCAAGTAGCCTTTGATGGAGTCGAAAGCTTTCTGGCAATCGTCGTCCCGTATTCATTAGGCTCTGCCTTTTTTAAGAGCTTTTAGAAAGGTTCGCATCGATCGGAATGCTGAGAGATGAACCAGCGAATGAATTGATTGAAGTCTGCCAATGAGACCTCGCTGCTCTTTGAGATTCTTTGTCGGAGGCATCTCGAGTATAGCACGCACCTTGGACGGATCCACGCTTAACGCCCTCGTTTGCTGACAATAAAGCCGAGGAGCATTCCGGCAGATAGACCGAAAACGCATTTCTTTGGATGATTCTTTAGCTTGTATTTTAGGGCTCTTTCGAGGACTCGACGAAGGTGAGCTTCCCCTTTCTTGGATTTCACGTATACATAAACCTCCATGCAGTCGTGTATCATATCATGGAAAGATGGCCGTCATGGCCCTTTTATATGTGGCTCCAGCATTTTGAAGTCCGAATGGCATGACAAGGTAGCTGTAGGTTTCCCAGGGTGTAGTGAATGATTTTTTTTCTTCTTTAACGAGCTTAATTTGGTTATACCCGGAGAAAGCGTCCATGAATGAGAAAATCTCGTGGCCAGCGGTCCTATCCACGAAGATATCAATGTGTGGCAGTGGAAAGTAATCTTAAAGGCAAGCCTTGTTAAGGTCTCGGAAATCAATGGAAACACAAACTTGTCCATTCTTCTTCTTCACCGGTGACTAATTAATGGGTTCTTCCACAGGGCTACTGGTGGCTTCTTAAATGGACTCGGATGCGCGGCTGCATGCGATAGGTGGAACTGAAACTACCTCTGTTGGCCCTTACTTGCCTCTACCACCTCTTGCAAAACAAGGGCGCCAACCCCACCATCCGCACAGGCTGGTATTCTTGGTTCCCCTTTACCTTCATTGTCTTCTCCATCGGTTATCTGTCAGATATGCAAGACTGCCGTTCACTCCGCTCCGACCTTAACGGCCTTGTCAAGGCCACAAGCCCCCACGAGTGCTATCTGGGAGGGTAGATCATCTGCAGACACTGTCCAAGAGGGCAAGCCTAAACAACCTATCTACATAGGTTCTGATGAGGATGACTCTTTATGAGACTATGGGGAAGAGACTAATGTTGTAGATGAAGACATGGAGTCGGCGGTGGCGTTGAAATGAGGGGATCGAGAAGGTTTCACATTCTGGGACAAAAAGAAGCGATACGCGCTTTTCCAGTATAGTCTCTCGATAAGGTCAAGCAGCAACACGGTTTACGGCAGGTTTTTTTGTATTGTAGTCTGTGGAAGCCAGACTTCTAGGAACAGACGCATCTATCCGGATCGAGCACAGATCTTGCTCTGACTGAGCCTACCGAGACTGACCCGACACGTGCTGTTGCTTAACGCCCTTGTTTGAGAATAAACTGCTATTGAATTCACAGCTAGTCTTTCTCTTGTGAACGACTCCGCTGCAAGAAGAGTAAGCGCTCTTTTCAATATCCAGTTCGTACGTAGGAGCTCTAAGCCTATCTGCTGTTGAATAACCAACCGATGCCAGTCTTTTCTGTTCCAGTAACCGTTGTTAGAGTGAAATTCTCCGCGGTTTGCCTAGACGCTCTTTTAGATTAGAATAGATAGAGGGCGTTAAGCAATGAATTGCATTCGACACGGTATAGAAATTTTTGTTTAAGACCAAGGTATGAGTTTGTATACTCCTCATTACGAAGCCAGAAAGAATAGGCCAAAAAGCCGTATTGCCCGCGCCTTTAGCCAGGAGAGGGTTTTGGAGAAAGATAGGTAAGTGGTAAGCCGCAAAGTCATTCTTTTTTCTATTGATTCTGGAGCGAGAAGCATTCCTTTCTCCCTCGCTTCTACGCAGGCTTTTTTTATAGAGAGAGAGTAAGGGGGGCGGAGCTTACTTAGCCTTCTCCCCCCTTACTATTTATATATTCTTACAATTTTCCGGAAGGGAGCTTTCAGCTTCCAATCTTATATCATTTGTTGATAGATAGGGCTGATAGCCCCCTGACGAGAGAGGTCTTTAAGGATATTGTGGAGAGAGCGGAGGCTCTCGCTTTTTCTTCTCGCTAACGATCGGCATTCTTTTCTTCCTCATTCCGGCATGATCAAAGAAGCTATGGCTGACCTGGTCCCCTTTGAAGACAAGACCTTCCTTTTTCTTTCTGTGCTTTTCAGTTTTCTAATTGGGAATCAACCCCCTCTGCTCCTCTTTCTTTCCTAACGCACTGCTTTATTGCGCGCATTTGGTGCGCTATTGAATAACATTCCTATAAGTGGTCAAACTATCTCCCCATCTCAAGGAGGTCCTCTACTTTGGTTGGCTAGTCGATCTTCCTCTCTCCGAATTGACATTTTGATCACCCTCGTTGTACTTACTCTTTCGAAGGATCACCCGTTGAAGCAGCTTCCTTGAACCTTTCATCTCTCCACATCACTCTTAGGGATTCGAATGAAGCAGCGGACAATACGACAGAGCAAAAGCTAGCTACTTTTTTTTAATATTTCTTGCCTGCTTGAAGCTACGGCATCCCACCGATCCTATCCGAAAGGGTGAGTTGATGCTAGGGTGGTGCCTTACCCTGATTGCTCAGTTGTTAACTGAGCTAAACCATTCCCTTTTTAAAAAAATATTTATTTGCCTACGGAGCGGTGAAATTACTTTCTTTCGAGTGATTTGATTCATCAATAGGGGACCATCCCATACCATAGGAAGTTACTTCTTGGAATGCCGTCGTTCAAGCACAGGCTGACCACTGATTCAATCTTCAAAGCAAAAGCCAAATCTTGCTACTATAAAACCGAAGGAGCACACAAAGCAAACGAAGGGACTCACCAAGCAACAACGTAGTTGTTTGTGTAGGCGGAATCGAGTTTAAAATCATAAGATGACAAAGTGACTGCACCAACGAATCAAGCTGAACACATCTTTGATCCACTCTACGAACTGAAAGCGAGATCTTGCAAAACAATCACGCAAGGCCCGGATCTGCAATAATGGCTATGTAGGTAAGGGGATCAGCGCTATGTATGATCGCTTTGAGTTCTGCTCGAAGTGTGTATGCTTACGTACGAGTTGCTATTCGGCCGTAGATCGGGTTCTGGGTTCTTCCCTCGAACTCCCCGAGTGGTATTTCGTAATGTAAAGCTAGTCTAAAGTAGATTCAGGATCAGGGCGGTGGGTGGGGTAGGAAGGTAGATGAGAATAAGAAATTCTTTATCCTATTCTGCTAATTCTCTTCTTGTTGCACCATGTCCAAGCTTGACGATAGCAGTGGAACAAAAGTCACCATCGGATTTAAAGAATGAACCTTCCTTCCATAAACCTAGGCAACACCAGAAGTTTCTCTATCTGCAAAGGACGCTGGAAACAGGTCGAAAGTAGGGCGGAGGTTGGGTGTAGCGGATTTTATCATCCTCTGCTCGTAGGGATCCGGGGCACCGCCCAGAAGCGTCATGGACAAACCTAGTCGTCTCGCAGTTACGCGAACCAGCTCAATCAGCCACGACCGATAAGAAGTCAGACTAGTAAAAAGAGCAGTACGCACCTACATTATAATACCTTCCAGCAGAAAAGCCCAACTAACTACAACAATAGACTGAGAGAATACCATACCAATAGACTAAACGAAGACCCCCCTCCACAAGGATAGAACACACCATAATAATACGAATAAACACCGCCCTCCTATCATTCACCAGGTTTTAGCTTTAGCGCTCAGAGGGATAAGGATAGAGATCATTGAATTCATTTGATCAGATTGCTCTGTCTGATACCATGTATGTGAAAGATTGGACCTTGGATGGACATATAAGAGTTCCGAATCGAATCTCTTCTCTTTAGAAAGAAGATCTTTTTTTTGTCTCTAGCTTCGCTTTTGAATGTGCTATGAGATTACGTTCCCTAGGCGGATCCGTATGAGAGAACTAATCCTGCAGCGATGAGTTTGAATGAAGGTTCTTTTTTCCTCAGACCCGCTCCCCTTTTCCAATTGGGCTTTGTGCCACGCCACTTCGGAGAGTGAAACGAAGGAAAAGCCTTATAGGTCATCCTATTTCGGTGCATGGTCAGGATCCCGTATGTGGGTCTGCCTTTTTCAGGAATTATATGATCATTGGTGAAATAGCGTATAGGTCTGGGTGGGATGATACGAAAGAGAGCAGTTGCCAATTGGCATGCAAAACCGAGAAGGAACTTCCTTATTCACTGAAATTCCTGTGTGAAAGAGCCCAAATGATTTAGCGTTTTAGCGTAGAGAGAAGACTTTCGGGTGAACGAACGATTTCAGATGCAGCGATCATGGCCTGATTTTACGTAGTTCCGTATATTGATTCTGACGAGTGAATTTAATCCATTTACTGATAGATAAAGGATAGGAACCTACCTATCAGAAGAGGTTTTAACTAGAATACGAACAAGATAAGAGGATGCCCCATTTTTTTAGAGGTATAGGTTTGGGAAAATGGGGTTTTAACCTAGTAAGGGGTGGGGTGTGAGGGCTTGATTGAGAGTTTTTTGGTAGGAGACTACTTGCCAAGGCTTCGTAGGAAAGAGGCCTTGGACAAGGCTTTTTTAGGACGGGCAAGGGCCACGAGAGAGGTTTTCCTATTATCCGCCGCTAGAAGCAATCGGTAATGGAATAAGAGGAGCAGCCAAAGGGGCACCTATTTGCATCTGAAAAGCGGTACAGTCTGACCCTCCCTTGCTGCATCAGTAAGATACAGCAAGCAACAGCTAATGTAATGCTATTTATATATATATGTATGCAGGCTAGGTCTTTCCCCGGACCGATGACTCGCTTGTTCAGTACTGCTAACTATTATAGGAGGATGCCGTCCCCTCGGGACTACCAGTAGTTTCGGTTGTTGAATCTCGTGCAAGTTAGGTTGTGGTTGTATTGGCTGCAAGCGGAACGTAGGCGCTTTAGGTGTGTGTTGACCATGCGCTCTCGCGTCATGTAATGTCGTATGTATGATAGAGGTGGTGTGGTGATTGACCTCAATGCTAATGGTTATCCCCAAGGTTCAACGAATGAATGAAGCTATGATCGTACCCGGATAGAGATGATGGTCTTACTCTGATGTCTCCAAGCCAGTCATAATAGAATAGATAGGCAAAGCAGCCAATAGAGCAGTCTGTTCTCGCCTATCGATGGATAGTAGGTTGCTTCCAAGCTCAAACCATTTGAAACTGAATTGCTACTTTACTCTTGTTATTGATAGAGTGGTATTCTCCGCCCCTGTAAAGTAAAGTAGAGGGAGAGAACTGGAAGAGAGAAGGAAAAAGAGCAAAGGATTTACAAGTCTAATTGGAGAAGAATGGCTGACACGTTGACTGCCTTCGAGACTATTAAATCTAATCCAAGCGGTCTAACCCCCGGGGCGGACCCCAACCGAAAGGCGCTAGACGGACTAACGGCAAGCGAGATAAAGAAAGCAGCTAGCCCTATGTGTACAACCTTGCCGCGGGAGAGTCTTTCTCCAATGAGAATAAATCAAGTTTTTGGGCAAGACAAAAAAGGAACTCGCCCTTTGACACCAAGGGGTAAGAGCTGATTGTTGGCGATGACTTGGTGAAGGGAATCTATGAGAGAAGGTTCTCTAACCGGGTTCCGACCGAATAGAAGGCGGAGCCAACGAGTTCAGTCGAACAGCGTAACGAGTCTAAGGGCGGGATCAAGCTTGAAAGGAATGGACGGGCGTAGGCTTAATAGTGAACGCGGACCCCCTTGCTTATAGATATGAGATCAATGACTTAAAAGACAGATGCCGAGAGAAACTGCTAGACTTCTTTATTGCGTTGCGAAGAGAAATCAAAGACGAAGATTTGCTGACGCAGTGCGGGCACTGGATGAAAAAGAAAGAGAAGTTAACAACCCACCGGAAGGGCATACCTCAGGAGCACCAATCTCCCCCAGCAAACATCTATCTGCACGAAGCCGACCTATGGATAGAAAGAAAAATGCAGGAAAGGCAAATTTTATATGAAATAAAAAAGATGCTTTGGGAGTGTGAGATAGGCGGACGGGGAGTACGCAGCCGAACAACCGCAGGGGCTTCCAGCAGTGATAGCTGAACTAACCAGATGGGCCGCCCAAAACCTGGAGTTGACATTTAAATCGGAAATCAACGTCGGATCCCGGCTATCCGAAAAACGCAGACTGAAGCGGAGGATCACAAAATGCAACACAACAAGGGGCGAACCAAGCGCTTGCGCGAAGGAAGAAGCGAATCAATCAGAATGGAGACAGGGAGGAGAGGCGAAAGAGAGATTTTCGAGCCTGCAAGCAGCAAGCAACAACGGCTTTTCAGCCGTTGCGCGCTAGCTTGTAGTTTAGGGGTATAGTAGGGGTGCCCCTTTCTAAAACTTATACCTTTCTAAAACTTATATTTAATATAAGGTAAGCTTTTTTGAACCCTAGTTTTGGAGTTTTCCCCAACCTATACCAACCTAAGAAAAAGGGGCTTACGTTTTTCAGCTATATCGCACTGCCGCATAAACAATGGATCCGCTGGGCTGGATGAGCCACCTTCTCTGGAAAGGAAGAGTGAAAAGCCATGTCACTTGGAACGGAACTGGTTGCTTATTTACTTTTAGTAAGACCACTTTGGTAAGCAACATTCGATTATATAGGCATGGTTGCTTACAAGACAAAAGCTAGCTTCTAGATGTTCTTTGCCTGAACATATAGAGGAAGCAACCTTCTGGCCTCTGTACCAGTAGTGGAGTGGCTTGCTACTTTCAATCATAAAAGGAAAATGGAGCAAGGCAAGGGAAAAAGAAGTTGTCCCCTCTTCTCTGATAACCCGCCGCCGGTCATATAGAGTGCTCCGCCCGCCACCGCATATGTAGAAAAAGAGGGAGCAGGGAAGGAAGAACAACCGTTTGACTTTGGCACATGAGGTGGCGGCTTTGGCTAGGTAACATAATGGAAATGTATTGGACTGCAAATCCTGGAATGACGGTTCGACCCCGTCCTTGGCCTCGGGGAGTGGCGAGCAGCACGGAACTCTAATGAATCAAATGGCATAAGGGGGCTTTCCTTTGTTAGAAATCCACAGACAACATTCTGGAACTTCCAAACAAAAAAAATGCAAGATGAGAAGGAGCTTTTTACGTTACGCTTCAATAGAATGAATTCGGTAAGGGTAGAATACGCCCCATGGTCGATCGAAGGTCCTGTGCCACTTGAACTCCAATCTATCTTACCTTCAATCCATCTTTGTCCAGCCAGCTCATAAAAAATGTTAGACCAATCTCAGGACTGACACAACCGAATTGGTTGAGGAAAAGGAAACCCCAGCGACCAAGCACTCCCGCCCCCAAAAGCGGAGACCGAACAACCGCCGGGTTGTCGAGGACACAAGTCCTCGACAACCCGGCGGTTGTTCGGTCTCCGCTTTTGGGGGCGGGAGTGCTTGGTCGCTGGGGTTTCCTTTTCCTCAACCAATTCGGTTGTGTCAGTCCTGAGATTGGTCTAACATTTTTTATGAGCTGGCTGGACAAAGATGGATTGAAGGTAAGATAGATTGGAGTTCAAGTGGCACAGGACCTTCGATCGACCATGGGGCGTATTCTACCCTTACCGAATTCATTCTATTGAAGCGTAACGTAAAAAGCTCCTTCTCATCTTGCATTTTTTTTGTTTGGAAGTTCCAGAATGTTGTCTGTGGATTTCTAACAAAGGAAAGCCCCCTTATGCCATTTGATTCATTAGAGTTCCGTGCTGCTCGCCACTCCCCGAGGCCAAGGACGGGGTCGAACCGTCATTCCAGGATTTGCAGTCCAATACATTTCCATTATGTTACCTAGCCAAAGCCGCCACCTCATGTGCCAAAGTCAAACGGTTGTTCTTCCTTCCCTGCTCCCTCTTTTTCTACATATGCGGTGGCGGGCGGAGCACTCTATATGACCGGCGGCGGGTTATCAGAGAAGAGGGGACAACTTCTTTTTCCCTTGCCTTGCTCCATTTTCCTTTTATGATTGAAAGTAGCAAGCCACTCCACTACTGGTACAGAGGCCAGAAGGTTGCTTCCTCTATATGTTCAGGCAAAGAACATCTAGAAGCTAGCTTTTGTCTTGTAAGCAACCATGCCTATATAATCGAATGTTGCTTACCAAAGTGGTCTTACTAAAAGTAAATAAGCAACCAGTTCCGTTCCAAGTGACATGGCTTTTCACTCTTCCTTTCCAGAGAAGGTGGCTCATCCAGCCCAGCGGATCCATTGTTTATGCGGCAGTGCGATATAGCTGAAAAACGTAAGCCCCTTTTTCTTAGGTTGGTATAGGTTGGGGAAAACTCCAAAACTAGGGTTCAAAAAAGCTTACCTTATATTAAATATAAGTTTTAGAAAGGTATAAGTTTTAGAAAGGGGCACCCCTACTATACCCCTAAACTACAAGCTAGCGCGCAACGGCTGAAAAGCCGTTGTTGCTTGCTGCTTGCAGGCTCGAAAATCTCTCTTTCGCCTCTCCTCCCTGTCTCCATTCTGATTGATTCGCTTCTTCCTTCGCGCAAGCGCTTGGTTCGCCCCTTGTTGTGTTGCATTTTGTGATCCTCCGCTTCAGTCTGCGTTTTTCGGATAGCCGGGATCCGACGTTGATTTCCGATTTAAATGTCAACTCCAGTTTTGCGGCCCATCTGGTTAGTTCAGCTATCACTGCTGGAAGCCCCTGCGGTTGTTCGGCTGCGTACTCCCCGTCCGCCTATCTCACACTCCCAAAGCATCTTTTTTATTTCATATAAAATTTGCCTTTCCTGCATTTTTTCTTTCTATCCATAGGTCGGCTTCGTGCAGATAGATGTTTGCTGGGGGAGATTGGTGCTCCTGAGGTATGCCCTTCCGGTGGGTTGTTAACTTCTCTTTCTTTTTCATCCAGTGCCCGCACTGCGTCAGCAAATCTTCGTCTTTGATTTCTCTTCGCAACGCAATAAAGAAGTCTAGCAGTTTCTCGGCATCTGTCTTTAAGTCATTGATCTCATATCTATAAGCAAGGGGTCCGCGTTCACTATTAAGCCTACGCCCGTCCATTCCTTTCAAGCTTGATCCCGCCCTTAGACTCGTTACGCTGTTCGACTGAACTCGTTGGCTCCGCCTTCTATTCGGTCGGAACCCGGTTAGAGAACCTTCTCTCATAGATTCCCTTCACCAAGTCATCGCCAACAATCAGCTCTTACCCCTTGGTGTCAAAGGGCGAGTTCCTTTTTTGTCTTGCCCAAAACTTGATTTATTCTCATTGGAAAGACTCTCCCGCGGCAAGGTTGTACACATAGGGCTAGCTGCTTTCTTTATCTCGCTTGCCGTTAGTCCGTCTAGCGCCTTTCGGTTGGGGTCCGCCCCGGGGGTTAGACCGCTTGGATTAGATTTAATAGTCTCGAAGGCAGTCAACGTGTCAGCCATTCTTCTCCAATTAGACTTGTAATCCTTTGCTCTTTTTCCTTCTCTCTTCCAGTCTCTCCCTCTACTTTACTTTACAGGGGCGGAGAATACCACTCTATCAATAACAAGAGTAAAGTAGCAATTCAGTTTCAAATGGTTTGAGCTTGGAAGCAACCTACTATCCATCGATAGGCGAGAACAGACTGCTCTATTGGCTGCTTTGCCTATCTATTCTATTATGACTGGCTTGGAGACATCAGAGTAAGACCATCATCTCTATCCGGGTACGATCATAGCTTCATTCATTCGTTGAACCTTGGGGATAACCATTAGCATTGAGGTCAATCACCACACCACCTCTATCATACATACGACATTACATGACGCGAGAGCGGTCAACACACACCTAAAGCGCCTACGTTCCGCTTGCAGCCAATACAACCACAACCTAACTTGCACGAGATTCAACAACCGAAACTACTGGTAGTCCCGAGGGGACGGCATCCTCCTATAATAGTTAGCAGTACTGAACAAGCGAGTCATCGGTCCGGGGAAAGACCTAGCCTGCATACATATATATATAAATAGCATTACATTAGCTGTTGCTTGCTGTATCTTACTGATGCAGCAAGGGAGGGTCAGACTGTACCGCTTTTCAGATGCAAATAGGTGCCCCTTTGGCTGCTCCTCTTATTCCATTACCGATTGCTTCTAGCGGCGGATAATAGGAAAACCTCTCTCGTGGCCCTTGCCCGTCCTAAAAAAGCCTTGTCCAAGGCCTCTTTCCTACGAAGCCTTGGCAAGTAGTCTCCTACCAAAAAACTCTCAATCAAGCCCTCACACCCCACCCCTTACTAGGTTAAAACCCCATTTTCCCAAACCTATACCTCTAAAAAAATGGGGCATCCTCTTATCTTGTTCGTATTCTAGTTAAAACCTCTTCTGATAGGTAGGTTCCTATCCTTTATCTATCAGTAAATGGATTAAATTCACTCGTCAGAATCAATATACGGAACTACGTAAAATCAGGCCATGATCGCTGCATCTGAAATCGTTCGTTCACCCGAAAGTCTTCTCTCTACGCTAAAACGCTAAATCATTTGGGCTCTTTCACACAGGAATTTCAGTGAATAAGGAAGTTCCTTCTCGGTTTTGCATGCCAATTGGCAACTGCTCTCTTTCGTATCATCCCACCCAGACCTATACGCTATTTCACCAATGATCATATAATTCCTGAAAAAGGCAGACCCACATACGGGATCCTGACCATGCACCGAAATAGGATGACCTATAAGGCTTTTCCTTCGTTTCACTCTCCGAAGTGGCGTGGCACAAAGCCCAATTGGAAAAGGGAGCGGTCTGAGGAAAAAGAACCTTCATTCAAACTCATCGCTGCAGGATTAGTTCTCTCATACGGATCCGCCTAGGGAACGTAATCTCATAGCACATTCAAAAGCGAAGCTAGAGACAAAAAAAAGATCTTCTTTCTAAAGAGAAGAGATTCGATTCGGAACTCTTATATGTCCATCCAAGGTCCAATCTTTCACATACATGGTATCAGACAGAGCAATCTGATCAAATGAATTCAATGATCTCTATCCTTATCCCTCTGAGCGCTAAAGCTAAAACCTGGTGAATGATAGGAGGGCGGTGTTTATTCGTATTATTATGGTGTGTTCTATCCTTGTGGAGGGGGTCTTCGTTTAGTCTATTGGTATGGTATTCTCTCAGTCTATTGTTGTAGTTAGTTGGGCTTTTCTGCTGGAAGGTATTATAATGTAGGTGCGTACTGCTCTTTTTACTAGTCTGACTTCTTATCGGTCGTGGCTGATTGAGCTGGTTCGCGTAACTGCGAGACGACTAGGTTTGTCCATGACGCTTCTGGGCGGTGCCCCGGATCCCTACGAGCAGAGGATGATAAAATCCGCTACACCCAACCTCCGCCCTACTTTCGACCTGTTTCCAGCGTCCTTTGCAGATAGAGAAACTTCTGGTGTTGCCTAGGTTTATGGAAGGAAGGTTCATTCTTTAAATCCGATGGTGACTTTTGTTCCACTGCTATCGTCAAGCTTGGACATGGTGCAACAAGAAGAGAATTAGCAGAATAGGATAAAGAATTTCTTATTCTCATCTACCTTCCTACCCCACCCACCGCCCTGATCCTGAATCTACTTTAGACTAGCTTTACATTACGAAATACCACTCGGGGAGTTCGAGGGAAGAACCCAGAACCCGATCTACGGCCGAATAGCAACTCGTACGTAAGCATACACACTTCGAGCAGAACTCAAAGCGATCATACATAGCGCTGATCCCCTTACCTACATAGCCATTATTGCAGATCCGGGCCTTGCGTGATTGTTTTGCAAGATCTCGCTTTCAGTTCGTAGAGTGGATCAAAGATGTGTTCAGCTTGATTCGTTGGTGCAGTCACTTTGTCATCTTATGATTTTAAACTCGATTCCGCCTACACAAACAACTACGTTGTTGCTTGGTGAGTCCCTTCGTTTGCTTTGTGTGCTCCTTCGGTTTTATAGTAGCAAGATTTGGCTTTTGCTTTGAAGATTGAATCAGTGGTCAGCCTGTGCTTGAACGACGGCATTCCAAGAAGTAACTTCCTATGGTATGGGATGGTCCCCTATTGATGAATCAAATCACTCGAAAGAAAGTAATTTCACCGCTCCGTAGGCAAATAAATATTTTTTTAAAAAGGGAATGGTTTAGCTCAGTTAACAACTGAGCAATCAGGGTAAGGCACCACCCTAGCATCAACTCACCCTTTCGGATAGGATCGGTGGGATGCCGTAGCTTCAAGCAGGCAAGAAATATTAAAAAAAAGTAGCTAGCTTTTGCTCTGTCGTATTGTCCGCTGCTTCATTCGAATCCCTAAGAGTGATGTGTGGAGAGATGAAAGGTTCAAGGAAGCTGCTTCAACGGGTGATCCTTCGAAAGAGTAAGTACAACGAGGGTGATCAAAATGTCAATTCGGAGAGAGGAAGATCGACTAGCCAACCAAAGTAGAGGACCTCCTTGAGATGGGGAGATAGTTTGACCACTTATAGGAATGTTATTCAATAGCGCACCAAATGCGCGCAATAAAGCAGTGCGTTAGGAAAGAAAGAGGAGCAGAGGGGGTTGATTCCCAATTAGAAAACTGAAAAGCACAGAAAGAAAAAGGAAGGTCTTGTCTTCAAAGGGGACCAGGTCAGCCATAGCTTCTTTGATCATGCCGGAATGAGGAAGAAAAGAATGCCGATCGTTAGCGAGAAGAAAAGCGAGAGCCTCCGCTCTCTCCACAATATCCTTAAAGACCTCTCTCGTCAGGGGGCTATCAGCCCTATCTATCAACAAATGATATAAGATTGGAAGCTGAAAGCTCCCTTCCGGAAAATTGTAAGAATATATAAATAGTAAGGGGGAGAAGGCTAAGTAAGCTCCGCCCCCCTTACTCTCTCTCTATAAAAAAAGCCTGCGTAGAAGCGAGGGAGAAAGGAATGCTTCTCGCTCCAGAATCAATAGAAAAAAGAATGACTTTGCGGCTTACCACTTACCTATCTTTCTCAAAACCCTCTCCTGGCTAAAGGCGCGGCAATACGGCTTTTTGGCCTATTCTTTCTGGCTTCGTAATGAGGAGTATACAAACTCATACCTTGGTCTTAAACAAAAATTTCTATACCGTGTCGAATGCAATTCATTGCTTAACGCCCTCTATCTATTCTAATCTAAAAGAGCGTCTAGGCAAACCGCGGAGAATTTCACTCTAACAACGGTTACTGGAACAGAAAAGACTGGCATCGGTTGGTTATTCAACAGCAGATAGGCTTAGAGCTCCTACGTACGAACTGGATATTGAAAAGAGCGCTTACTCTTCTTGCAGCGGAGCGTTCACAAGAGAAAGACTAGCTGTGAATTCAATAGCAG
The DNA here is from genome assembly GCA_003952965.2 of Morella rubra. Classification (NCBI taxonomy): domain Eukaryota; kingdom Viridiplantae; phylum Streptophyta; class Magnoliopsida; order Fagales; family Myricaceae; genus Morella; species Morella rubra. The sequence goes on from CM025852.1 coordinate 20,648,367, forward strand.
TTTATTCTCAAACAAGGGCGTTAAGCAACAGCACGTGTCGGGTCAGTCTCGGTAGCTCAGTCAGAGTGCTCGATCCGGATAGATGCGTCTGTTCCTAGAAGTCTGGCTTCCACAGACTACAATACAAAAAAACCTGCCGTAACCGTGTTGCTGCTTGACCTTATCGAGAGACTATACTGGAAAAGCGCGTATCGCTTCTTTTTGTCCCAGAATGTGAAACCTTCTCGATCCCCTCATTTCAACGCCACCGCCGACTCCATGTCTTCATCTACAACATTAGTCTCTTCCCCATAGTCTCATAAAGAGTCATCCTCATCAGAACCTATGTAGATAGGTTGTTTAGGCTTGCCCTCTTGGACAGTGTCTGCAGATGATCTACCCTCCCAGATAGCACTCGTGGGGGCTTGTGGCCTTGACAAGGCCGTTAAGGTCGGAGCGGAGTGAACGGCAGTCTTGCATATCTGACAGATAACCGATGGAGAAGACAATGAAGGTAAAGGGGAACCAAGAATACCAGCCTGTGCGGATGGTGGGGTTGGCGCCCTTGTTTTGCAAGAGGTGGTAGAGGCAAGTAAGGGCCAACAGAGGTAGTTTCAGTTCCACCTATCGCATGCAGCGCGCATCCGAGTCCATTTAAGAAGCCACCAGTAGCCCTGTGGAAGAACCCATTAATTAGTCACCGGTGAAGAAGAAGAATGGACAAGTTTGTGTTTCCATTGATTTCCGAGACCTTAACAAGGCTTGCCTTTAAGATTACTTTCCACTGCCACACATTGATATCTTCGTGGATAGGACCGCTGGCCACGAGATTTTCTCATTCATGGACGCTTTCTCCGGGTATAACCAAATTAAGCTCGTTAAAGAAGAAAAAAAATCATTCACTACACCCTGGGAAACCTACAGCTACCTTGTCATGCCATTCGGACTTCAAAATGCTGGAGCCACATATAAAAGGGCCATGACGGCCATCTTTCCATGATATGATACACGACTGCATGGAGGTTTATGTATACGTGAAATCCAAGAAAGGGGAAGCTCACCTTCGTCGAGTCCTCGAAAGAGCCCTAAAATACAAGCTAAAGAATCATCCAAAGAAATGCGTTTTCGGTCTATCTGCCGGAATGCTCCTCGGCTTTATTGTCAGCAAACGAGGGCGTTAAGCGTGGATCCGTCCAAGGTGCGTGCTATACTCGAGATGCCTCCGACAAAGAATCTCAAAGAGCAGCGAGGTCTCATTGGCAGACTTCAATCAATTCATTCGCTGGTTCATCTCTCAGCATTCCGATCGATGCGAACCTTTCTAAAAGCTCTTAAAAAAGGCAGAGCCTAATGAATACGGGACGACGATTGCCAGAAAGCTTTCGACTCCATCAAAGGCTACTTGAGAAATGTAAACCTCCTCTCGACTCCTGTCCCAGGAGGGCCACTTCTACTACTCCTTTCCCTCTAGTGGAGGAGTAGAAGTAGATGTTTGGGTCCTGGTGATGCTCCTGAGTGGGGTTTTCCTCGACCAGCATTGGTTGATCATCGTTGGTAGGGGAAGCGGGGAGAGTCATATTTTCTTCTATTGTTGATTATCTATTTCTTATCAAAAGTATTGGTCTACAACTATTTATTGAAACCAAAATGCAAGGACTTATATAGCACCTCACGGAAGACCTTTTTGATCTATCTAGCCTGCCTTAAAGGGCTCGGGCTTCTGTTCAAGGAGTGACTTTGTTGAACTCTTTTTGTGAGTGAACACCCGCTTTCCTAATAAATACATTCCATTCAGACGTTCGGTGGCCGAGTTGGTCTGACTCAGGAAGCTCCCTCCAGAGCAAAGCAAGCTGTAAGTCAGTTTCAAGTCTGCCTTTCCGCTAGAAAGCTCACTACACGCCACTTCACTTTTGACTTAGAAAAGAAAGAATCAAATAGTGACGACTGGGCAAGGCATGGCGAGGAACTGATTGACCTAAGGCGAGGAATTATTAAGGAACGTGCCACCTAGGTCTCGTCTTGTAAGCCCTTATAGAGGAAGATGAATGTGCTGCTGATTCTTCTTACTCCCGCTCGTGCCTCCCCGGTCCCGTATGGGGAGTCCCTTCGCTCGCCTAAGGGTTAGTTAGGAGTTCTGGCTTCTAGGGCAATAAGAGTTTCTGTAAGTTGCTCGTTTGGTAGGATTATCTCCCTCTATCGTCCGATTGTGGGCATATTCCTTATACTATTATATGGATGTCAGTTTCGGTAAGAAAGGGATAGATTCTCAAGCAGTGGATTCGTCGAAAAGACTATCCGTTGATTCTCCAAGAGTAAGAAGGCATTCCCTCACAGCCTAGCATGAATTCCGTTCTTCCCTCCTACTCCTCGTCCATTAACAATAGCAGTTGTCCTTCAAAGATGCAAAGAGGCTATTCAAAGAGGGGATTGGTGCAAAGACCTTATTTGTCCTTTCCTAATCGCCTATTGCTTATACTATTGATTCACTGTCCATACGCCCATCCTATTCTCAGCAAGAGCGGTGGATTCTCGAAGATCGGATATTCCCCTAAGAGCTACTCCCGAGATGTCATGAGCTTTTTCGGATGCTAATGTCGTCGAATGTTCTTATCATCTCAGCTGGTCATTCAATGGGAATTTCTAGATTAATATGAATATTAAAGATATGCCCGAATCGAAAGAAAGACCAGGGGCGAATGCCTTACTAATACAAAATTACTGTATCGAGCCTTTTAAGACAGATAGCGGATGTGGCATTTATTTCTTCAAGAGCAACTTCTTCTGATTCACTGTCACAAGCCATTCTTGCAGCAAGAGGGCATTCTCGAACAGCCTAAGACAGGGTTTTGAACTAAGACTGTGCCATCACCTTAATAGAAGTAACTAGACAAGCTCTGTGCGCAGGAAATTCCGATCTGAAGCAAGCCCTTCTTTCAAAAAGGCATTCTAGCAAAGAGAACGGCGCATTCTCGGCATCTTTTATATGTCACTTCCTTGTCCAATTCTCTATCTGCTTTCATGTGGGCAAATCGGCTTAATTCTGACCTATGATATTCCCAGCATTCGTCGCAGCCTATTGGTCCTTCAACTTCAAGTCTTATTGCTGCGGATTCGAGAACAGTAAGAGCAGATTCAATAGCAAAGGATTATAAACCTTCCCTTCTACTGCCAACTGTGCTTCCTCTTCTCGACAGATGGTTGATTCAGGGGAGCTGTAGAAAGACCATATCCCGACATCAGGCATATTATTGAAGCCCACACATACTTCTAATGCCAGGAGAGCGTCTAATCAGTCCCTGTTAACTCATGTCTACTTCTCTTTCTGTAACAACCCATTCTGTAACAAGAACATTGGCCTAAATGCCATTTTCCTTCTACGAGGATATCCCCAGCTAACACAAGGAAAGACCGTCTTTTTGGTATCAATCATCAAATCAGGCAAAGATTCATGCACACCCCCAGAAATAATAAGTGGCCGTTCTTCAGCTGCTTCCTCCTTTGATGCTTCCTGTTGCACGAGCTGAGTTCAAAACCGGGATAATTGGCAAAAATGCCTTGCCCAGTCGTCACTAATGGTAATGGATGCCTTGTCCAGGTTTGGAACCCTCCCTCAAAGCCTATTTCCGCAAGTCCCACATTCGAGAACATAAGTGCCACAGCTTCTTCTCAAGCAGGGGCTGAATTCTCCCTCACACCCTATAGTATAGCTGCTTGCCTCCCCGTGGATATCTTAATGGATTAAGATGTGCAGTTCCTTCTTGGAAAATGGGCATATTAGTTCCCGCCCTACTAAGCTTTTAGTGTCCTATCCAAACCTCCCTCACAGTCTCTGCACGTGGACTGATTATACTCCCTATCGCCCCGAAGTGACTTCTGCGGCATCCCACTGTTGAATCTAAAGCCTATGATTCCACTTGCAACAAGCCATTCGCTTCCGGACCAGGGGATTTGCCCACTGCTCTTCCTAAGACCGGTAATCCCGCTTCAAAGCTTGGAGTGAAGCGGGCTTCCTCTTTATATATAAAAAAAAAATACAAATTGGATTTAAAAGCTGGGGCCTTCCCTCCGCTCTGGTATCTCCAGGGCCCGAGAACAAGGGGCAAACAGTAGTTTATTCGAGAAGATCTGTGCCAGGCCAAGAAGCAGAAGACTTTCCCGAAAGAAAGATTGTTTTCTATTAGTAAGATAATCTCAGAAGCTAAGCTTTGAAAAGGCACTGCTCTAAGCGCTCTAACCGGCGTATGTGCCTAGATTAGGACGAGCTGCTTAACCGGCCACTTGAATCTTTCCTATCCTATGGGAAGCATGAAGGAATTCTTCTATAACTCTAGGCTCAAGGCCATGTACTATAGAGAAATCATTTAATTGAACTCCTCGGACTAAAACCTGTCCTCCCCCCTGGACTCTACACTACAGACTTGATTGACTGGCTTAGACCGACACCAATGTGCTTATGCCCCACGCAAATGTGCTAATTCTTTTCTTGGTAATGGTATGTTCTGTACGTAGATAGAGCACCTAGAGGTTTAGTAATAGATATGGAACAACAGACTTCAAGTCTTGAACGTTCTACGAGGACCGATCTATCTTCTGCTCCGTAGGTACATGTTAGGGCGTGTTTCAAAAGGCTGTTTATTAGCGGCATTGGCTTGCGCCAAATGTGTTCATTATAAAATCTGCTTTCCCTTCTTCAATGTCTGAAGTTGCAATTTTACTTTTTGTTCTCTGGCTACTGATTGATACAGAGATTCATTTTCCAAAGCCACCCGCACGTCGCGAGCAGTAGGTTGCCATGTTTTGGCTTACTAAATAATGTCACGTGTAAGGGTTGCATATTTGAGACTATTATCAGTACAAAGCCAGGCAGAATAAGAAGATTCGGATGCTTAAGACATGCATCTCGCTAATAGAGTTGAAGATTATAGTATCAGCTGGACTCTAACCATCGATGGCAGTGACAACTACCGAGTCTATTATTGGCTGTACTATCACCACCAATGACAGTGACAACCAAAGATTCCATGATCAGATTTGACTGACCTACCATAGTGCCAGGGCCGGCCAGGGCTTTGGGTTGAATGCAGACCTTATAGCTTCTTTATTGACCCTAAATATACAGAAAATATACAGAATATCTATAAAGGTAGATTAGATTTCAACCACATGTATTGCGTAGATCCATTATTTTCTCTTCATAGGTCTTGAGGGAACAGAAAAGGGGGGATTGAATGCATCCCTGATTTCCTCTTCATTCACCAGGCCGTCACGCACCCTTTCTCTTGAGTGATCTTGACCTTCCTTCCCCCGTACCCGTACTCAACCTACCAATCGGCTGATTCGACGGTATTATGGGGCATCTGAGCCACCGACCCACTCGCGTGAGTCTGACAGGTGCGCCTGATTCATACTTCCTGCTTGTGACAACTTAGCTTACTTATCTCCATTCCTATCTAGAAGTGGAAGTGGCACCTGGAGCTTTACCCATCATTTCAAGTACGCTCCAATCGAAAGTTTGACGCGTTGCTTTTTAACAACAAATTTTGATCAAGATTGACACGCATTAATCATTCACTACAATTAAAGGGAATTGCTTCCTGGACTCCACATATAAAGAAAGGTAGGACTGAAATTGAACCTCATTGGCTATTGAGCAAAGATTCATAAACGAATCCTTCGAAGACGGGGAGTATGAAATGGGGCTAACCTCTTCTGTTTAGAGAAGCGGCTTCCAAAGCTTGATGATCGAGGTAGTGCTCCTTGCTTACCATGGAGCAGGGGTGTCAATCTACAGAAATGAAAATCATAGATCTAGGCGTATATTCTATTAGTTATTCCATGGCAGGTTTTTGTTGCTAAAAGGGCAGCTTTCTCAAGTGATTCATGGGATACAAGGTACTGGTCTTCTTTGAAATGAAAGCCCTTGATCATGATTGGAGTCCCGATATCGAGTGGTTCCCTATTTCTGTGTTGAAGTCACGAGGTCTTTCTTTTTGTATTTCACCCGCTCGATCCAAAGAACACTAGGCACAAGACGCTTCACTTGTGAATAAAATTTTTCCTGTGGAGAATTACGGGAGGTCTTTCTGATCGCTTTGAAAACGCTGCCTTCGCTTGAAAGACCATTCCGGCGCACTAAAAAAAAAGGACTTCTTTCATTCGATCTTCTCAAGAACCGCCTTCTTGTTAGTCTCTAAGTGCATGACTATCAATCTCCGGGGCCAACTGCACGCGCCGAGGGCCCTCTTTTGCCTTTTTGGTTAGGCTAATGCTCCACCAATGGGACGAGAGCTGACTAGTCTAGTTGTTCGTCTATCAGGGAGCACCGGTCCTATAGAAGAGAAGTATATACATAGAGCTTTCTAAAAGAGAAGAAGTATGCTGTAATTACATCAATATAGAACTTGCATATGAAACTTCCGCTTCCGCTTCACTAAGCACAGTTAGCCCAGCTGCACCGAGCCCTGTCTTACCAGCCAAGAGTTCCATTCTTCCAACTCTGAATTCATCAGCCCAAGCCCAGTCAGAAGCTATTTTCTTCGAAATGGGTCACTGCGAGTTGTTCGTTCAGCCTTTCGCCTATCTGAGCCTTGCTTCTCCTCCCAGTGTCCTAGATTCCCCATCGCTCTGTTCTTCCTATGTGGGAACCCCATTCTTCACTCAACGGACTTGAACCATGTCTCTTCACGTGAGTCGACACCTGCTTCCATTATTGGATTTCTAACCAATTCAAAACGATCAGCGAACGCTACTGAATATGGCCAGCCAGATCGCTATGGCTAAGACAGTGGGCCTTTGACCGGATACCAGAACCAAGAATCTACTAATTGAGTCACTCAACCACTGCTATCAAGGGGCAGTGGGCCCTCGATCCACAAAGGATACCGATTCCCCAATCAGAACTATCAATCCTTACCTTATATCTTCAAGTGTGAATTGAAGGGTCGGGAGAAAGATGCCTATATACTCGGTCAAAAGAGGAAGGATGCCATTCCGTTTACATTAGAAATAGATACCATCTTGCTTAAGAAACCGGTCCCTATCGGTCATGGGCACAACCAAACCACTTCCATTTGTATATGTAGGGTCATCTAAGCAGACAAAGAAGTCCGGTCGTAAAGTAAAGGCTGCTTATGTCGCTCTAACCACGACTCAGACTAAGAAGCTGTATCAGCTAACATGGATTTCCCAACGAGCCGGGTTGCTTCAACGTCTGGTTTTTCATCCTGTAGCTCACAGTCTTATACGGGCCATACTGATGATAAGGATTCGAGAAACTGAGAAGAATAAGTAACCATAGTGGCATGCACCATACCATAGGGCTATAGAAATAAGAATTGGAAATAGATAGTATAAAAGTCTCCATCTCACCGCTTTCGTCTGGCTTGATACCCCGAGGTTCTTGCTTATCGCTCTTGCTTGGCAAGGAGCATTTTCTCCATCTTTGATTGAGATAGGCACCCTTTTTACCTTTTTATGTACCTTGATCTATGAAACATGGTCTAACTTGCTTTCCAGGTCTTCCAAATGCTAATACAGCATCGTTTCGAAATCACAGTTCTGTTGTTCTTTGCCGGAACTTCTTCATTAAGTTATTGCTTTAGCTTTCTTTCTTCCATCAGCTTCACAATGAAATCTTTCTCCAGAGAATGCCTTTCTTACATAAAAAATCTACTCCGCTACACCTACCCGTGGTATAACCGGGCGGACTATTTTGGTTTTAAATGATCTAGACTATCGGAAAATCGAGTAT
>CM025852.1:20657095-20759577 GCA_003952965.2 Morella rubra
GGAAGTTACAAGCTTGTTGCGGACAACTTAAAATTGCCTTCACGCTTGATTTCTTTGACGGCTGAGGCTGTTTTTTTATTCTGGAATGTGCGCGTCATTCGGGATCACAGAAGATTGTTGAGGCATTGCGAAGTGTTAAATGCTTCAAGACAAATGCGGGTTGCAAGTGTCCTGGAGAATGTTTCTTGGTTGACCCTCAATGGGGTTGCATCTTACTGATATTCGAAGGTTTTCCGCTGATTGATCAGGGTTTCTATGGAAGCGGTATCCTCTCGTACAGAAATGAATTGAAGCAAACGGGGGTAAAGGTAGATTTTGAGGATGCAGTCAAAGTATTTGTCCAATTTCAGGCAGCAAGCATCTGCTATGAAAAAGAAAATGTTTTGTCTTTTCTGTCCTGCTACAGAAAACTAAAGGATACTCCATATGAGTTTCCTCAAGATCTTATGGTTTGCATCCGTGAGACGAAGTGGCTGCGGACTCGGCTTGGTGATTATAGAGTTCCAAGCGATTGCATTCTGTATGGGCCAGAGTGGCAATCAATTGCTCCGATTACTCTCCTCCCTTTCATCGATGACAGTGACAACTACTATGGCAAAGTCATTCACGAATACACGAAAGAGCTGAAGAGTATGGGGGTTGTTATTGATTTCAAAGATGGTGTGGATTTTGTTGCAGCTGGTCTTTATTTTCCTGGTGATCCCTCCTGCATAACTCCTTCAAATGTGCTTGCATTGCTGGAATGCTTCCGCATTCTATTGCAAGATCGAAACTATTCTTTTCCAGACTCTGTCCGGACAAGAATTTCTAAAAAATGGTTGAAGACCTATGATGGTTATAGGCCTCCAGACCAGTGCTTGTTGTTTGACTCCAAGTGGGGATCTTATTTGAAATGCACAGATGGACCCTTTGTCGATGAAGGTTTTTATGGTTCCAATATTACATCCTACAGAAAAGAGCTCAAGGCCATAGGAGTTGTTGTTGATGTAGGAAACGGATGCCCATTGATTGCCAGCCAACTTGATTTTCATCTTGAATTTTCTTCTGTGGTTCGAATATATAACTACTTGATGGCATTTAATTGGGAGCCAAACTGTGAAGCTGCCAAAAGGATTTGGATCCCAAATGGAAGTGAGGATGGTGAGTGGGTCAGTCCTGGAGAATGTGTTTTGCGTGACAAGGATGGTCTCTTCAGTTCGCAGCTTCAAGTGTTGGAGAAGCACTATGAGCAGCAGTTACTTGTCTTTTTCTCCAGTGCTTTCCACGTGAAACACACTCCCTCAGTCGATGACTACTGTGAGCTTTGGAAGGTTTGGGAAGGTTCAGGAAATCAATTGTCACATGCGGACTGTTGTAAGTTCTGGGCGTACGTTTTGAAGCACTGGAATGCGAAGACTGAGAGAACTCTTGCCGATAGCTTAGTGAAATTGCCAGTTGGTTCAGATTCAGACGGAATTTTGCTATCAGACAAGCAGGATGTCTTCATTGCTGATGATCTTCAACTGAAGGATCTTTTCCAACGCTCTTCTCCCAACCTATATTTGTCTGGTACCCTGAGCGTAACTTGCCTTCTTTACCTCGTACAAAGCTGCTTGAAATTTATAGGAAAATCGGGGTTCGCACTATATCTGAATCTGTGGAGAGGGAAGAAGCATCCGTGGTAGACGTTGCTGAACTCAATCAGGTGAATCTGAAGGAGATTCTGATTAAGAAAGGGCTGGTTAGGCTCATCCTTGGTTTTCTAGCTGATCCTGTGATGAAGATGGAAGCCGAGAGGAGGCATGAAGCTGTCCGTGGACTACTTGATATGACAATCTTGGCGACAAATGAACCCCTTCATATAAACTATAGTTTATCACTGACTTCAAGGGAAATCGTGAAGGTGAAATCAAGCAGAACGAACGTTGGGATAGAGAGGCGTCAAAGTTTTTTGCGGTGAAGCTGGACAGGTCTTGTGGATATAAGAATATCGAGTATGCAACCTATTTTTCTGAAGCAATTTCGGAGGGCTTGCTGTGGGAGACATCGATTATATTGGTGCACTCTCGGAGCTGATTAAGTTGGGGTTCATGGTAGAATTTAATGAGGAAGCAGTGGAATTTCTAATGAAGTCCAGGAACTTACAGATTTTCATGGAGGACGAGGATTTCCTTGCTTCTTCCTTTCCTTCTGAGTAGGTATATGACATAAGTAGTTTACCATCTCTAAGTGCCTTCTTTCACTCATCTCCCTGCGTGCTTCCAAGTGTGTTTTGGCATGAATATGAAGAAGGAATCAGCTGTATTAATGCTGTTTCTAATTGTCTGCCTTAAACAGTAAAGCTTATTTTGTGTTTGTTCTGGTCGTTTGTATGTTTTTATATGTAATATCTTGGGAATGTTAGCTTCTGATGTAATTCTCAACTATAATGCGTGGCAATATATTGTGGCTCTGCTTCTTTTTCTACTAGTATTTTCATTTCTGATATTTGGACTAGTCTGTTCTTTTCCTGTTCAATCGGAGGCCTATATCTGGTGTTTGTACGCACTTAAGATGTAGAAGAATAATTTGCTGCTAAATGCAGTAATTACTGAGAACTGATTATGCACGAGTAAAACTACCAATCACGGAGCAAGTGAATGAACCAAATAGTCTCTTGGACTGTGCAAGCTTCTCTGCGCCTTTCGCCCTCGTTCTGAACAAAGATTCGGTTTTTAATATGTTGTTTTGGTTTAACGGGGATTTTGTATTATTAGTATTGTTTTTCACTTGTCTGAACTTAAAGTTCTTTCTCTCTCTATCATCCATGCCTTCCTACCCCTCTTTTGTGATTTTGTAAACATCTGATAATAAATTATTTGCTCAAAAAAGAAGAAAAACTCCCTAAAAACAATGGCCAATGGAAGGAGAAATAAAATTATTAGGTTTTTATCATATATAGTTTCTCGTTTGCATTTTTCCTATAAATCTTTCTTTAGTGGAAATTTCTATACAGCATCGATTGTCCCTTAGCATCACCATGCATGTGAAGGTAGGTTTTACTTTCATGTTGGGTAATTGTGGCCTCATCAAGACACCTTCCTACTGTCTACCTGGTTTCATAATATGACTCTTGATTAACTGTTTACCGATCTTCAGAAGTGGCGATTTGTGACACAAGGAAATGCCAAGAGCAAGAGCGAGATATATTTTCGCACCTCCTGCCGTTAAGCGTATTGGGAGGCTAGTTGTGGTGTAGCGTACTCTCACTATATGTATGATACGCGGTCCAATATAAGTGCCTTGAGGGTACACTCATCTTTGTTGCCGGATAATTGTATCCGGTTTCTTTTGGGTCATCACTGCTTATCATGAGGAGCATAGTGTCAATATCTAGGTATCTCTGTTTAAAGTGTGGGGACACAGGGTATGGTCCTTGGTCTTTTATAGTGAGGAAATCCAATATAAAGAGGGCTTCATCCGTTCGTGATAGATCTTCTTATTCTGGAGCGGAGGTTTTATGCTCTGTGTGTGAGTTTCTACGGTTCAGCTCCATACTATCCATAGGGCCCTCGTTGATTGTGTACCTCATGGGTCTATTTCAAGTCTAATTTAATTGACGGTTTCTTGCCAGTGGTTTTCTGGCTGGGCAGTTTTTGGGGCTGAAATTTATGAGCGTAGAGATGTGTTAGAAGGGTTAATATTTTATTATTGGGCATTTGTTTTCGGAGATTTATGGAGTGAAGTTTTTCCTGTCACGCTCAGCTTGGTGTTCTTTTGGGTGTAAATTGTTGGTTGTGAGTGCTTACTACTTAGGGTTGGTGTTTACTCATGGTAGGGTTTTTACCTCTACGTGTCGCCTTGGCGGCGTGTGAGCTTTTTGGTGTTATTAATTTTCTAGATTCTAATAATTTCTAAGGGGCTTGCCTGTACCAACAACTTGTTAATTGACGAGGCATGGTGGTAGTAGGAGGTTAAGGGGAGTGGAGTGGAGGGGAGAGAGGTTGAGAGGAGTAGTGTAGGAGATTGTTTTATTTGATGGATTGAGGTTCTTTGGTGGGTGGGGAGTTGTGTTGGTTTGTTGGTTAGCTTGTGGTGGGAATGCTTCGGGTTGCTAGGCCTATGTCTTGTATCGACAGTTTTTTTTCCGGTTAATGACTAGCAAGGTTGTTTATTTCATCTGTGGATCTTGGTGAGGTGGGCATCTTTGCGCGCGATATTGTAATCTTTTGATATTCATAGACCTCGCTATGATATGGTTGTCTTGGAGTTTCATTTGGATCTGTTTGGGGCGATATATATATGTCTCGTTGGGTGGGTATCTTTTGCCTGAGCTAGAGCTCTGTTGACGGTCTCAGTTGCTAGGCATACGTAGGATGAGCAAGATGTAAGGCACGAGTCATTTTTCGAGATATGTTGGTGGTTGATTGTGGGTGTACTGTTTTGACATGTGATTTGGTAGAATTCGGGTTGGTCTGGGGTTATCGATACTTCGGATAAGGAGTGCTATTTTTATAATCTACGCAACAGTATTGATGGTGCAGGGTTGTCTTTTTAGTTTTTAAGTTTGTTGTGTGGCCGATGTTGGGTACATCACGGTAGAGGTACCGACGTGTGGGCTGTTAGGTGTGGGGTTGGATAGATGGTGTGGGTTATTTGGTTGCCTCGCCATACATATTGGGGAATGAGGAGATTGGTAGTCTTTGGTGTGAATGTGCGTTGGGGAGGATAAACTGCTGTGAAATCCGACTGTAATCACGCAGGCCTGTCACGTTATTGGTTTTTCTTGGGTTTTCTTGTTAGAGCTGAGAGAGAGAGAGGGCGTAGATGAGAGAGCCAGTATGAGGAGGAGACGAGTTTCAGGGAGGAGTACGGATGTAGATTGAGATATTGAGAGATCGAGTTTTAGGAGGAGGATGAGAAGATAGAGGGTGGATGTGTTAGTGATGAATGATGGTAGATATCGTAGGAGTTTTAGGGAATATGATGGTATGTTGTATCGATTGTGTGGTATTTTGGGATGAAGGTATCATGAGAGAGAGTATGAGATGAGATGAGGTTATGAGGAGAGAGGTAGAGGGTGTAGAGAGGGATGAAGTAGGAGTGTGTCTTGTGTCTTTAGTATCTCTATTGGGTTAATTGGTATGTATGGTATGAGATTTTTTGGTTTTTGTGCGGAAGGATCGCATCATGATTCTCGTGGTTGAATCTGCCTGGGTCCTCCGTGTGTGTACGGTGTTGGATGGAGTTGTTTTCTTGATGGTATTGTTTTTGTATATATTATAGTGTATCCTTGTTTTGTTTTTGGCTGGGGTTTTTGAGGGAAGGATTTGGGTTCTATGAGGTTTTTGCTGTGTGGGATGCTAGTGAGGAGTGCGTGGGATGGTTATAGCGGTCCGTGACTGATTGAGGAGATGGCGTGCTGAGTTTCGTTGTAAGGACAAGTCTATAATTTGTGTATGACTTTGGAATAGGTGTGGAGGATCGGACCTGTCCAACTTAATTTGGCCTCTCTAGTGCAGGATAGATCTCTACTGAGGAGTGTTGATGGAGCTCACGAGATTAGGGTAGTTGAAAGTGTGTACAAGTAGATTTGGATGTTGAAGTTTTGTTTAACTTTTGCAAGTTTAATACATTATGCTGTGGTTAGAATTTTCTAAAGTTCTCGGGTTTCTTTATAAGGTAGGGAAGATTTTTTCTGATTAGGTTTAGGATTTTGGGGTCCAATTTGTCTTTATTATTTTTAGTGCATTCTTTAGTTACATCTTTTTATTTTCAGTGTTGTTGGTTTGGTACTAAGTTCTTCTTGGGTGGTTTTCAGTCTGAGGTGATGCGTCGTTTGATACGGACATGTCGCCTAGTTTTCGACGTCTGGTGGCTTTGGTCTTTCTTTATTTATTGTTAGTTTTTTGATTATTCTTTCTTATTTTTCAGGGCGCGTGTAGAGTTACCTTTGGCGCGAGGCTGGTCTTGTGCTCTTCCTGTGCTCATATGGGCCTTCTTTTTGTGTTGGCGGGTAACTGCATTGGTTTTTCTTCTATTCGGGTTTTTTGTGCGATCTCTTTTGTTGGTGTTTTATTTAATCATGTTAAGGAGGCATTTTGTTCTTTACCATTCTGTGTATTTTGGTCTTGGTTTAGGTTTAGTTTTGCATTCACTTTTCTAGTTGGACTTATTTTTTTTTATATTGGGATTGAAATTATTTTGGTATGTCGCTTCTCTAGGTACTGGTGCCCGCTATTTGGGTGGGAGAGTTGGGAATTTCTATTTTGGCATATGTTCTTGATATTAGACTAGTCTTGCTCCGTTCTGGAGGGTGGTTCGCTTTACTTTTTTAGTGTTATATGATTGAGACGAGGTCGCATCTCGTGATATAAGAAGGGTGGTTCCGTCTAGTTACTTTCATTGTTAAGATTGTAGGTCGTATGGATTTGTTTTTTTACTTTTCCTGTGGGGTATGTTTTGTTGATTTGTTTCGGAGTGAATTTTGTTATGTGAATGAGGTTTTTCTCGTTCTATCGGTATCTTGGTGGGGTGTTTGGGTTTTTTTTTATTGAGGCTCTATTCCTTTATTGGAGTTCAGCGGAGGGTAGCCCATAAATTCTCGTTCTTCCTTTTTCAGGTGGTGGGACATTTTCGCAGAAGCCTATTTGTCCTTTAGGGCGGCTCTGTTAGTCGGGCGATCGTGGCATAAATGGTCTCTCATTTGTGGCTCGTCAGTTGTAAGTGACCTTGTAGGGTTTCGGTTCAATGTTTGGTGGAGGGCAGGGGACGGGCTTTTGGTCATCGAGATATCTCCTACTGTGTTGTTTATCTCGGTAATATCAAGAACAACTACTAAACACGCTGTGCACAGGCCGCTCCTTGCGGTTTACTCCGTGCCCCTTCTGGTGGTGCTTGTTGCGTGGTAGCCGTCTCGTTGGCCCTGCTCTCGCCGCTTTATGGCCGGCCCTTCCATTTTTCCGATTTGCCCTCGCCCTGTCTCTCCTCTCCTCGGTTATGTCTCAAGAGTACCATCTTAGTGGCGAAATATCCACAGTAAAAATAAATAGGGTCTACATCATCTTAACTACCAACCACCTACATTACATCTCATTGTTTTTGGGCACGTAATATATTGAGTACATGGTTTGCGCTACTATAATCCGATATTTTTTTTGTTATTGTATATCAATAGTCACTTGCTCATCTGACTGGTGTCGCTTGGAGCAGATTTATGTTCCAACTCTTTTTTTAAAAATTAATATGACCTGGATGTTTTGTGCAGTTTATAACACGCTATGTGAATTTACATCTTCAACGTGTTATATTACTTCTCACACTACTTCGGTTGCTTTATATAACATTCGTCTAGATTGCACCCTTCTGTGTTTTGGGAAAAAAACATATTTTGTCTTACCAAGTCTCCACAGCATCACACTTTACGGGAACGTCATGATGCCGTTTTATAGAGTACCTATCGGTTTAGATGGTCTATGCTTAGGTTATGAGGTATTAATCCGCACAAAATGCTAGTAAATGGGTGCCTCACTCTATACGGCCTTAGCGGGATAAATTTTTTTTTGAAATATCCCAGTTGTAGTCTCTGTTGGTCAAGAATATTCTGAGCCCTTCAAAAAGTCGTCTCATCGTACTGTGTTACATATTAAAACCCGTTGTCTGCTGAGGTCTTTTTGATAAGCCTTGTGGATCATCGGTCCACCAGCATTCTTGTCTACGGCCAGCACTTCTTTCATTTCTGGATTTAACACTGCAGAGAGATTCCCTGTGAAATTCACCCTCTTGAGATCACAAATCTTGCTATTTGGTACTTCCACACGCCACTCACATTTTAGCTGTCGGACTCCTCTCCTGTGTTTCCGCGCACGCTCAACGCTTCTCTTTCCACGCTGGGCGGACGCATTCTTTCTCTTGGGTCACTCGTTCTCCCGGGCGGATTCTAATTTTGTCATTTACCACTCGGCCGCCTCTCGGCTGATATCGGGTATTTATTAAGAGCCTCGGGAGCCGTATATGCCCGTTTTTGTTTACCACCCACAAACCGATCTCCTTGCTCTGTGGGTAACAGTTGCTCCCTCTGCTCCCGCTCTTCCGTGTGGCCAGTTTTATTCTGTGGCTCCTTGTGTTTCTCGCTCTCTCATTGGCACCGTACACACTTTTATGGGCTCTGTTCACATTACGTAGCGTACGGACGGTTGCTTGTTCCTCGTCGTTCTTCCTCGGTTAGGGGTGCGGGTGTCTCTGTACATAGTCCAACTCTGCTGCAACGTAATTGCGGAGGTTCCACTTGTAATAGTACGCCACAAATTTATGCGGCGCAGATATCGAATGGTAATTTTGCTGGCTATCCTTTGTAGCATTGGTTAGGAAACTATGGGTTGGGCCTTTTTATAGTTCAGTCTTACTGGGTTAGATGCGGGTATATTCCATTAGTGATTGTTGTCACTCTCCTGGTTGGTATGACCATGCTAGGAGGCCGGCGTTGTTTTTCTGTGATTTCTATTTAGTAGTGTTGAAGGTTGGAGATTAGGACAAATTGGTGTTGCTATTCAGATGTTGATAGCTGTACTCCACGATCTCTGTCTCCGGGTAGAGAAGCTAGCTGAGTGTTTCCTGACTGGGGTATGAGACCTCTGGTGTTTGCCGTCTGCATTCTTGCTTCGTGAAATGTCTCTTGTGCACACCACACAAGAGGCCGGCAACAACTGAAAACATAGTTGTTGTTTTGGCCTTTTGGCCGCTAGGCTGGAGATGATGCGACCTGGTGATGCGTGTTACATGAACGAAGGCTTGTAAGTTCTGACGCTTCCCAGCGCGGTCTGGAACTGCCAGAGCGGCTTAGGACCTTCGCTAGTCCTAGGCATGTATGCACATCCCCCCTTTTTCGACGCGGATCTCTGCGAACACGTCGTAGCGTACTCTACGCTTCCCGTTCTGGCGACCTACGACTCATTACGACGCTTTCCCGTTTAGCGGTGCGCTAGTGCCTATCATGGTTCGAGGGATTCTCTGGCCTTCTTTCCTCGGGGCATTCTTGGGTTTGGGATACCGTGCTGCGCTCGAAACTGCTCGTGCGTAGGAAAATTAAAGCAACGTGCCAACCTCTACCACAGCTTTTATTATTTTGTATTTAGCTGGGAGGGTCGTATATGGGGCGACTTTTTACTCTCTCTATCGAATAGCACGCGCTTATTCTTCTCCCCATAGGGTTCTTATCTATTTTATATTCTGCATTCAGACAGCACATGTTTCAGTGGATTCAAACCACTACACTCGGCCAGGTGTGCTTACTTGTTTCTGGTGTTTTCGCCCTCCGACCTGGGCATGGAGCATTCTGTCCCGGCTGGTAAAGAGTCAGGAACTGTTTTCGTGGGTTGGTTCGCTTTAGTTGTGTCACTCATGGCCTCTTATTTAGGTTTTGAGTGCGTGAGAGGGTCATATGTGACAATAAGGACTCTGATTTTGGTTCGAGGTGCTTTTGTTCGGTGTCGGCGGTTGACCCTGTTCCGGCTGTTGGAGTGTGGTGTCTGTGCTTTGTTTCGTGCGTCTTGGGCTATATTTATTGGGGGTGGGGTGTTTGGTTTGGTTTGTGAGCGGAGTCTATCAGCACTTGTTGCGTCATTCCCAGAACTATTTTCAATGTTTTTAGAATAGGAGTTGTCGTAGACTATTTGGTTTTCTAATACTGCTTTCCGTTCCAGCGAGATTTGCTTATTTTTGCGCGACATCCGCACGCCATTTATATTTTCTTCGTGCGCTTCGGCTTAGGCCTGCGGTGCGAGGAGGTGTCCAATTGGATTAACGCAGGCATTCATTTTAATTACTAGTTCTTTGGTGTTCTCTTCGAGATGGCTCTGAGAATGTTGGGGTCGACTTCCGACGATTTCTATTTTTATGAGAGTCGGAGATTCAAGTTCTTTGTAGGAGTTCCGGTGTCTTAGTGGAGATCGTTGCTTTCGGCAATTCTGGAGTACCGGAGCATAGGGAGATTGTATTTTTTATTTTAGGATGTTGGTGTTATGTGATTGGTCTGTTGTAATGTTATCTTTTGATGTTCCATGGGATTTTCGAACTGGTCTGGCTATATGTTTGTTCGGGCTGGTTCGGTTCATTAATCTAAAAACAGGAGTTTGTCAGAGATGTGCCCTTGTCCTTCTCCGTCGAGCGTAAATGGCGGCTTCACACCCCTCCTGCTTGCAATTACCCGCTGTTGATAATCCTTTTGATTACATTTGGCTGTTATATTTTGTTCTTTCATTCCTTATTCTTTTTTTTTAGTCTTTCATTCTTCTTATTCATTGTGATGATATATATGTTTCAATACGTGTACAGGTGATGATGAGAAGATGGTGATGATAAATAGGGAAGACTTGTATGTGACAGTCCGCACAATCACGGGCAGCCCCCCTCCACCTCAGTTTAAAATACCCGTTCACCGCCGCCGCCACCCAATAGGCGCAGAGGGCCAATCCCCGGAAGCATAACTCCTTGTATTTGATTCATGTACTAGATGCTCATTAATCATGTCATCCCTAGGCAAATTTCGACCATCTAGTATTTGTGTAATAAGATTGATCCAGTTTGAGAAAAAAACCCAGAAGAATGTTTTGGTTTTTATTTCCTTTTGTGGGCTTATACACTCTTTCGTGTCGTCACTTTATAATTAACCGTGGAATATATATTGACTAGTTTGATTTTATATGACCAACCAAAAGCTTGAAAAAAAGACAGACTCTGATATTTCAAGTGATGATAGCTCACAGTTTATGATGCACCGGCCACTGTGGAAAAGGATCCAAAGAATTTTAACTAACAAAGTGGAGACAAAAACAATCCGTTCCTCCCCGGGCAATAGCATATGAGTTCACAAGGCTATGATCATGACCTACAAAAAAAAAACTCGAAAAAAAGAAAAGAAAACCAAGCATCATGAACAGTAGCTACCAATCAATATATACTTGGAAAAGCCCTTTTGTGTCACAAAGTTACTACTTAGGACGATCATCGCAATATAAAATATCATGAGCAGTTGTAAATTTGTAATATTGTATTACAGGTAAATTCCTCTTTAGTGCGCATGTATTACCAAGTTCTATGAATTTTTTTTTTAAAATCTCTATAAATATTATCTTTTTTTTTTTTTTTTTTAACAAGAACTTTAGTCTTTATTAAAACAGAATCATGGGGGATCCGTCCCCTCGTACAACCAAGTCAAGGAAGAAAAATGCTCAGAAAAAACGGGGATGCCTCCAATCTCTACTTTGGAAGCGGCCCAACGAGCGAGTAGGTGCGCAGCAATGTTTGCACCCCTATTTATTAGACTAACCGACCAATCAAGCAATGGGGATAAAGAATGACGAATATCCCAGATGTAATGGTTGATACGCCAGTCGGCGCACTTTGGATAGGATTGGATGGACTTGATGACAACAGACGAGTCGCACTCCAGGATAACTTGCTGCCAGCCACGATCAGATGCTTTCAAGAGACCAATTTTGGCTGCGAGAGCTTCCCCTTCCACAGGAGAGCCAACATCAATTTTCTCAACAAAAGCATCTAATACAATGCCTTGGTGGTCACGACAAACAGCCGCTGCTATTGCAAACTTTTCTCTGAAAGCTACATCAGTGTTGATCTTAATAAAAGGAGCGGGTGGCGGCCTCCAAATAGGATGTCCACGGGGAAGAATTGATCTCCAGGCTTCTGAATGGGTAGATGAGAGTCTAAGAATACGATTTGCGAGGACACTCACCTCAACCTGCTTTCCTTCATGAATTAGTTTATTGCGACTCCACCATACCATATCCACCATATTAGTGGCAAAAAGCTGGAATCTGTGGGTTTCTTCAGGAGGGATACCAAGTCTCTGATCTGGTTGAAAGAGGCAGTCAAGCCACTCTGCCATTGACAAATGGGCAAGGCGAAGCGAATCCATAGGCCATGGGGCAAGTCGCCATAAGCGCTGAGCAATATCACATTCCAACCATAAATGCGCTATTGTTTCAGTTGCAGAAGAACAGAAACAACACGCCACAGATTCTCCGTCTCTAACACCAAGCCTGGAAGCCACCTTACCACGTGTTGGTAGTATGTCCCAAACAATTTTCCACAGCAGTAATTTCAAGCGGTCATGAATTTTAAGACTCCAAAGCTTCTTCCAAAAAGATAGTCCAAGAGAAGAAATAGAAGAGGCAAACTCTGCTGTTAGTAGTTTGTACATAGATTTGATAGAGAAACTACCCGACGGTTCCAGGGACCAACACAGGGTGTCAGGGCGAGGAGCACTAGGAAGGGATAAACGTTTAATGGCCATGATGGACTCTTCTGTAAAAAGCTGCTGCAATTTTTGGAGATCCCAACATTGATGACCAGATAACAAGAGATCAGCAACCTTCAAATCCATCTGATCTAAAGGAATTTGCACATTGCGTGGCAAAGGAAGGAACTGAGAGAGAGATGGGATCCATGGGTCAGTCCAGACATTAACGTCTTGACCATCACCTATCAAGTGGCATGCTCCTCCTCTCAGCAATGGCATAGTCTTGACAATTCCACACCATATCCAAGAAGGATTAGTGCCTTTCACCACATTCCACGTACTGCCAGTACGCTGGTACTTGCTTTTTAAAAGCTGCACCCACAAACTTTTATCATCAGTTAAAAAGCGCCAGGCCAATTTAGACACAAGGGCATTATTTAGATCATGAAAATTGCGAAAACCCAAACCTCCAGCTCCCTTAGGAATACAAATGGAACGCCAAGATTGTAAAAATAAGTTACGAGACTTATCTGGCCGAAAACCCCACCAGAACAGCCTTGTAGCTTTATTCAGATCATGACACCACGATTTTGGCAGGAGGAAAGAGCTAAGAGGATACATTGGGATGACAGTAGCAACGGATCTGATGAGGGTGGAACGACCTGCCTGGGAGAGTAGCTTAGCTTGCCAACCTGCAATTTTCTTCATAAACTTCTCTTTGATCTCCGCAAGCGCCTCCCCTTTGGAGCGAGGAATAAGTAAAGGAAGCCCCAAGTGTTTTGCTTTGGAGGGAAGTTTCCGAAGACCAAGGTAATCCTTAATTGCCAACAACTGCTGACCCCGAAAATTAGAGCTGAAATGGATTGATGATTTCTCAAAATTAACCTTTTGACCCGACCAGGACATATATTTGTCAAGGCAGCCCTTAATAATTTCTGAATCCTGCCGAGTTGCTCTAGCAAAAATGAGCAAGTCATCCGCGAAGAGTAGATGAGAAATTGTTGGAGCTCCTCTCCCTATTTTGATGCCCCGTAATTGGCCTGCACATTCTGATTTGATAAGTAAGCGAGAGAGAACTTCCGAACACAAAATAAATAGAAAGGGTGATATGGGATCGCCTTGACGGAGTCCTCGAGAGGGAATTAAAGCACCAAAAGGTCCTCCATTCAAAAGAATAGAGAACTGTGCAGTACACATGCAAGTTTTAATCCAAGATAGCCATTTCGGACAAAAACCGAAATTCTCCAGGATTTGTAATACAAAGGACCACTCTACTCTATCAAAAGCCTTCTCCATATCCGCCTTAATTGCCATCCAACCCCCTTTGCCTCGTTTATGACCCATAGCATGAAATAATTCAGCGGCGACTATGTAGTTATCCTGAATAACCCGGCCGGGGACGTAAGCTAGCTGATAGGGAGAGATAAGCTTCTCCATGAGGGGTTTGAGACGCTCTGTAAGGATCTTTGATATCAGTTTGTAAATAACGTTGCAAAGACTTATTGGTCGAAATTGGCCCACCTTTGAAGCATGATCCACCTTTGGGATAAGAGCCAAATAAGTGTGATTCAACTCCGAAGGTAAGCGGTCATAGATAAAAAAATCCTGCACGGTTTTGATCACATCGGCTCCAACAATGTGCCAAAAGTGCTTGTAAAATAAAACCGTCATACCGTCGGGTCCGGGTGATTTCTCCAAACTCATAGTCCGAAGAGTTACAAAAATCTCTTCCGCGGTCGGGATACGAGTGATAATGTCGTTGTCCAGATCTGAAATTTCCGAAGATATTACTCCTTCCAAATCTTGAGGAAAAATGGGGTTGGCAGTAGAATAAAGGGAGCTATAGAACCGAATAAACTCCTCCCCTAGAGCTCTTCTACCAGAAATCCATTCACCCTGATCTGTCTTCAATCTCTCTATGCGATTCCGAGATCTACGGAGAACTGTAGAGGCGTGGAAAAAACGGGTATTCAAATCGCTAGAAGTCAGCCACTCTATCCTCGACCGTTGCCTCCACATCAACTCCTCTCGTTTCCACAATTCATCTAGCTCTAATAATAGACTTCCTTCCAAGGCCAAGGAATCCGCCGTTTGTACCCCTTGCTGGCAAGTACTGAGGAGGTGAGTGACCTGCTTAATAGATGTCGTTATATGCCCAAAGGTGGATCTATTCCATTTCTGCAAGGCTGCCTTTGCTGCCCTTAGCTTCCGAAACAAAATCGATCCAGGGGTGCCAGAATAACTCTTATTCCACACATTAGCAATGACTTCATGGCAAGATTCATTCCGAATCCAAAATCCTTCAAATTTAAAAGATTTAGGAAAATCAATATCTGAACCCAACACATTGAGAATGATCGGAGTATGGTCCGAAGGAGCAATAGCATGGTGAAGAATAGTGGCATTGGGAAAAGCCATCCGCCAAGAAATATTGGCTATACCACGGTCAAGACGCTCTCGAATATTGGCCAACCCTGGTCGGCGATTGGACCAAGTAAACTGCCTACCCGAGAATCCCAAATCAACATAGCCATTTACTTGCATGAAATGAGCCAATCCACGGGAAGAAGAAGACCGTACTGCGCGTCCACCTCTCTTTTCCTCTTGATAAAGCAAATCATTAAAATCACCCAGACATATGCGAGGAGTATCAGAGTTACCTTCAAGTAGTTGCATAGCTTCCCAAAAGTATTCCTTTTCCCCCCATCGGGTTGGACCATAGACTAAGGAGCAAAGAAACGATGGAAAGTCACCTCCAGTGTGGCAAAGCAGGTGAATAATATTGGAGGAACGCAATAAAACCTCCATCTGCAGATTTGGTCGCCAGCAAAAGGCCAGACCACCTTTGCATCCCACAGAGGGAATGGAGAGAAAAAAGGAAAAACCGATGGTCTGCATTATATTACGAACTACCTCATCTCCACACTTGGTTTCAATCAAAAAAATACCAATAGGATCAAATTCCTTGATGAGCGCCTTTAGCGCTCTTGTTGCCGCGGGTCGTCGCAAACCCCGGCAATTCCACGATATGAACCTCATGGCTCCGGTGGGGGCAAGTTATGGCCCGCCACCCCAGCCGTTTGAGTATCAACTATCTGATCTGGTGCCTCTCCACTATCAGGAAGAACAGAACTAGGTGCTTCACGTAAAGGAAAAGACGAGGTGCTGCCCGTGCGTCTTTTGCCTCGTCTATTGCCGCTGCCCACAAGTGCCGCCAAAGAGAGTTCATGACCCTCATAAGAAAAAACTTCAATAGTCTTTAATTTTTTTGGAGGGGAAGAAAGGGAGGGCGTTGGGTCAAGAGTTGACTTGCGTTTACTATGACTTTGGGGAGAGCTGGCTTTATGAGCCACTGTTGAAGCCCCCATGGTGATGGCAGACCGCAAACTGACAGCTTTGAATTTTCCTTTGTGTCTTCTAGTTGGCTTTGGATCTTTAGTGATGTTGGAAAGAGATTGCTTTGCCATTTCAAGGCGTTGGGTATTAATGGGAGGGGCCTCAATATTAACCAAGCGGGCCTGAGAGAGATGTGCAACACGTTGCTCCAGAGCATCTTGTACCAATGCATCAGCACCATTATGGTTCAGTGTGGGGTCACACTCCTGAAGCGGCACTGATTCACATAAGGTGGTCATCAAAAATGGCATATCCTCAGAAGGCCGTCCTAAATTCATAGCACAGTGCGGTTGATGAGTAGAAGAAATCGCTTCTCGGGCAGGACTACTGAATGTCTTTGAGCTTGACGGACTGGTGCTGGTTCGCTGGTTACCCACCGCTTCATTCTCATGAATTCGGGCCAAGAGTAAGTTGACTGGTAACTGGCCTCGGATTCTATCATCCAGAGCACCAGAGAAGGGATGGGGATCTTCCTGCTCACAAACTCCAGTCGTATGATCTATTCTTCCACAGTGAGAACAAAAATTAGATAACCGTTCGTACTTGAAACTGATCCAAGAACGTTCTTGGGAATTTCTTGTCAAAAAGAATCCTGGTTGAAGAGGCTGGTCAGCGTTAAATTGGACCTTCAGCCGAAGATAGCTCTTGTTAGAGGGATCATCATCCAAAGACAAAACTTGCCCAATTTTACTACCGAGTAGGAGAACATTTTCACGCGCCAACCCGCCCAGTGGAAGCCCATGAATCTGGACCCAAAAAGAGACCATAGTCAGATCAATGTCCTCGACAGCAACAGACGGGGGCCATTCGCGGAGAATCATGAGGGAGCCCTTGAAATTCCATGGCTCCTAGAGAAGAATTCTGTTTTTGTCTTCCACTGATGAGAAGGTAAACAAGAACTTATATGGTCCAGCATCTTCAATTTGGAAGCCTTTCAAGAAACGCCACCCCATGCGGATGACTGGGAGGATGACTTGTCTCGGATGGATCTTGCGGGAGACCAAACAGCCAACGAGAAGAAGCTTTGATTGCTGTTGAGCAAGAGAAGGGTCGAAATGCAAAATGGAAGAAATATCGTCCCAGGAAATATCACGAGTTCGCTCCGTTATTTCTGCAATTTCCCTATCCAGATCAGGGTCAGTGGGCTCCATGATAGCGAACGGCGCTCAGAAAAGCTAAGAGAAGAGAATGAGGGGGGAAAAAGGAGCCAAAGGTGGGGGGACGCTCAGAAAAAACCAAGAAAAAGAATGATAGAGAGTTTCGAAGAGATGAAAGGGAGAAAAGAGAAGAGCAAGGGGAGGCAAGAAAGGAAGACGAAAGATCCAAGGCTTGGATCAGGGTAGACAGAAATTATACTGAAGAAAAAGAGGAAGAAAAGGGATGGTCACAGACGAAAGGGCTTTCTTAATACAGTGGGTAAGAAGGGAGATCAGCATCTATTCGACGATAGGATGGAGAATAGGAGAAAGAAGGGACGGAGAAGGAGGATGAGAAAGGGACAGCGAGGGGAAAGAGGAGGAGGAGGAGGAGCGTAAAGCTCAGGAGCTCCAGAGAGCGGATTTTTTCGGTGTGGCGTGCAAATGCTTACATGCCAGGTACGGAGCTTTGAAACATAGGTACGTGCAATAAATGACATTCAACTGCACACATTAGTGTCTATACCGCCCCCCCCCCCCCCAAGCGGGGGCGGGGGGGGATTTCCTCTTGGTTTGTATTGTCTAAGATTGGAATGCCATTGTATTTTATTTTTTTTTAAACATTGTCACAACTGATGAAATCTTTTATCAGCCACAAAATAGTGTGGAAGGATAATCTGAATAGCTCCAATTTTTACTTCTTGAATGACCAGAGCAACCAATATCACACTCACAGTTTTTGCAGAGGTTTGCATCCTAAATGGTGTTCCTCAAAACTTACCAAGATCACATTCATGCTTTTCATAGAGGCATTGGTTCCTAAATGGTGATGAATTTCTAAAGATCCTAAAGGCCTCATTCTAGCAGGTCCATATAGCTAGACTATAGTAAATTTATTTCTTACCCTCCTCCTAAGCAGCATTATAGATGAGGACAATCAACAGTCTCACTAAAAACTATCAATGGGGCAGACTCAAATTTGCCAGGACAAAAATGCGCGAGGTACGACAAATATGAAAGAAATTATGGAGAAATCCACTGAAAGTTGTATGATAACATCAGTCAACAACTCCATAGGAACAGATAATAATAGTCACGAAAAAGTCCTGCGAAACAAGGTTCAACAATACAGTTTGCTTAGGAACCAAAAACAAAACCTAAGCCCCCAACTCAATTTCTTGAAAGAGATCCATGGAAAAAGGAAGCAAATTCCCAGCTGGCCACTGAATGTGTGAAGTGCATGATATGGATATGGGAAGGGATACGGATTTGACATGGCTACAGCTGGAAATGTTCACTACTGGAGGTGCAGATAAGAAAAATATAACTCAACTTCAATATACTTTCTCATTCTGTGGCTTGGACAGAGTGATATGCTTTTCGATTTGCCAGCAAATTGCACTGATACCAATCAACGAAGGTAGCATGCAATTGTGAGATGTAAGGGAAAGCACCCAGTACGGGTCCTGCCAAAGGAGGCTCCTAGGAGGGAGGGTTTGTACATGTTTCTAAACTTCGACACCAATTCACAATGTACTTATGCACATATGGATGCCTGCATCTATACATAGATTGAATCAGGTAAACCTACAAGTCATGCTAGAAGTACTTCTAATGGTCAGAGACCAGAAACTAGAACTGTGGTACGCATGACAAACTACGAAGGTAACGCTATACGGAGGAACTGGGTTATTTGAATCTACAACAGGGAAGGACTGGACTGCCTCTGCGAGCTAAAGAGGCGGCTATTCTCCAATCCAGAAATAGCCTGCTTATTCAAAACAAACAAGAAGAAAGGGCGTCCCGACAATTCTTGATACCAAAAGACATATTTTGTATCAAACAAAATCTCCTGATGTGTGTGATATTTGCATCTGCTTCACTTATATGAAACAGTCAGCAATGCTACCGACAAAGAAATAAAAACATTCTACATACCTGGATAGATGTGAGTATAGCAGCCACATCATATATAGGACTCCATTGATTTTGTAAAATATCCAGACAAATACTTCCATCAGCATAAACTAACAAAAGAAATTTGAAATCAGAAATGATAGTTGGGTAAGATTCCAAATGTAAATAGCTCCCCATCCAACTTACTGTTGGGATGAAACATTCGAGAAACAAATCGCACTGTTGGTGGTTTGTTTGGGTAATCCTCGGTGAACTGCAGAGTCAACTTGAACGTACCTGGATAACTCAAATGAAAATTCTTTTATGTAGATTTAGATACACTAAGATAATGCAAAGAGAAAGAGGCATAGTCCTCTGGATAAATGGATGGGGGAGGACAGGAGGAAGACTCTCAACACAAGCATGCCTGCGCAGCATACACACGCAAAATATATGCCTCCTCACCCACAAAACACATAAAACAGAGATCCAATCAGCAGATTATCTTGCTTTATACAAGATCATGCAAAGAGAAAGAGGCATAGTCCTCTGGATAAATGGATGGGGGAGGGCAGGAGGAAGACTCTCAACACAAGCATGCCTGTGCAGCATACACGCGTAAAATATATGCCTCCTCGCCCACAAAACACATAAAACAGAGATCCAATCAGCAGATTATCTTGCTTTATACAAGATCATGCCAATGACTACAAACAGTTAAAATAGAATGCGAATGGCCAAGACTGATAGGATGCGAATAGGACATGGTACTAGCAGCACAAGAATATTCACACAGACCAAACAATACATGTTTTAGTTCATTTCACAATAATGCTGCATCATTGTGAACCTAAGCACCTCAAGACACAGAAAGAATGGCTCTTACAAGCTGCAGCTCAATCATCTGGATACACTTCATATAGAAGGACTAATTCTAAAAGCAGTCGTATTGGAAGCCAATGAATTAAGTAACACAATA
Organism: Morella rubra; assembly: GCA_003952965.2. Classification (NCBI taxonomy): domain Eukaryota; kingdom Viridiplantae; phylum Streptophyta; class Magnoliopsida; order Fagales; family Myricaceae; genus Morella; species Morella rubra. Next base: position 20,676,720 of record CM025852.1, read on the forward strand.
TCGATTTATGCATAGGAGAGATAAGTTTGTATACATTGAAGATCAGCACCTGAAAACTGTCTCACCCAGCACCTTATGGTCATTCTTTTGTAAAGAAATACCAGACAGGAAGAAACACTAATACGTACCCTAAACTGCTGGGTGAGACATGCTGTGGATGTTGCAGGGTGTTTTGAAACCCCTCAAATATGAAGCTTTTTAATCATTGAGCCAATTATACCAATTGGAGACACGATGACCAAATAAAGGATGGCAAGTGGAAAACTACTCAGGCGTTAAAGTGCTGTTTTGTTCTCAATCAGAAATTTATATTTGAATACAAGGGAAGTAAATAGAACTCACGGTGTCCATTTATTTTGGATGTGAAAGCAAACATGAAATGCATCAAGAAATCAACACGGTTATAACCCATTGTCCTACAAAGAAAAAGAGAGTAAAACCCATTTGACAACATATACTAGTCTATTCAAATAATATCTTCAGTTCATGGATCGACTCACCTCCATCCCACGGAGTATCATCAGGACTGCAATCCAAACCAGACAAGAAACCAGAAATGGCTTATCCAACCGTACTTAAAACATACTTGAAAAATGAAAAGAAACAGTTAAACAACATAAGAAAACCCCAAAAACACATCTTTATGCACTTTATCCCCAGCTTACCCAAAAATAACAGCATTCCAGAGCATTATATTGTTGTCCTGGGGTGCCCCACTTATGCCAGCAGGTGGATCTTGTTGCAATCTCTTAAAATCTCTCATCAGCCTCTTCCTAGCCGGAGTCGACATTGTCACCGCCTATTTGCCACACCTGTCACCATCCAAAAAGGAAAGAAATAAGCAAATACATCTACATACCAAATTCAATACAAGTATATCCAATACCAAGGGCATACTTTTCGAAACCGATTGAAGTTTTTTCTTCTTCTTTTTTCACCTAATAGATAGGTTTATGAAAAATATTTATACACAAATACCAAAATAATACAAGAAGGCAACTCGGATTCCCTGGAACAACAATGACCAAAGGGGTCCATACTCGATAAAACATCATACGATAAGTAAATTTATCAATGAAATTGCCAGTACTTATATTGCTGATTCACAACGACACAAAGGATTTAAGTCGAATTACGCACACAAGGGACATATTCAAAGCAGAATGAACAGAACCTTGTGCTGAGCTTCAAATCCAGAGCATTTAGTTGAATTCACAACACAAAACAATCAAATCCTTTTTACTACTCTGGTAAAATGGATTCCTAACTTGGTACAGGTCCCATCTAGTACCACGGATTTCTGTGCAACGAAACCGCCCGCGACGCTAGGGTTTTCGATCTTCATCGAATGCAAAATTAAGATCTTTTTCTCTCTTGAGTCTCTGATCATCCACCACGACAACCAATTGAATTCGAAACTAGTAAATGAAACAGCAGTCCACAGCAAACACCATAAAAATGAAACAATTTCGGGAACCTTGTCTCACCTGGAAGCCGATGCGACAAGAGGATCCCGATCTTCAAAAGCTCCGGTCTTAGAAAGTAAAAGCTAGGGTCTCGCTACGCTTTGCCCGTGTATGGTGACTATGGTCGAGAAAAGCATGCAGAAGAACCAGGCTTTTGGGAACCCGGTCAGATCGAAGGCATCGATGGAGAGAGACAAGGAGGTGGAGCGGAAGAGAGAGATTGTTATAATTGAAGAGAAATTGGGATTTGGGATGTGGTTGGGTATGGTCTAGTCAGCTTGTCCCCACCGAGCCACTGGGTACCTAGATGGCCTATCGACCACCTATACACCACGCAACGTTTTGTGACTTTTGTCTGTGTCTACGTGCAATTCATCCAAAATACGAAGCCAGCGCGTATATAGGGTCAGCATCAGCATGGAAAATCGGTGGTTTCTATAAATAATTATTATCTTAAATAATTTATGGAAAAAGATGACCTAAAAGAAAGAATAATTTCTAAAAAAATAATGAAACATCTCGCCGAAATACAGATGCTGAACAAGTTTGGTTTTAAAGAATCCCCTTTCAATGTGTGTCTGTGCCCTCTTTATGTTCGATGAAAACCTCCGCTGTCACCAAATTATTACCAACAACATCAAGTTCCAATTTGTCTTTAAATCTAATCTCACACTAAATTCATTGATTCTAATATAATTGTTTGCTACTATAATTTAAAAGAATTTGTTAATTATTGTCCATTTTCTTCAGTCCAAACCTTAACTGGTTAATTTGTTAATTATTGCTCATTCTTCTAACTAGTAGCTTGGATTTAGGGATGTTCGATTTCTTTGATATTCTAAGAATTTGAATCCAACATTTTTCAATTACAAACTGAACATGTTTGAGTCTCAAATACACACAATTATTTTCCAATTTTGCTTTACCCTTGAGGTTTCCAAATTACCAACACATCCTCTGTTAATTCATGAGAGATATAAATGAGGAAAAGCAAAACAGGGGTTTTAAAAAACATATGGCCCCACATGACTGTCGATATTAATTGTAAGACATACGGATGGATGAAATTGCCCTCAATTGTATTTATACACGCTGAGGAGTTACTGAAGCTGATTTTGTAATTTCACTTACACCCATTATGACAGCCTTTTCGATTCCCCCCCCCCCCCCCCGGCGATTGTTGACGTGAAACTTCATGAATCTCTCATCTGTACGTTTTCTTCTTTTTCTTTTTTCTACGTCTCTGCGTTTTCTTCTACTCGTTTGTCTTCTTTTTCTTTTTTTTTTTCAATTTTTTAACCAATTCAATACCTTTATAATATCTACATTATAATTAAAAAATTAAAAAGAAAATCAAAAATTATAATAAATATTATAAATAAAATTAATATTATTTTATATTTTATATTCTTCACATATCCAATAAAAATAATCTATAAACAATAACCTTAAAAATCATCATTACTTTTTTTACACCTCAACAACTTTACACAAACACCAATATAATTCAACATCATCTAAAAATTCTTAAAAACATTTCAAATTTTAAAAATCTCATCAAAACAAACAAGCTCTTAGTTTTGTTGGTCTTGGTTTTGGGAAAATTAATTGAATGAATAGTTAAGGTATAAAAGACCGGCAAAATACTAATTAAACAATTCATTCGAAAAAAAAAAAAACCCCTGTTAACATTTAGAAATATTATGTTCGTTTTCATTTCAAGCTCGTTGAATGATAAAGTGAAGCAAGATGTTCTTAAGGGCGCAAGTCTAGTAGTTGACAAATCGGATCTCCAAATACACCAACATATCACGATAGGGTGCTTCAGCTTGAGTTCGAGTCCTGCTCACTCAGGACATAGCCGGCAGAGCAGTTCCACCGATGATCTATGTCCTTTTTGGAAGTGAAGGAAGTTGGGTATTCGGGAGGGCTCATCGAACAGAGCTTAATTAACGAATAACGTGGATGGGTCTAAATTCTTCTTCGCACTCCTTTTCTCGTTGATGGGTCCAACTTCAGATGGATTTTTTTAAGAGCCGAATTCACAATCTGCCCATAACCATCGCATTTCTCTCGTTCAAACGGGCCCAGAAAAATCTTACAGCGGACAATGACAGTTGGAAGCGTGAACGAAGAACGGGGCGATTACAGTGTGGTATTTAGAAGTGCAGAACAGAGTGGGCGAGATTCGGCTTATGTATTAGAGGCATACGGTGGATGCCAATGATATTTTCCTACTTCTGGTTTGATAATATGGGTGAGGTACAGGTTCATCATCTTCCATTGAATACACGGACTGAGTTGAAACCCAAAATAAAGAAAGAAAAGAGAGGAGGTAATAATTAACAACTTCTTGTTTCGATGTAAAACTATTATTTTAAGTTTTTTTTTTTCATTGGAACATTTAAAAAAAAAAAAAATTTGTGTAGTGTTTGGTTATTATTTTAAAAATATTTCTTACAAATATTTTGTGATGTTTGATACGCTTAATGATTTACGTTTAAAAAAATTTAATACGTGAATTGACCAAAATGCTTATTTTAAGATAAAATTTTAGAAAAATAAAAAAATAAGAAGAAATTAAAAATAAATAGATTAATGAAATAGAGTTTCAATATTTTTATTTAAAAAATACTATTTTTATTTATATCATTTTTTATTTTTAATGAATTTTTTAATACTCATCGTAATTTAGGGACATTTCGATTATTTTGCCTGTGTTTTAATTGCTAAATCAAACGAAAGGCGAGGATTGGTTGTTTTGAATACAAGTAAAACAAATCCCAAAATTTATTCTACAAGTAATAAGAGTATATATATTGAAAAGGTCAAAAGTTATGTTAACATTATAGAATATTTTGAAGACCCAGCCAATAAGACACACTTGTATACTTATAGTGTAATTAGAACATTACAAGGAATAAAGCCCTCCAATGACATGAGCCCACCTTGCTAAGCAATGTGGGCCAACTCTAATAAGTTCTTTTATCAAATAGGTAATAGCGATACTGAGACAATGTGGATTAAGTGTATCGAGTTTGACTCTTCACAAGATCAGATCGAACCCAACTTAAGTGGGACATAGTGGGTTGATGGTTTCAGGCTAGCCTATTCAAGATTATCATTACGTTATGTGGGTTCACTCCGTATAGGTTTACTGTATAATATTTCCCTTGTTATGTGAAAAAAAAATCTTAAAATTCTGCCAAAGCCAATACCTAAAATTTTCATGTTCTTCACTAGTAACAAAGGATAAAAATTGGTTAGTCGATAAATACTTATATTTAAAGATGGTAAATACTGATTTTGTCTTCACGAATTTGAGAACAATCGTTAGGACTTTAAAAAGGGTATGGATTTGGTCCAGAGCGTAGGAGTTTAGACCTATCTAGACCAACGGTTTGAATCGTTTCCTCATTACCTAGCATCCCTGAGGGCGCCACATCAATTAATGAAGAGTTTATGGTAGAATTTTAGGGGATTTAGAAGTTATGGTTCGAAATTGAGGGATTTGGGAGGAAATAGCCTAATAAAGGGTGTTCCCATTATGCTAGTTGGAGTATAGGCCGGTCGCAAATTAGTTTAATTGGTCTTACAAATACGGCGAAAGAAGAGAAAAAAAGGAGATCTGGCTTGAGCTTGGCCAGCTCTGTGTGAAGCTGAGTCGAGCATCATTAATTGACTTATGGCGCGAGATGATGAGGAAATGATTCAGATCGTGGGTCTGGACAAGTTTGGACTGGTATGATATGGACCGAATCCTTTCCCCCATTAAAAAATCCAAGTACTTCAGGCGGTGGATCTTGACGTTCATATAAAAAACAAATTGCTTTGTCAACAAGGAAACCACGGGTCTTTAATTAACAATATTATTCGTTTCTGAATTCCTAGGACCAGAAGCTTCAATCTTTTATTGTCATGTGGCCTTAAAACTCTCACCACGTCTTCCGATTCAACACCGTTACAGCTTGTCGTCCCCCAAAGACAGATTTCGGGCAAACTTTTCTAATTGGTTGACAAACAATATAATATTTCCACGATGGTCACAGTTGCACAGATGACATACAGTGTTATTGTCATCGACGTAATTGGGAGGAGATGATCAGTCGGAAACCGCACGTATTTCTAAGCTAATTTGGACTTTATCCCGTATCCATGAAACGTATATCCACATGCTGAATCATCAAGACTTGTCGCTACCATATAGATTACGGAAAAAGTAGAAGGAAAAATATTAATGTTCAACTTTGCTAATTTGCTTGCTGTCACTATCTTCACGCAGATTTTTTGAATTAATCGTACATATATTCTCACAGGCCAATCCAAGAATAAACAACGTTCTATGAGAATAGACAAAACCCATCAATTGGTATGTTCCCTATTATCTCCAGGAGATGCGGATGCACTCTTGGAATTAGAGAACGGCAATGAATTAGGTGGTAGTAACATTAAACTTCCCTGCTGAGAGTTCGTTGAATGCGCTTTGTTTATGAAGCTTGTTGCACATCCATTCCCTGTAGGAGCTGGTGGGAAGGTGGAAGACATTGGAAAAAGATCACCCAAAGCTGACTTCTGACCGAAATTATCTTCACTCGGGTTTCCTACTGCACCACCCCCAGTGCCGATGATTGAGGTGAGAGCAGCTGCTAAAGCAGATTGGAAACTCGGGTCAGCTGTGATTGCTTTTGTTGCAGCAGCAATGGTCTCTGGTAGAGAGTGTTGAGGAGGAGTTGGGTTTTTCTTTTGCACGAATGACTGACAAGCATTTTCCACAGGTTGTCTTCCAATTGTTACGTTTCCAATTTGGCTCCTATTGTAGGGTTGAGTGTGTAGTTAAGGAACCCATGGCCCAAGACATTGAGTTGGACGGAAGAACTGAAGTTGAGACTCGCTGAAGAATACGTCGGAGGATAGCTTGAAGAAAATTTGTTAAAAGGAGATGAGGAAGAGGCCGGGGTTGATGTGAGGTCAAGAGTGATTGTTGGGTACGAAGGGGCATGAGATGAGAACGGAGAAGAGGATAAGTAGAATGGCTTTGATTTCGAATTCTCTGATAGATAATAGTTCAAGCCGTGAAGATCAGCAGCAGCAGTGCTGAGGGTGTTGGCTGATGAACTATGACCAGGACGGGAGCTTGACGAGCCAGACAAAAGCATGGAAGCGGCTGCTGAAGTGGTCGAGGCCATCGCAGTGGCCGACATTGGAAGCGGGTGGTTGTGTGTTCCTTCATACGTGGTGATCAAGATGGTCATGTCCTCCGCGCATCTTTGCACCTGAAATTTCAAACAAATGCATATATGTTCTCAATTAAAGAGGGTACAATATTTGCGTTATCTTGAAAATCGAATAAAAGGGTTCATATATAGCCTCAAGTGAATCTGCTAGAATTCTTAGAATTCAATATTAGATATTCGTTACTTATCACTTTCAAATTCAAATTTTAGTACATATGTTAGGTGATATATATTATTGAAACTATAAGAATCCCAATTCTGGATACTAATACTTAATCTAAGATATTTAATTAATTATGACAAGAGAAGGGGTCAAAATATTCAGTGAAGACTAGCTAGCTAGCTAATTAATATATATATATATATATATATAAGTGATGACAAATTGTATGTACCTGTTTTCTCACTGGACATGAAGGAGCAACAGTGCAACGATAATACGCACGAGGGCATGGGTTTCCTTTCGCAATCTTTTGTCCATATTTCCTCCATTGGCATCCATCATTCATCTGTACAAATGACATATATGAGAAAAAGGATATCTGGTTGTGCAATCTTAGTTTAATTCATTTATGGCGATCGAGACATGACTAGATTAAAGAACTGCTTAAGAGACAAAAGTTTATGGAGTTATATTAATGTCGACGACGTGGGTGGATGATTAGTGCTTACCGTTGGGGTATCACATCTAGCCCTGACAGAAACCCTAGCTTTCTTCGCTGGATTCTGTTGCGCAACCTCATCATCTCCACTTCTCATCGTCTTGAGGACTTTACCAGGTGGCCAAGTCTCCCCGGGTTCTTCCTTTTGCTCTTCAGAATTACTGTTAACAGGGGTTGTATTCCGCAAAGATTCAGTTTCTGTCGATCTCGACAATTCGAATTTGCAGTCCAGTCCAAGATTCAAGCCTTCTTTAGCTTGCTCATTCTCTTTCCATGGGCTAGAGATAATATTCTTTTCTTCCTTTTTTGTGTCACTTGGAACTCTTCCAAGGCTAAGGGAAACAAACTCCGGTTCTGCAATTTCTTGATGCTTGTAATTAGCTGCCTCCACAGGTTTTCTCCCTTCTTTATGAACAAGGCCATAGAATTGCATTTGGAGGGTCTTGTAATCCTTCATCATTTCACCCAAATGCTTCTTCAACCTTTTATTTTCTTCGCGGACCTCGCCCATTTCCGCTCTAGCAGATTGGAGCTGATCATCCTGCATCCACGTATATTGTAAGAAGATGATTTATTACTCATTTATCCTCTTACGGAGACAAGGAAAAAAAAGAAAGAAATTAAGCTAGAACTCGAGAAGCATTGGAAATTCATATTGATTAGATTATGATTCAGCTAGGTTTCACTATGGTCCCCTAGCGAATTTGAATTTTGAAATGATCGTCTGTATTTCAGGAGAGCTCCGTGGAAACATGCATGTTTTTGCTACCAAACTTCATCTGTTCATTATAGTACTATGTTGATTTTCGCGCAATGCGAAAGAAAACCTTCCTATATATATATATTATAAATAGACACGTTTAGCTCATGTGTGTCTGCACAGAAGAAAAACACTTTTGACCTGCTCTTTTGGCTTGAAGAAACCATGAATTAGGAGAGAATTATAGGTATGGATGAATTGAAATTCTCTTTCTTTTTAACTTACCAAAAAAAAAAAAACCTGTTTCTTTCCCTGATTAATTTGTTGATGCTAATTAGCTCGAAAGTGCTGGAAATATTGAAATTAATAGCACCCGGGGATCAGTAACCTTAAGAGATCCAGCTAGTGTGTATATTAAACAAATAATCACCAAAAGCAGCTGTAGGAGAAGGTGTTATCAAAGAACAGTGAAAAAACATGGAAAGCATGGTCTGCAAGTTGTCATGATCAATCTGCCACTAATTCTCGACAAATGATCGATGGTCAAAATGTTAATAATGAATATCTAGAGGAAGAAGAAACTTTCAGAAGACTACATGATGTCGTACTAGCAAGGGCGACAGCTTTTACCATGATTAATGGTGGTTTGTGTCTTAAATGCAGCCCAGACAACCAAGCTAGAACATCGCTAGAAGATGAAAATAGACTCTTGACCCCATTCAAGGGTATTATTGTACTTACATGATGGTTATCACAAAGAAGAAACACATGGAGATGAATTGAGATTCCATTAATTAATATTTTGTAATGAATTGGAATAAAAAGCTGTCTAAGGATCATGAACTTGAGGATGAGATGGCCATAGATCTGCTCAAGAACTTGGAGTACAGAAAATAAAGAACTAAATTCCCATACCTGCTTGCTCCAGCTTGAATCCTTCTGTTTAGGTGAAGCTGGCTTCAACTTCAAGCCATTTTCATGGCTCGGTCTTCCATTTCCGACCTGGATTACAGTAAAAGAAAAGGTTGATCAGCGATTTGTCGACGTTAATGAAAAGTATTGAACCAGTTTGAAATGCAATAGAACTTGATGAAATTGGAGCAATCGCTAGCTAGCTTGTTATAGCTGTTAATTTTCATGAATATATATACTTTGTCAAAAGCATTTGATCACCAAAAAGGCTAGCTAATTATAACAAAAATATGTCGTAGAATCCTTTTATTTTGTCTGCGAATTACAACAAAAATTCTTGATGCTGAATTAGGCTGTATATGGTATATATAAAGTGTAAGCCCAAAACTGAAACTTAGACGGAGTTCGAATTAACATGAACTTCTTCCATGAATATACCATATATTAAGGTTAATTAAACCTAACTAGATCCATTATACAGAAAATCCCCAAGAAACGGAAAAACGAGGAAGAAGAAGAAAGCTCCACCTTGATCACTGTCTCTTCTTTGCATCCTTCTTCATAACCGCTAGATTGATATATTTTCTCCTCCTTGACTACATCTCCGTAAGCAGATCCTTCCTTGGCAGCGTCCATAGCTCTTTACCCTTGTAGCTTTTCTTCTTCCTTCTCTGGCTCTCAATTTGGTCCTCTTCTTATATAGACAGCCTGAAGTATTTGACTGCGTTTAGAAAGAAAGGAAAACATTCACACCAGAACAGAACTAGCCTTACAATCCAAAACAGACAAAATGTCAACAGCCCAATCCAATTGCACGCTAAGAAACTTATATTTTTCTAGCAACGCCATACATTATTTACTCGAAAATGGAAGAATTCAACGTCAACGTTTGAGATAATAACATGTCAGAGAGAAAGACATGAGAGAGAGAGAGAGAGAGAGAGAGGGCTTTAAGCCGCAATGGTCGGACCCCACGTAATACAACTGCCATCGTTGAAGTTTCGTACTATATTACAAAAACACAAAAATTAGGGCGCATTGGTTTACGGTCAAAGTTTTTGGCACCAACGTGCAACCACCGGTGATCTGAACTTTCCCTCTCTAGTGTCAGCTTAATCAGGTCATGGGCTAGGGTTTTCTAGTGAGAAGATTGAGGTCAAATTAACTTACCCAAAAAAGAAAAGGAAAGTTGAGGTCAAATCTGGGCCATGGCCATGGGTTGCGGAATGGCTGCTCATTGGTCCATGCATTCGACTTTTATCATCGTACATCAATCTAAAGTCGATATTGGAGTGAGCATCCTGTGTGCTACGCTTAGCCCAGCTTTTCTACGCTGTCACATGCCAAAATCACGGTATATACATATATATATATATATTACGAAACTTTACAGCTTATTTGAAAGAAAAGTCAAATTCTAAATCTTCTCAAGTGATTTTTTAAGGAGAAATTAGACTTATTAATTATCTCTTATCTGATAACCCATTTTTAAGCAGTCTTCAAGATATTTACGAAATCCAAAGAATTTTAAACCTTAGGATATTACAGGCTTTTGGTAATTTGAGAATTTCAAGTTTTGCAAGTTTAATTAAATAGCAAATAGCAAAAATGGATCGTAGTTCATTAGTGGTATAATTAGTTCCTTACACAGAAATTTTATATTACATTTCTACCAATATTATAAATCTCCAATAGGCTTTACAGCTTGGTTCCAACAATATAACATTCATAGCTTACTTAAATGTCATGATTACGGCTTCCTTCGTTTTGAGTAAATGTAAGAAAATAGGAAAATATTTACACATGAAAATATTTTCATAGAAAATAACCAAAATTCCATTATTTGGTAGAGACCTAGAAGATCATTCTGCAAATATAAAATGGGTGTTTGGTAATTAGCCTGAGAATAATCCGAAGGGGAGAGAGGGTGAGAGAAATGATTCCTATCCTATCGAATGAGGGATGCTATAGATATGAAGGGCAGACGTACTGTTGCAAGGGATGTAGGTTACGACTCAGAAAATATGTTGAAGAATGCGTGAAAACATATCAATTCCTAAGTAGTTAGCCATTGTTGTCTGAAGGACCTGAACTTAATGGCGACCAGAGAAAATAGAAGTGTGGAAAAGAAAAATAGAGGATAACAGGTAGCGGAAGATTTCATAGCCAGAGAGAGGATGCCAAAAGAGGTGAGGGTGATTGGGGCGACTTTGAGTCAGCCAAAATTTGGTGTGGAGAGGGGTGACAAAGAATTGAGTAATTTGAAAAAGTTTTTTTCAGCTTTGCAGAGTAAAATAGAAGTGTGGAAAAGAAAAATAGAGGATAGCAGGTAGCGAAAGCTTTCATAGCCAGAGGGAGGATGCCAGAAGAGGTGAGGGTGAGCGACTTTGAGTTAGCCAAAATTTGGTGTGGAGAGAGGTGACAAAGAATTGAGTAATTTGAGAAAGTCATTTTTAGCTTTGTAGAATAAAATTTTCCGTTGACTAACTTGAGATTTTTCATTTGACCTCTATTTTTTGCTCCTACCAAACATAGGAGAAGCTAAAAACATTTTCAAGGAAGATATTTCAGGTGAAACAAAAATGCAATTCCACTTCCAAATAAGGCAAAACCAAATATTGATTATTATAAACATCCATATTTTGGAATTAAAAGTTTGTGAAAAGTCTCGAAAGAATTATAAGTATACTTGTCCTATAGGGTAAAGCCTTCTGTGGCATTTATGATGATGGAGCCATGGTGAAAAACATGCCCTAGTTGGAGAAATTTCCAACAAATTAAAGAGGAGCTAGACTCGATGATCTTAATTGGTGCGGTCAGTATAACAATAGACCAATAGTATACTTAATATGCTAACAGACGTAGTAAGTACTAGTTTAGAAATACCTGGGTAATGTCCAAATCAAAGATCAGAATAAGGACTAGAGGTTTGAATTCATTCATTTGTATTGCCAAAAATGTTGACACATCTTTGAGTTAGGCAGTGACAACAGGTTTTTGTAGTTGAAAAGTAGGAAATCATTCTAGAAGTTGAAATATTATTGAAAAAATCTAAGTATACCTACAGATGATCGGCGGATGACTCTATATGTGTAACAACGTCGTAATTATTTCGGGCCGTTCCATGTGATATATTGGCACTCCAATTTTGACAACAACAAAAAATAAAATTGCATGTCACAAGATCTTGTTTAATTTACCCAGAAAAGGAAGAGAACAAGGCAGAAAACTCCCCCATTTCTCTTCCAAAAATTGCACAAGGATTAATTTTTATATTCAAACAAACAAAAAATGGCCCTTGACAAAAATTTTACTCATGCTTTATAGTTTATTCTCTTATCCTCGTGTATCCGACGAAGCCTTGAGAGAGGAAAAAAAAAGGAACCAATTAATTAACATGACTCAAACATTTAAAACGTGAAGACAAATATTTTGGTTACAAATATTGTTAATTATGAGCTGGTAAAAGTTAGAAGTACCATAGCATGATATGGATTTGAACCGTTCATATATATAGTTGACTAGAAAATACTATTTGAAGGGTATTTAATCTTGGCTTAGAAAAAAAAAAAATCGGAATCTGGGTGAAGGCATTAATTTAGACGTTTGTTTTCCAGGCCTCGAGAGCAATTAGTACTACTCTATTCTAAATTCTAATCTTATCAATAAATATATATTCTGAAAAGTTGAAGAAAACATGCAGATGATCATGTATTCCCAAGATCTAGCCAAAACAGTGCTATGGTCCTTTCTTCGTCCCTACATTTGACATGAACGCGGGCCCGGCGGTGCGCCGCCCTCCTGTTCCACTTGGATGTATTTGGCAAATAAGAGTAGCAGCCTTAATATCTATTAGAAAGATAAGATTTAAGAGAACCAAATTAAACGGCGAAAGAGTCAGCAGGTCTCTATGAATATTCATCAACTAATTAATTTCTTTCGTGACAGGGGAGGGCCATGAGGGCTTTCAATTTTCAAAGTTGTTTTCAAATTCAAAGGATGGAGAGAACCACTTGGCCATGCATGGTGACAAACCATTAATTGGATTTTGACCCAAATTTGTTCTTATACTAAAAAATCCTTTAAGATTCCGTTTCCCACATTTTGGACTCTTTCTGTGTACGGATTTGTAATTTTTTTTAATTTAATATTGATTTTTTTTCCCTAGGTAAACTTCATTGAAACTTCAGTTAACATTGATTATTAATTAACGTTATTATACTACTAGCTACTGGTACGTGATCCATCATAAATAGATGTTTTTTTAAGTTTATACTAATTATTAATTAACCAATTGCATTTATGGGTTTCAGAAAATATAACTATATATGGGTCAATTCATGAACTTCTTGTAATTACCTATTCATTATAGCACGTAAATTTGCAAATTTGAACCCATGTACATGCCTTCTTAACAAAGGAAAGCTATTTGGGGAAAACTATTTCTTGTTTATTCTATTTCTCTAAATTAACTGCATGCCATTCGAAAACTCTAGAGGGATGAAGAGTATAGTATTAATTAGCTTGAATACCCTAATTATCATATGGCACACGCATATATGCATATACCTAACAATATTATTATGGATAGAAAAGATGGTCCAAATTATAATCAGATATTGTATGATCAATATGCAATATATATATAATGAGTCACAGACTCTACCTTGATCGATTTTGATGGTTTGATAAAGTTTTGTCCATGCTGTGGGTCAACGGTTTGTACTTAACTTTCTTAATTGTGATACATTACAAACTTATATTAATCTGCCATCTATATATTTTAATACTTTGTTTACTTTATCTGTAACATATATAAGAATATCTAAGATCAGCTATTTTCTCTTTTCAAAGTAAGAGTTAGGAAACTTGGCTTCCAACTAGTCATACAAGTTTCATTAAAAAAAGTATATATAGCAGCCATAATGCATTGGACAAGGGATCAGCAACACTCGATCCCTTTTAAAATTCCCACAAACCCTTGAGGCATTTGTTAGAATATTCTTAGATGTACAAGCTAACTGAAAGCATTATTCTTCTATGCTAGCTAGGTCAACTTTCAGGCTTTCAGTTTAGCGCAATAATCATTGGGATTTAGGTTTCTTATGGGTTTGTGCACGTTATATATAGCTTCCGGTAAGATTTGGCTTCTAGTTATATAAATATATAGGTTTCTCACTCCATTAGTATATATAGTGCCTGGTACGTAACCTGCGCTATGGACTTGATTTGGCATAAATTCTTTGTCATGAATTGACCCAGAAAACTCGTGCAAATCGCTCATCTATTGCTTCATTCCAAATCTAGATACGCCTTTGTGTGATGAGAAACATATATATCAGCTTCATAGCTAGCTAGCTAGATACACTTTAAAATGTATTTCTCATCACCTACAAATTATATATACAGCATGATCTCCAGCAAAGTGGCGACCAGAGAAAGAAAGGGAAAATATCATGTGATCACTAGAAGTCTACAAGTCTACAAGTCTAGAAGCTGTAGTCCCTCGCTGCAATACCTTGAACTATTCACTAGACAATTAGATACTTTTAACCATTCAGATAATTCCCAGTTTTCCCTCAAGTTTAAGATCATATGCAAATCCTTCTTCTTAACGAAACACATGCCAGTATCACTCAATATATATACAGTACTACCTGCACTCAACCAATAAGAGACAGAGATCTAAACACAAAGTAGGTAGGTATATCATGTGTGGAAAGATCCCAATCTAATTAACATAATTTTAAGTGCAATTAATTAATAAGTAGAACCCCAACTTCTACAAAGTACGTGGTTGTTGTGTATAATATTCAATGGGAAACATTAAGAATTCACCAATCATGTCATCTGATAGGAATGGTGTATAATGGCACGCAGTTTGATTAAGATCACCAAAATAAATAAATCCAAGTCAATGCGTTAGATCGTGGCATTGAAAGGAGGCCAATTATAACTTAGAGAATTATGTGCTGCGCTGATTTGGATTTGTCTCGTTCCTTGAACTTTCTGTTCCTTCTGTTCTTGCTGTGTTTTTTTTTTTTCTTCTTTTTTAAGAAAAGTCAATTTCCGCAAGAGCGCCGAGTTCCCACTAGATATTGTTTTGTCTGTATTATTGTAATAGTAAGATAATCGATGATGCAAACTAGCTCTCGATTGTCAATGGGTGTCGATTCAACTATATCCGCAGCCAGCCGCTAAACTTAATTAGGTCTAACTATATTTCTAGCTTTCTCCTTTTATAGATTAACGTCTTGTCCCTAAGTGCCTGCCTGTGTTTTTGGATTCGTTAACAGTAGTTCGCTTGGGTACGTAGTTGACATTTGTTTCCGTTTAAGGAAGAACAGCTTTATGTTGTCTTTGGGTGGTACTATTGGTGCCATAATTGTGATCATGGGGCCTGTCTTATAGGAACCCTAACTTTCCTCTTTAAATGAACCCTAAGATAATCTAATGGCTTGAGTCGCCATTGAGACGACCTAATCTACAGGAATTACAAAAGCTTTGGGCTTTGAGTTATTTGGTGGAACGGAAAACGAAAACTATGACAAATATACACAAATTAATAAAAAGGAAAATCACAGAAAATATATAAAATATACGCAACTTGGAAAATTCAACGCTTAATTTATGGACAACAACTGGTTATTATTTTTATTTTATTTTCCTTTTTGCTTGTAAATTGCCGATTTGTTTCTCTTAAAAATAAGCCATTTCGTTTTTTTGGCACCCACACAAGAGGTCTCTTTTCCTAGTTAATGTGAGGTCAATGGGATGTGCCCCAACATGACAACATCCTCTTTCTTTTGTGTCGGTCATGCATTTTGGTCTTAATATACTTTATTTTCTTTTGACCTTTTTGGTCTGACTAAGCATTACTAAAAAATTAGCTTCTTCTTTTTTTCCCCCCTTGAGACCAGATCCTAGATGTATATTTTGACATTTTGTTAGGTACGAAGGTAAAAATTAAAAATTTTAAGGGGGTCAGTTGCATAATTGTGTATTTCAGGAAGCCAAAATTGAAAACACACTGCACAAACAAGCCAAAATTAAAAACCGTACATTTCTGGGGCCAACGCCCCAGCTTGGCCCGTAGTGCCGTCCGTGTATGTAGACTGTCTCTCTATAAAAACAAATGGGCTTTAAATGTTAAAAGGCCTAGGAATGGGCTTCACTATAGAATACGTCAAATACGACGATTGACGAAGAGACGCATTTGGACAACGTTTGGCAAAACGACAGTCCGTCCTCATCAGCTGCGGCGTCATCGCCACATCTGCTAACTTCAATCCCCCACTCCCTCGGTATATAATATAAATATCCTTTTTAATCCAACGCTACCACGGAGCTAAGGTCTATGGTGTTCAATGGATCGCATCACATACGTCGGATCAGTGGAAAACTTCATGCAAGAGTTTGACTCCTCCAATTTCTGCTTGTTCGGACTCTTTAATTGTGAGCATAAAAATATATATAAAAAAAATGGATCGATAAGAGTACAGAGTCAATGACTCCATCAGCAAGTAATCTCTATCTGAATGCTATTGCAAATAGGTTTATTTTATTTTTTTCAATCGAATTCTGGCCGAAGGAACAGTTCAACGATGATCTTGAAAATTTACCTCTTAAAGTATCTAATTTTGACCCATCAACTAAGAAAATCCGATATGATCACCACACAAAAAAAAGACTAAGAAAATCCAATAAATATGATCCGTCCTTGAATGTTTGAGGGTATATCTATGACTTAATCCTTTGAAATGGATGATTAAATTCGTTTTCCCTTTTATTCATTCATCGGGTCCGCGTGAGTTTTACTTGGAGCCATACGATATGGTTGGGACATCAGATTCATATTAATTGTGTAAGGGACTCTCGAATTTCGCTCGATCATGAAATATATAGCACTCAAAATTTACACCCTTCAAAATTTTTATCTTAATAAACTAATTCTTTAAAATTCTCTCATTCATCATCAAAGTATTACTTTTCACTTTAAATAAATATAAAAAATTAATTTCAATTATGACTCTTTACTTCTTTACCAACCTCAATATCCTAAACTTTCTACTACTTCAAAATTTTCACAACCGAAAGTCCCTAAACCTCAATACCCTAAACTTTCTACTGCTCCAAAATTTACACAGCCGAACGTCACCCCTAACCGCGAGTGTAGTGAGGTCGAAAGGGGCGCACATAGGATAGCGTCCCCACGCGTTAGGATGAGGTTATTGGGATTCGAATATGGGAGCACAGTCTAAAACTGTAAAGAACCAAAAGTTAACATGCAAATGGCAGCTTAGCCCAGAAAGTGACTTCCAGATGGCGATTATTAACAGTTTTTTAAGTGCTAAAAATCGTAGCTGCCATATTTAAGTGGGTGCTCCCAACTTTGTTGAGATTTGGTGCTGCATTTCGAAGCGGGGACACTTGTAATCTCAGACAAACGTGTTCCATTCAGTGATCTATCACACACCATGAATAGGTTTCTAGTCAGCCAAGGAACGAGGGTCAGGGATCCCCGGAAGGCTCTCAGTTGGTTCAGTTCTTTCAATCTCTCGAGGTATTTCAGGGTGTTTTCTGCAAAAATTACTGCTTTTCGGATCGTGGGTTCGTTGAGAATGGTGAGCGTATTGCTGGCTTTGTGTTGCTTTCTGGGAATTATCTGAATGTTGGGTTCGTTTTATTTCCTTTGTTTAAAAAAGAAAACATTTTTGGTTGTGTGAGTTGATGGTTTCTTTATTCATATCAGAGATAAATGTGTCTGAGAATTGTGTGATGGTTGAGGTTTATATTTTATAGTTAAGAGGAAAAATATTTTTCATGTTTACATTTCTCTGTATGGCTGTATGGATAGTTAGTATGAAGCTTTTTTTTAAAATAAGTTGGCTGTTGATAATTTCAGAAACTTCAGTGCTCCATTGTAGGTGGGTCTAGTTGGGTTTGTGCTGTTTTAATTCTTTGCACTGTGATAATTATAAGCTGGAATGGAAATCCTTTGTACCCAAAGAAGCGTATTCATTAAAACTGTTTTCGTAGCCGTGATTTCACGTATTCCATTTATTTTTTGTTTGAACATGTATGCAATCGTTCGTCCGTTTAGAAAGATCCCCTCATACCAAAGTAAAATTTCACTACTATGCCGTTTCTGCGTAGCTTATTTTGGATTGAAGATTGCAGACTAATGGTGAATAGTTCAGTGGGAAGATGATTATGTTTGTCAAACTGGTATGAATTTCGCACTTAATACTCGCAAATGATGCATTTGGAGCCAGAATCCAAGGCAGATGCGGAGTTGCTCTTATGCCTGTACTATTTTCAAGCCTGATTGGATAAAACTGTCGTGTGCACATGCTTCTCATGAATTTCTATTGGTAATGGAAGGATCGTTGCCTGATGATTCTTATTTGGAAGCTTTTGTAATATCGGAAGATATGCTGGTACTGTGGAGTGTTTGGTTGTAGAATCATCCGATTTGTGCCAAATATCTGAAGTTGATTGCATATTACTGGGTATGATTTCCTTGTAGTTGCTGCCTTATAATTTCGATTTTACCTATATAGCAGGTCTGTTCACACTATACCCTTTGCTACCTTAGACGTTGAAGAGGTATCAGGTTCTCAGCCTGCTGAAGTTCACAACTTTGGTAGGTGTTGAAACTTTACCAGCATGTGTTGCTTGTAAGCAGGATTTTGATTCTTATAGAAATGCACTGCAGCCACCAAGATTTCAAGACAAAAGAAAAAAGTTTAGATTTACAGGGATTGCTAGGTGTAGATCTCTATATTGTTTCTCTAGTTTTGTTCTGTTTCTAGAGTTTTTGGATCTATTTTTTTACCCTTCAAATTAAAAGTAGAGTGGATGAAGTATTGAAAAATCTCCCCCCCCCCCCCCCCCCCCCCCCAAAAAAAAAAAAAAACGACACACACAGAAGAGAAAAAGTAGGAAAAAAAGAGAAATGGAACAGTTCTGACTCTTATCTTTTTTTCACCATGCAGAACTGAAGCTTAGAGTCAAGGACACTAGAATAATTGACTTATGTTCGTCACATCTTAGTTATTTTATTCATGGTTGAGTTTGTTGTCTTCAGTGTAGTCTCACATTGATCAAGTATTTTGACCATAGAGGGTCTCATTTTTAGTGCAAGGTAAATGGATAGAATCTTCAAGTTGGAATACAATTCTGGATCCTTTAAATGGAGAGCCATTCATTAAAGTTGC
Source organism: Morella rubra (assembly GCA_003952965.2). Lineage (NCBI taxonomy): Eukaryota > Viridiplantae > Streptophyta > Magnoliopsida > Fagales > Myricaceae > Morella > Morella rubra. The sequence goes on from CM025852.1 coordinate 20,695,914, forward strand.
TGAGGTAGATGAAACAGGTATTAAGGTATGTGTTCTGAGTAAAGCCTACAGTTTCCTCTCCAGACAGATCTCCCCCTTTATTGAGTGTATAGAGAATGTTCTAGCTGAGCTTAGTCATCGTGCTTCATCATGTCATCTCTCCAGTTTCCTTTTCTAATAAATGCACTGGTTTAAACTTTGAAATGATTGCTTATGTGTTCCTATTTGTACTTGCATTTAAATCAATTTCTTTTCCTTTTCTTTTTGTTTTTATTTTCTTTCCTTGTTATTTCCCCATCTGATGATTGCTTATGCAGCCATTTGTGGAGAGCTTGTCCAAGTGTCCCAAACATGGTCTACACAATCCCTTCAAAGAACCAGAGAGGTTTGTGCTGCCTAAACCAAAAACGCTCAACACTAAGCCAAAAGCATGTTTGCCATCATTTTTTAATTCTTCTGGTTCCTTACTAATTTCTATATGATATATAATTGCTACAGATATAATCACTACCATATATCTGTTTTCTTAGGAACTTTAGTTACAATAGCAAAAACTACTAAGGGGGAACCATCTTTTACAGGTATCTATTGTTTGGAGACATATCTGCAAAGGCGGCCCACATGCTTTCCCTTCCAAAGGTAATGTATCATAAGCCATAAAAAGAAGAATGCTTTTCTGTTTCCTTTATATTTTTCTCACTTTTTAAATTATGAATCACTTGAAGATTTGAGCTTTATATTGCATTAAATTTTGGTTGCTACGACTTTCAGGTTTCTGATTTCTTCACTAGGTTAATACAAAGAGTTGCTCCTAAGAGTTACCAGCAGGCTCTTGGTGAAGTTCAAGTTACACAAAAGTTTCTAGAGAATTTCTCAGGTGATCAGGTACCTGAAGATGAATCATTTGAGCTTTCTTTCTATTGCAAAGGAAAATGGCCTTCTTTTGCATTGATATGCTCTAACTGAAAATCTTTGGATTGCTGCCTTCTTATCCGAACCAATGCAGTAACCATTAAATGCCATGCTGCATTTAACAGGAGTGGGTTGTGTTCTGGTAGAAATACCCTAGGCATAGCTGTACTTCGAAATTTTTCTGTAAAAATATGTCATTTTTTGGGTGTAGGTTCACCAATAAAGTTGCTAAAGAAGTTCTTTATAATTTTGGTTGAAAATTTGGCAGGTTCGTTTCCTTGCAAGGTCTTTTGCTGTACCAGGAAATCATCTCGGACAGCAAAGTCATGGTTTTCGCTGGCCTTATGGTCCTGTAAGTTGTTCCTTTTAAATATGAATGTCACTATTAGAAAGCATATTGGCATCATGTTCATGTATTCTTTTTAAAATTTCATTGCCCAGGATAACCAAATCTTATTTCTGAATTGTGGCAAAAAATATTAATAATGTTTATTAATTGATTAAGTGGTGAGGCTTGAAAAAAGAGTCCACCTAATTAAAAAATTTAAAACAAAAAAGGCTGGTAATTAAAATGAGAGTTTGAAGTGTATTAGAGACATGTCACTAGGATTTTTTAATGTTTAGTGAAGTTCTTTATTAATTTCCTGCTATCTAAAGCCATAAGATGCGCACCGAACTGATTTTCTGCATAAAAGTAAGTTCATCTGATAAAAATTCGTGGGAGGTCCCTTTTCTCTGAGCTTTCAGGAAAAAGAGAAGTCAAACTTTTTTACCTAAGCACATGCTGTACCGCACAAAGTGGCGAAAAACTGATGGATCTTAGATATGAGAAGAGCTCAATCTATATGAGATGCTTTCTCTGATGGTTGGTCTCCTTTTTCTTTAATTTTTGGGAACTAGCCATACTATGTTATCATCTTGATGTGGATTTGGTTTTCCCCCTTCTCAAATAAATGTCTCCATGACAGATACAGACATGGTTTCTTCATAAGTTTCTGATTGAGATTTGGATGTTTTACAAATCTTTTTTCGTCACAACAGTAGAGCATAAACAATATCTGCAGTTTCTTCGTAATTTGATGATCTAAGAGTGGGCAGGTTGCAATTATAACTCCTTTCAATTTTCCCCTGGAGATTCCTGTGCTTCAGTTGATGGGTGCCCTGTATATGGGCAACAAACCCGTTCTTAAAGTTGATAGCAAGGTATGCCTGTAAAAGTTATTTTTATGTTGTATGCTTGGTGGGAACTTTCTAATTCCTTGATATCATAGGATTTAGTTCACATAACATTAGTTTGGCAGTGACCTAGTTAATACACGAATGCAATTTGAGGAGAGAATCAACAACTTGTTTGACAAGGAACATTTGCAGATGTTCAATAAGTTCGAGAGAGAGAGAGTAAGAGAAAAATGATGATGATGTACATAGTTAGCAATGGAGCCAATAATTGGATTTCCACTGAAATTTAAGCTTCTAGAAATTGGTGGAAGAGTGTTCAATCCCTACTTTGAAAGCATTTCTTTTTTTTTTTTTTTCCTTTGTAAATTGCCTTCCTTATGTGGACATCCCTTTTTAGTGCAATCTACAATTCCATTTGGGGATGTCTCTTTGATGTTCCCCAGTGCATTTGTTAAGATAGTCATTGATTGTGATTTGTAGGTGAGCATTGTCATGGAACAAATGATGCGACTACTTCATTATTGTGGATTACCTGCGGATGATGCTGACTTTATAAATGCTGATGGGAAGACAATGAACAAGCTATTACTGGAGGTTGGTTCTAGATACTTGGACTTCGCTTTCTAGTTCTTAATAATATCAGATCCTCGTGCTTAATACCTCAAAGCTTTTCAATTGCTTGCTTTGACAATTTCTTAAGAGATCAGGCTTCTGTATTTTACTGAACATGGTTGGTAATGAACAGTAGTGGGCAAAAACTAATAAGTATAGGTGGTTTTGGTAGCAATGGAAGTGGTTACACGAAGGCGATAATAGTTATCATGAGAGGGGTCAATTTTTGTCTTTAACCTCTTCGGACAAGTTATGGTTTTCTCCAAACGAAAATGCCTTGTACTTATGCCAAAGGGATTTCAGGTGTAGAATGTCAAAATTTTGTCCAGTTTTTTTATAACAGGAATGGCTCTCACCCGGGAATGCTACAAATCTTTGGAGTATGCATTTTTCCATGTAAATTTGCTGGGAGGACATACGAAACAAAAATTTCATACTTCTATTACCCTGCAGGCAAATCCGCGAATGACCCTTTTTACTGGTAGCTCACGAGTGGCGGATAAGTTGGCTGTTGACCTTAAAGGTCGCATTAAGTTGGAAGATGCAGGATTTGACTGGAAAATTCTTGGGCCTGATGTTCAGGAGGTTTCTTACAAAGAATCCTAGCTGTAGATTAGGGGGTTTCCTTTTTAAGTTTCCCTTCCATATCTGACTGTTTTTCCTTTATTTCTCATGGGTTGTCAAATGGCAGGAGGATTATGTCGCCTGGGTCTGTGATCAGGATGCATATGCATGCAGCGGTCAGAAGTGCTCTGCACAATCAATGCTATTCATGCATGAGGTTAGTTGCCTACACTTGTCACTTCTTAAGAATGTTTCTTGTCAAGGCTGAGAAGGCGGTCACCAGTGTTTCTACCTTGGATCAGGTTATGCCATCTACTGATGCTCTTATTATCGCAATATGAAGTGTGTGGGTGTTGTAGCCGGTTGCAAACCTTTTTCCTTCCATTAATGTTGACAATTTGGTCACTACCCTTGTGCAGAACTGGTCTAGAAGTTCTCTTGTATCCAAATTGAAAGATCTTGCTGAAGGAAGGAAGTTGGAAGATTTAACTATTGGCCCTGTTCTCACTGTAAGTAGGGTACCTTTTGCTGCTATTTTAATTATTTTGTTCCATATGATCAACAGAATCATGTTCATAAATCATCAAATTAACTGCATTTTAACTAATATCCTGGAAGAGTTTCAAAGGGACCTTTTTGAATTGCAGCATTGAAATGGATGGATTTCTCAGGCTGTAAAGATGTATTCCTTGATGAAGTCAATTTGAGGGTCATAACATGTAGGAAATAGATTTCTGCAATAATGGGTTAAGTCTCAGATGTGGCTTCGCAGAGCAAGATGAGCAGGGTCTTAGGCTTAAAGTGCATAACCCGTAGTGACTTGACCAATCTTTGCTAAATTGATGGAAAAACCTTGGCAAGACATAATTACATACTATTAGGACACTATCAAAGTGTGGAATTCTTCTTTGAGGATCTCTCAAATCGATTTAGTCCTTGTTGTGTTATCCATTTCATCCCATACCCAAGAAAAACCATTCAAATTTGCATGTCTTGGTTGCTTCTAATTATCTCGCAGAGTAGTCTTCGCAAGGATAACCACCCATGTTGCTTTAAAACTCAGCCACTTGCAGATGGTTAACTTTGCTCTTCTCTTTCGTTGTTGCAGTTCACAACTGAAGCTATGCTAGAACACACGACTAAATTGCTTCAAATACCAGGTTCAAAACTACTCTTTGGGGGTGAACCTTTAAAGAATCACTCCATTCCCCCCATATATGGTGCTCTAAAACCAACGGCCGTTTATGTCCCACTTGAAGAAATGTTGAAGGCAAAAAATTATGAGCTTGTAACAAGAGAAATTTTTGGGCCATTCCAGGTAAAGAAGAAAGACACATTACGTTCTTCCTCTCTGGTTTTCAGTTTATTACCAATTTCAATTATACCGTTTAAGGTGAGTACGTACTAGTGTCCTGAATAAACTGGCTTATCACATTGGCTATTTCAGAATACTAGCAGTTAAAAAAATCCACTTTTCTGGAACTTTTGGGGGGCCTGGACATGAGAACTTTGGGGCTGGATCTTGAAATGGACTAGTATATCCCTGATCATATCATACTGTCTTGTTTCAATTGTTCGAACCAACTTTTGTCAGAATTTAGTTCCAAAATGTAGGTTGGTTCCCTGTCTTCCAATTTGTTACATAGTCTGTTTATCTAGTCTTGATAACAGCAAATCGTATAGCAATCTTTTCCTATATGGTTTATGTTGCTCGAATTACACCATGTCTATATTTCAGTTTCCATGGATGCTGTTCTTTCTACTTCAAAACATATTAGCAGCTGAGAAAGTCCATCCTGACTTTTCTTTTTCAATTACATTATTTAGATGAAGGCATGAATTTTAATGGCTGGAAGCTAAATGTTACTGACACTTTTGTGTTTGCTTCTTGTTGTGTAAATGGTTCTAACATTTTGTCTTTTCACCTAGATTATTACCGAGTATACAAGAGATCAACTCCCAATGGTATTGGATGCTCTGGAGAGGATGCACGCACATTTAACTGCTGCTGTGGTTTCAAATGATCTTCTGTTCCTGCAGGCTAGATTCAGCAACTCTCTCTCTCTCACACACACACACACGAGCTGCTGATTTCAGTTATTAAAATTAGCACACACTAAACTTAAGCATCACCAAAAGTCGAATCATGTTCTGTTTGTCATGTTTATGCCTTCATTGGAACGGATTTAATTCGAAGATAAGTAAAAGTATCATAAATAATGAAGAGGCAAGGCAACTCGGTCACATGAAATGTTCGTGCATTAAATGTTGAATTCTTGATAGCTAAGGCCTTCGCTATTGTGGCTGGTCCAAACATTCCTTTGGCGATGTTGCTCGACATACCCACAGCTCATTCTTGTGTATGAGCTGAAACTGTTAAATGAATGCGTCACTTCCTTTTATTTTTTTTCTTCCTTTTCCATCCTTAGTAGGGGAGAAAGGGAGAGAAGAAGGGATTGTGTGTTGGGATGTAGTGATCAATCTTCACTTCTGTCTAAATTCATGCCTCTTAATATCGATGCTCAACCTGATAACCAGCAAACTTGTCTGTGGGGAGCAGTCCCCTGAAATACTTATCAAAAGGTGCTTCACTAGATTATGATTTTCGCCTACATCCTCTCGGTTTAGTGTTTTCATATCATAAATCCATGTGCAGGAAGTTATTGGCAAATCAGTAAATGGGACGACTTATGCTGGATTAAGAGCAAGAACAACTGGAGCTCCACAGAATCATTGGTGTGTGGAAAATTAATTAGTCTTTTTCCTTCACGAGAAGATTGTCATGTGCTTAAACGTGTGATGAACAATGGTGTTACAGGTTTGGACCAGCTGGAGATCCCAGGGGTGCAGGAATTGGGACCCCAGAAGCAATAAAGCTTGTTTGGTCTTGCCATAGAGAAATCATCTACGATTTTGGTCCCCTGCCAAACCGCTGGGCTATTCCACCCTCAAGCTGAAGAGTTATTCTGACAAAAGCAGCTAAAAAGATTAGTCCTCCTGACAGTACTAACGAACCCCTGGACACCCACCGCCACGCTATGCCGCCCTCCCTTCCAACCCCCCAGGGGGCCGCCCAGAGAAAAAATAACACAAAAAAAAAAAAAAAGAGAAAATGTTTCTGCCTCTCTGAAAAAAAGAAATAACAATTTTACAGAGAGGTACTTCGAGCTTCTATAATAAATTAAAGAGAACTTTATGGCAGCATATGTCATAAGCAAGCTGTTTTCCGTAATCGTTTGGTCTCTGTTAATTTCTCCACCACTCACGAGGGATTACAAATTTGAATTGATCCAAATGGCAAAGGCATGGCAATGCTAGATCCTGTTTAGCTGGTACGTGCATTGCGCTAAGACTGGATTGATCTGTTCATCTGTACGCTTACAAATTGCTTGTTGATTTCGGATTTAAGAGAAATAAATTTTGTTCTTTTTTTTTATCCTTACGAGCTAGTAGTAAAATTTCTTATCATCGATTAAATTCAATCATTTAACAACTGTAATTTTCTCTTGGCGTCTATCGTAGTATTGTCGTTTAAAAGATGGAATATGGGCCACTTGCTGTCAATATGGACTTTAAAAGACGAACAAAATACGAGACCTACAAATCTTTTCTGTGAGAGAGAGAGAGAGAAAGAGCAAGGTGATTAAATGGGCCAAACTCAAGGCCCAAAAGGGGTACCCGATCCAGTTGAAACCTATTCTCGTGTCGTATATCGGTGTCCAAGGCGCCAAAATTTGCTCGGACATAAAGCTCAGCTAGGGTTCGGCTTATGTTCCCCTTGGCGTTGTGCGCCTGTCCTCTTCGGCTCTTCACTTTCGGATGCTTTCACTCCAGGTACCTGAACTCAAACAAGTTTGAACCTTTACTGGATTAGACGGAAGGAGGTATGTCGGAGCTAAATAAATGAGATATTTTAGTTCTTTTATTTTTGTTTAAATGAATGAGCCAGTGTTTGATATGAATTTTGACATGGAATTTCTTTGGATTCCTTTTGACGTATCTTTATTTGTTTATTCATCAGGATTCAAGCTTTCCTCTTCAATTCCGCTATGACGTTGCTCGAGGTTGTAGAGAAGGCCTCGGCGGATTCCCAGCCACTCTCTTCGCAATCAGAGTACCCCATTGTTCTAAACCCAGATGATATTTTGCCCACTTTGAGGCCTAAACTCGAGGAACCAAATCCTGTTTCGCTCGTCAACCCCGTCGTCGGTTGGCAAATCTCGAAAACCGATTCTGAAATCATCGACTTGGGAAAAAAGTTCTTTACAAAGCTAAAGCGGAAGCTCAAGAACCCGAATGCTTTTGGTAACGATGAGTTTATCATGATTTTGAACCAGTTTCTTGAGAAAATCAGGGACAAGGTTGGAGTTTCCATTGGGATTGATTCGTCTGATATGGGTTATACTGGACTGTTGATTGAGAAGCTAGGATCTTTGATGGGTAAAGATGTTGCTGGTTTGGTTTTGGACGCTTGTGTGGTCTTGGAGACGTGGGAGTTGGTCGAGGCTTTGATTGTTAATGGGCTTGTTGAGCATTCTTCTTATCCGGATTTGGTTAATAGACTCGTGGTAAAGAAGAGGTCGGACTTGATTTGCGTTTGTATTAAGCATGCTTCTGATCTTGGGGCATCTGAATTACTTGGTATTTTGAAGTATTTTCTTTGTTCACCGAAAGATGCGTATAATAGTTTGGTGAATGTGAGGAAGGAATGGGAGAAGCAGGCTTTGTCAGCGATTGAAAAGGCAAGTGATATGCGTCTCTCAGCAAAGAAAGCTCGCTTGGCGAAGGACGCTTCAATTTTGCTTATGATGGCCTATGATGGGTTTTCTACTCCCGAGCTTTGTTTGCACTACTTTCTGGCCTCATCAAATGTTGATACAATGGTATCAGCATCCGCGGTTAGTAAGTTGAATGGTAAAGAGATGATGAATTTGATTCGGTATTTGGCCAAGTGGTTGAAGAAGTATGAGAGGTTTCCTCAGGCAGTTCCATGTTCTAAAGCATCATCTAAGTTGGGTTTAAAGGAGTGTGGTTGGGTTCCTAAGCTCGAAGATGTAATCAACTGTGTTGGATTGGTATTAGATGAAAAGTTTTCTTCTCTGGTCTTGCATCCGGAGTTTCATGAAGAGCTGAGATCTATGGAGGTAGTGGTCAGTTCTTTAGCCTCCGAAGCCAGACTATGTGGTTTAATGGCGAGTGTAGCTGAGAAATTGCAAGTTGAAGTTTAAGGTGCACAAAACTGGGTATTGTCGCTGATAATGCATTGGCACTGCATTTGCAGAATTGGCCTCTAGTCTTTTCTGTCATTGAAAATTGGATGTTCTTTTCTTGGAATTTATTAAGGTTATTTATAAATTCTTCTGCCTAGCTGTTGCCAATTTGATTGGTTTATTAGGTTTGGTATGCATTTTTGGGATGGAAGGCTATAGGCTGAGTTCGAATATACCCTAATGGGAGGGATCTTGTGTTAGATTTTAATGAATCTGCACTGGAGAATGGTTTTTGTCGTGGGGTTAATCCAGCTATATGAGCCTATCTGGAGTCATTACTAGTCTCTGCCAGAGGGTTTGCATGATGGCCAAGATAGATTGCAATGAGTGTATACTGTTTCAATGGCAGTCTAATTGAAAAATTGTTGGGAGATGCTCTGTCCTGTCAGTTAGTAATTGTAGTTTGTTTTCCTTGTATTTCTAATAAATTTTCTTATTTGGTCCGAAGTAAGGACTGATAACACGGGGAACTGCACTCAGGAGCCAGGAACCAATTCCTCATGAGTCAGCTAATGAGGGTCGGAAAGCCTTCTGGTTCTTCGGTCTAATGATTCATAATATGCTAGCAGTTTGGAGAATAAAATTAGCAGTTTTTCCCTTGGAATGCTGCAGCCATTTTGCAGGAGCACAATTGTTACTGACAAACAGTTGAACTTATTAGACCGTCCGATGGTCCTGGACTGCATGCCACATTTATGGGTTAGGGTCCCGTATTAATCCAAGCAATTCACAATGTCACTGCCACGGTTTCTGCTAACTTCGAAATGAGAAACAGCGTCTAGGGAGGCTTGGAAGGCGAAAAAAAGGACTAAGAACATGATTGCACATGATTTGTTTTTTTTATACGAGGGACAATATGCAGCACCTTGCACTGAACTTAGCTCAATTTCCATCACAAACTTCTGACACACGTAACTCTCTTTCACCACACTTACAGTAATTGAAATCAAGGATCTCCTTTTGTTCCTCCACACTAGGAAGATTCCCCGTTTATTTCAGTACAGCCAAAAGCACTAAAGTTTTCCGCAGGCTTCGGAAGCCCATTGATTCAACTGAAAAGCTGAATTTCCAGCCATCGTGAAACGGTCTGGAACATTAGTGTTGCTTATATATAGGTGAAAGTGAAACAAAGGTTCGAGGAATCCATGTTAAGGAAATTGCTCTTTTTGATAGGACACATGTAGGACAACCATTTTGTTAGATACAGCAACGTATATTGAACCCAGAACATAAAAAATAAAAATAAAAAAGGAAGAAAAATTGTATTGCTTGATCAACTATTTTTTTTTTTTCAAGTGAAAAAGTGAAAAGTGATGGGGCACTAAGCATGACAATCCGTCCTTGCCATGACCATAGAAGCACCTCTATTACAGAATGTCAAGTTTGAGTCATAGCTGCTGTCCATTGGGCAAGCCTATCATCACAACACTAGTCTAATTACCAATTAGTCCTACCCTATCCACTAGGCTCAAGGTCAAGATTTACTTTTGCAAGCAATTTCAACTTATGTTCCTCAAACTCCTGACGTGGGAGCTAGCGAATTCTGAGTGGTACCATCTGCCTGCTTGTTGCTTGATCAACTATTCGTTCCAGCAACTAGTTGTATAATTTGTCAAACAATTAACTCCACGTCTTCATGGCATATCACATTGTGTTCAGAAAGCGGACGAAGACAGGAAAGAAACTAGAATATATTGGTTAAACAAAAAAATTCCCAAGATTTAACCCAGAAAGAAAAAGAGTCCAAGCAATGTATTGGCAAAAGTAACAAAATCTCTTCAACACTTCCCATCAGAAACCTTCTGTAAGTGCAAATACTCTACCAGCTAAAGGTGGAGGCAATGCAGACACAGCTTGTTGAATTTCCTGATGAATCAACATACAAATTGCCAATTGAATTACCATTGAGAAAGATAAGAGGGACATTGTAACATAAAACTTGACCATTATAAAGAGTATGCCCCCATCCTATATGATTCACGAGGTTTATTACACACTCCTCTATTTGACCTTATAGATTTAGAAGGGCTAGCAGAACAAACAAGGACGGGAATTCCTTTGTGTCACATGAGCTATGTGACAACTATGAGCCGGAAGGCAACCTATAAATTGAACACGATCCGCAATGTGGGGGAGGGTCCATCAGAGAGGAAGAATACATGTCCTACTGACAGAACTAGAAAACTCTAGTAGAAGTTTGGAGAAAAATACCTCAACTCTGTGGCGTGCTGAAAAGTGAATGAGAAGAATTGACTTGTTCTCAAACCTCTCCGCATGATTTATTATCTGCTAAAAGCTCGCCCGCAAAATAGAAACAAACAGTAAGAGACCAAGAGAGATGCATCATACAAGACAAAGGTCGATGGCATACAACATAATAGTTTATTTGGAGACTAAACCTCGTAAAGATGAGTGTGTCCATATTCTCTTGCATCCTCCACTGTGGTGGAGCTATCAACAAAGGTGCTCTGTAGGAAAAACATGAGCCCAATATAATATGGTAACAATGGAGCCTCATCCAATGTACAAATAATCATTGATGCTCAACTGACTTTGGGTCGCATAACATGTGTAGATAATGGATATCTTAACTGTGTGTGTACATCTGTGCATGTTTGAGTGGTGTATAACATGCATGAAGCGTCACCAAGATACTCTCAGTGCTATGGAATGCACAAGCAGAGAGTCTAAAAGTCTAGCATCCCAAAAAACACTTGCTGAATTGCAAGAATGATAAATGCTGAAGACCAAAGAAATGAGAGAAAAGGCAATTTGGGTATTAAAAAGTCTTCCTCTCACCACAAGGTCCGAATGATTTGAAGCAAGTATGTGTGGTTAAGAGCAGCTACCTCACAAAACCTCCTCTCATTAATGAATCAAACTTATAGTGCTGTAGGTTCAATTGCAACCACCAAAAGACAAACATTAAGGATTCCCTTTATTTGATTTTAAAAAAATGCCATGTTCCACATCGTTCCAAGTTCCAAAAAGAAGGAGCCAGATAGTGATCAAATTTACATCTTTTTTCTGTCTTTATGTATTCTAAAGTCCCTTTACAGAGCAAGACTACAACTTCTGCAATAAATTAAAAATCATCTAATTGAAGAAAATGGTAATGTACCCAGATGCAAAAGCAAAAGCACATCTCCTGAACAACCCTCAGAAGAAAGACCAAAATCCTAAATCATAAGCAGCATTCAATAGCCACCATTATATGCTTCCCTTAATCACTGAAGTCTCTTTTATAGCTTCTCTCTCTGTGCCTCTCTATGTGCATATGAGGGGGACAGAGAGTGAAATAGATACAAATACAAGCAGCAAGATAAGACAGTAATAAGCCTATGAAATTCTATGAAGCAAAGTAATGCACCTCCATAACAAGAATCCTTGATCTCAAAACATCGATGTTATTTTGGTCAACTATGAAGTCAGACGTGGTATCTCCCGTGAAAGCAATTTCAGGTACTGTCACAGTGTATGTTATCTGCAAAAGCAATTTCAGGCTTGTTTCGTATATGCACGAAAATTAAAAAGAAGATCTTTTAAACACAATATCTATCATCCAGGCCCAGGGGTTTAAACACAATGGTGAGAACATTTTCCAAAAATTGTTAACCCAAACATCACAAAAGTGAAATGTGTGCTCCGACGCTCAATTTATCCTGTCATAAAACTCTAAGCTTATTTTGATCTTGAAAATTTTCAGCAAAAAATCTTTTCCACATCCAATCAAATAATACAATAACAGGAAAGATATTCCAACATCAATCAAAAAAATTCTGGTCATTTCAGTAAGAAACGATACAGCATATATTGTTACGTGCTATACACAGATTCTTTGAATTTGGAATGAAAGAAGGTGAACATGATCAAATCTGGGATATCTACACTTATGCTTAAGGCCGTTATTACTTTCCACACCACCCTTAGAGTTCTCTCCTTATCAAATTAACAAAAAGAAGACAAACATAGCACATGAGAATTGCTAGAACACTTGTACCAAACCTGCAAAATAAAGGTCACAGGAAAGTAAAGGAAACAAGTTACCAATTACATAATATCATTAAGAAGTTCATGAAGGCATCTGTCAGGACAGACCTCCACGCCTGATGACTTCAAATTTTTAATCTCATTCGCAGGAAGGCCAAGGTACTCCTGCTTAAGTTTCTGTTTTACATTGTATACTACATATCCCTGCCATGAATCATTCATATTCATTAATACTTAGAAACTAGGTTAATATACACCAACTCGTCAGCATCAACATGGGGAAAAAAAAAAACTAATTAGGATACCTGACTTGGTATTACATGATAAGTCTTGAAAGCTCTTACTTTAAGGTCTTTTCTCAAATAAAACTCTTCTCCTGGAAAAAGCTTAACTAAATATTACATTCAACAAAATGAGAGGAGAAGAGACCAAATTTTCGGTCTGTGAAAGAATATAATTGAAGATTGGCCACTACCAACATCCAAGCCAATTAGATTGTGCTTCAGCTCTGATTGGTCCATTCTTCTGTGCACCTCAAACAGTTCTTCTACATCTTCCTTTATACATTTTGGAACAATGATTGTAGGGGGCTTCATTTTGTATAAGCCACGAGTTGCAACGTACATGGGAAGACCTCCCTATAAATGTATTGAGTTACAAATAGCACTTGAGTATAGCTGACAGAATAACATCAATCGAGGGCACAAAAATATCGATGTTCTTTGTGGCAGAATGAGGATCAGGAGGTTTGCATTACCGTTATCTTCCATAGCTATCTGAAAAGCAGATGAGAATTCCGACAATTGTTTGAAACCTAGCAGCAGATATGTAAATATTTTACAATGGTCCAAGAATGCGATGCCACCTAGGCATTCTACCGAGTTCCTCAGCTCCTGGACATCTTGCAGTAAAACTTAAAATATTGACTTTTCTCAATTCATTCAAAATCCACTATCAAATAATACCTAAGCCCTCAAATATTCCACCCAACACTCCAAACTATCACGCTTGAATAACCCAAGAAAGAAAGCACAGATTACATTAGTTTTTAACTCGTATAGTATTTTACCATCTAACCACTCTGAACTATCACACACTCCAGCTCACCAAACCATATCACCAGCATAAACCAAGTTAAGTAGCTCCAACACCATCAAAGTAGACAATAACATGAAGAACATAGAAAACCAAATAAAACAAAATAAACCAAAATCTTGGTCCATGTTATGCAATAGAAACATGTGCATTAGAATAAAAATTAAGCGGTCCACTACAAAGAGCAACGAAAACAAACAGAAACCCAAAGAAAGCACGAGAGGGACTTACAATGTGATCCAAGTGGGCATGAGAGATGCAGAGGAAATCGTGGCTTATAGCGTGCTGGGGGCAGCGGCCTATATCGAAGGCCACTTTGAGAGTTGGGAACATTATGCAGGTTTCGTGGCCTGCAATTGACAGACCCTTCACTTGGTATCCTTCTATATTCATAGTCATGTTCGTTTTCTCCTCAAACTGAGCCTCTCTTTGGAAGAGCCGGATCTCATGCAACAAGAAGACGACTACGGATGGTGAAAGCAATTATCAGGCAGCAGCTAAGCAGGCTTGGAACTAGGAGAGCTTGCAACGAGTGTTCAAGAAGGAGCTGCCCAAGAGAAGTATTCCCTTGGATTCATGTTCTAATATCCCGATTCCTTGGATTCCCCGTATTGCCCAAGAGAAAGATCCAATGAGTAGTATGTGCTATGCACTCTGGACAATGTTGTCCTCTTTTTGTTATGTGTTAAGAGTAGATGTACTCTTTTTATTATGAATGAAAATCAGATAGAAGGAGAACATTACAGAGCCTGGCGGATTGTTACCTCTACTCCGCAAGTCAGATCTAATCCGACCTCCAATAAACTGCTTTATAGCTCAGTTTGATGCAGCAATTCGGAACTCAAATTAGGCAGCGGCTGTTGTTATTCTGAACCCCTCTCGAGAAATTCGGAACTCAGCTTCTAGAAGGGGATTCCTCAAATATGATGGATGCTTTGTCAAAGACCGCTGAGCCGGTGGACTGGGATAGTCTCATAGACAAAACAATAGAACAGTCTAGGAAAATTCAAAGAGTGGAAAACTCGTCTGGGCATAGTCGTGTGTAATGGGCTGTGGATAATTTTAGTGCCCGCGTACCAATTTTAATATTCTCTTCGATTTGGAAGTTTGGAAGTTTAAGACTATGTTTGGATGGATCTTAAAATTTTTTAAAAAAAATTTCACAATTACTTTTTTATGATTCTAATACTTTTTTTACTAATTTGAATAATTTTTTATAAATTTTAACAACTTTTAAATAAAAATTTATAAACTCTAACAACTTTTAATAAATTTTTTACCAATCTCAAGATAATCTACACTGCTTTAAAAAAAATAACACAAAAAACTATTTTCAAAACTAAACCAAACATAGCCTAATGGTTCAGACCCATGGTACATTTGTATATTGTTTCAACGATGTTAATATACTAGTTAATTTCAAAATACAAAAAGAATTAAGTACTTATTATAAAAATAATAATTAAGAAAGGAGTTGCGATAATGGCACGTGAGTTGGTGAGTGTGTGATAACCAGTTAAAAAAAAAAAAAAAGAAAAGAGGAGGTTACATGCCTGGGCTTCGAACCCCTGGCCTGATAGTAAACAAAGGGAAATTACTGAGCTACACGTGCTTTTGTTTAACATGTGGTGCGCTTCTATTCTAATCACGTGTTTCAATCGTTTAATCCAAATAGAGTTTGATTCCTAACTATTCGTTTAGTTACTGTTAGGTTGTGCTAGAGGTAGTGATATTATTCAAGCGAGACAGGTAAGCGGAATAACGATACCGTTTTTCCTCGAAAATGTGACATGATAAATTTTTGGAGACATACCTAAGCCTGTTTTGAATTCATGGATTACTGTTTATGCTGAAATATAAATTACTGTTTCTGTTTTATTACTGATTAATGTTTTCAAATCCCGATGGCAATGCTTATTACTGATTACTGCTACTGTGGTACCAACTTACTGATTACTGGTGCACCCATTCTTCGGAGTGGTTTTTGTGTGGATTTTCCCTAGTGCACGCTTGGCGTTTGTCGCTGAGTCTTAGTAGGGTGAATTTCACATACTGTTGACTTACTTTTGGTTGGCCGCCGAATAAGTCGTTGCACAACCCTGCCATAGGGGTAAATATGGCTTACTGATATTGCCTAAGGAAATTTTTTTTCTAAATTACTACTGAATCATTCTCAAAAAGATATATAGAAAATTAGTTTAAAAGATTATATTGTCAATGTTATTTTATTCTCCGCTTACTGAGTTGTCGAACTCACTCGTTAATATGTTTTTATCGTCAGAAAATTTTGAGCAGCATGCAGAGGATCAAGCTTAGATGACTTGTGAGCTGGGATAGATGAGAATGAAGTCTTGTTTCAGAACTCTGTTTTATCGAGAGATTTTGTTTTGCTTATGTTTATGGTTTTAAAGTGAGACCTACCTTGATATTTCGTCTTAAATAAATGAATGAAATCTCTTTATTTTAAGTTTTTCTTTTTAAAATATTGAGGGAAAGTCCACTACTGGACCCTACCGAGTCTGGGGTGTGACAGAGTGGGCTCTTAAGTAGGACTGTACAACCGGAAATTCGGTCCGATTTTTTGGACCAGACTGGATTTTCGGTTGTACATAAATGGTAGGACCGGACCAGACCCCTTATAAGCGGTCCGGTCCGGTCTAATGCGGTCCGGACCGGTCTAATTTTTTTTATGTTAATTTCGAAGGGGGAAGGGCATGTCAAAATGCAGAGTTTTAGTTTAAGTTAAAACTAAACTTTTTAAGTTTGTAATTTGTATTAAAAAAATAAAAAAAAAATATTTTTTTATTTATATTAATAAATGCGATCCGATCCGGTTCGGACCGGATTTACAAAAGGTTCGGACCGGACCGGATTTACACAAATAAGATCAGACTGGACAGCAAATCCGATCTGATTTTGAGGTCCGGTCTGGTTTTGTTCAACCCTACTCTTAAGTGCCCAATGGATTAACTGTTATGTTATAAAGCTTTTTAGTAGTTTTTTTTTTTTGGGTGTAACACATAGTTCATGTGACATAAAAAAGTTACAAATTGGTTAATGAAGTAAAGAAAGTTACAAATTAATCCTTGTAGTAAGGTTTTTGTTAAAAACATGTCTTTATGTCCATCTTCGTCTCTTTATTTTACAATATATGCTAGTCAGCACTAATCACAACGTGTTACGTGTCCAAATAGGCCTCGTAGTTCACTAGCATATGCCGTTAATGAAATATACAAAGATGGACGGAGGAAGTGTCTTTAACGAAAACTTTACCATGAGAACTAACTTGCAACTTTCTTCACCTCATGAATTAATATGTAACTTTTTTATATCACAAGGACTATAAAGTGTATTTATGCATTTAAAAAAAAAAAAACAAGCGGGTATTAATTAGTTGCAGAATTAACTAACAAGTTTTTGAAGTTTCCTTTGAAAAAATCGAGCATCTCTAATAGTTCATTGGAGATAGAAATAGCCAATTTCTTTTACATTTTGATTTGCATTTTATCTTTTAAAAAACGTGTATTACAATGCTAAAGGAGAGGGTGTGGCGTGAGTTTTAGAGTTTAGACAATCAAGGAATAGTCGGCTTGTATGCTAAGGATCATCATTTACAATTTTTGTCGGAATTGTATAGTATAATTTTGGTAGAAATAGACACAATAAATAGACCTTATATTATTAAATATTACATATATAAAGTTTTTGAACATCATATATTATATAATAGAGTTTACATATTATGCTTATCTATCTTCAAATTATACTATACATATCATTCAAGTAAAAAAATTACAATAATTGGTCCCAATCAGGCAAATGTGCACGGTGCTGTCAGCACAATTTATTTCCGTTAGCGTCCTTTCCCCTAAACCATGGCAATATAATGGGGGTATTTGTTTACCAAAATTTAGGGAAATATTCCCGAAATTTTAAGAATCTTTACTTTATTGGGATTTTGTGAAAGGTAGAGTGTGTATGTGTAAAAGTTAAAAATTTTAGAGTGTGTTTATTTTGCTGAAAATTTCCATACCTCAAAATATTAGGGAAACAAACGTCACCAATATTTGATGCTCAACTGTTTGCATAACTGAAAAGTTAATAAAGACTAAAAAAAAATGGAGAGACAAGTGCGTAGGGCTATGACTAACACATTCCCCTGATAGAACTGAAATTACGTGCAAGAAATTTTTATTTTATTTTAAATGGAATTAATGTATTAACACAAAAATTTTCGCCAAAACTTCTTATTTATAACTCTATAAAAAAACATATATTGTGGGACATAATTCTTGTCACCCACAAAAAGAGAGATTTTTAACCATTTTGTATCTACTGGTATCTCAATTTCAAAATGCTTTTGAAAGAGATTTATTGTGAACTGGACGTGGAGATAATCAGATAAAAGGTGAGTGTTTCTAAAGAGACCTCTTTTTAAATTAAGGATCTGATTGTATTTTTATATATAAAAGATTGTTAGCATTTCTTACAAATTTACAATATACGGTCTATTTTTGTTCTTATTTGTCTTAATGACTATATATCTTTTGGTTGGTACAAATTTTCGGGAGTTATTTTCCTTTATTACTGCACAAAGAAAAAGGCAGTATAGTTCCAATTAGCGAAGGCATTGAGCAGATTGAAACCCTTTTCACATATCAAAAGTAGGATACAAAATAGCATTCCGTGTAACGAATTTGCACGTCTTTAGTTGGTCGGACAAGAGTTGGGAAATAATGAGTAATGCTTGATGTCCTTCCTGGGTTTTTCCCAGATTCTTCTAAGAAGAATCCAACGGTTCAGGATTAATTTTAAAAGTAAACCTTATACACTCAGAGATCCTGAGCCGTTGGATTCTTCTTAGAAGAACCTAAGAAGAACTCAGGAAGGACACCAAACATTTCTCGGAAATAATATGGCTATGTTTGGATCGTTTTCAAAACATATAATCATTTTTTTCATCAATTTTAATAATTTTTTTTATAAATTTCAATACTTTTTAAATTTCAACAATTATTAATACACTTTTGCATGAATCCCAAAAAAATCTACACTATTTCCAAAAAAACATAAAACAAAAAAATTATTTTGAGATCTAAACCAAACATAGGGGGTGTTTGTTTGCCAAAATTTCAGGAAATATTCTCGAAAATTTTGGAATCTTTACTTTATTGAGATTTATTGGAGTTTGTGAAAGGTGAAGTATGTATGTGTAAAAGTTAAAAATTTTGGAGTATGTGTTTGTTTTGCTGGAAATTTCCACACCCCAAAATATTGGAGAAACAAACGGTACCATAGCCAATACTAAGAGGGATGTTCGTTTAGAAGAAATTTGTAGAATTCTGATAAATTTGTGAATATTTAAGTGATGTTAAAGTTATATTAACATGTGTGCAGAAATTTTTAAAAGAGATTGATGTATGTAAAAAGAGTAATAAAGTGCAGAAGATGTACGTGGCAACCGAACATGCGCAGATAATTTCTGCTGTAACACTATTAAATGGCGGAGTTTTTTTTTTGTTTTCTTCTGCTTCTTGGTAGAGTTTTCATGTTTGACCTGTTATTGTCCTACATGGCCGTGGCACTGATACTGATCTGGACTCTTGTACGAAACCCTAATCACATATAAAATGCTGAACTGTGATTTCGTCCAGAATCTTCGTCTTCTCTAAGGCTTTAGCGGATTGGCCAGAACAAGCTTCGGAATGGACCATCATTACCATCATCACCAGCAACAATGGCGTCCCAGGCCACTCCCAGGTAACATCTGCCCCACCTGCTCAGCTTCGCACTTCCCCTTCTGCCCTCCGCACCCTTCCTTCTATCAAAGCCCTAGATTTCCGTTCGACCCGTACCGTGGGCCCACGGGTCCGCCCTTACCGTTCACGGATGGGTTCGGAGATCCGAGGCCCTGGGGTAGAAACCCTAGCTTGGATAGTGGAGACCCTTACGGGCAATTTCAATCAGAGTCTTTTAGTAATGGTTTTGTAAACGAGAGTGATAGGAACCCTAAGAAGCCCAGGATCGATGATATCCAAAGTAATCAGAACCCTGTGAGGATGTCCTTGGAGGATGAGCGGAGATTAAAGCTGATTCGCGAGCACGGTAGTGTGTTGGGTGGGTTGCCGCCTGAAGGTGTTGCCGGCACGATGCCAGGAATGAACCGCGGAATGAATGGAGATGTTCAGGAAAGTTCATCTTTTGATGTGAATTATGGTAGAGCCGGTGTTGGGGAGTTCGGGAAATTTGATGGTTCTCGGGAAAGTATGAGTGAGTTGGGACCAATAGGTCCCAGGAATATGGAGTTTTATGATCCGAGATTTGGTTCCGGCGATAGAAGAGGGCAACCGAATAGGCAGAGTAGTAGGAATGGGTTTCAGAATGCAGAATTATCACATTCTAGACATGGTCGGGATGAAAGTTCTTTGCATTCTTTTCAGACGTATGGGATTAAAAATGTGGATCAGACGCACCTGCCTTATCCAGTTTCTGAAGTTCCTGCTGACAATTATCTTAATACTCACAATCCTCGACAGTGGCAGAGTAGCGATTCCATGCCAGCAAATGAACCACCGTATTCTCATACGACTAATTGGCAAGGGACAAGGTTGCCACGCCCTGAGCGAAGAGATAGTGTCCCAAAGGACAATCGTGATTCTAACAGTCAGCTGCAACATCCATATGGAATCCAATATCCTGTTGATTTAAGACATGATTCCCATTCATCTGGCCTGCCAAGTGATGCAAGACCTGAAGTCAGTTTTCCATCACGAGATGGCAAGCAGGGTCCGATCTGGCATCAGAGTATGTCTGGAGTAACCCAACATAGTGCTCCAAATTTTAATGAACATGGAGGGTATTTCCAATCGGCTTCTGGTGGCAGCATGCCTTTTGAAAATGCAGGTCAAATGGAGGCTTCTCGGTTTTATAATAGGAAACCTCCTGTGCCTGCTTCTCCACCTCCACCTCCACCTCCCCCAACTTACCCAGCATTGCGCCCTTCTTCAGAGTTGATAGCCTACGTTTCACCACCTAAAACAACTGCTTCTCTGTTTCCTGTTCCTGTTGGTTCATTGTCCAAGGTGCCTTCATCATATCCACCCATCCCTGAGGCCCACTCCTTGACCATGCCCTATGCTTCCACTGGCTTTCTTTCAGAGGTAAGTTACCTTGTTTAATGATTTGTATCTATACTTCTAATGAATCTCAAGCAATGCACTGTTGTTGTGTAATCAGGCTATGGGAGATGGAAAACCTTTTTCTCTAAAGCAGTTATCTACGGATAAGCCAAAAGTTGTTGATGCTTCCCACTTATTTAAGCCGCCACACCGAGCTACTCGCCCGGATCACATTGTGATAATCCTTCGAGGGCTTCCAGGTATCTTATCTTGATTTTGCACTTCTATTCATCCTTTTGCTAGTTTTGTTTCTTCTGTAGAGTTTGGGAAATGATATGCCTATGCTTCTGTGAGTTAACACTGATTTATGTAGTATGTGAATCTATAAAATATGTGGGAGTGATGATAGCGTGCTGAAATTTCATCTTGTGAAGTGGGAGAAAGTTTGTTCTCCTGTTAGTTGCGGTGGTTGGGTTGAGAAGGCTTGCTTTGTTTAATAGGGCCCTTCTTGGGAAATGGCTTTGGCGGTTTGAGGTTGAGCGAGATAGCTTGTGGAGAATTGTTATCATGGAGAAATACGGTTGTGCTTTGGGTGGGTGGAAACACTTTGTATGCAATGGCTCTTATGGTGTTGGTCTTTGGAAGAACATTAGCAAAGGAAGGATTCCTTTGCTGAGAACATCCATTTTGAGGTGGGAAGTGGCATCAGAGTCCGTTTCTGGAAGGATCGTTGGTGTGGAGAGAGATCCTTAAAGGATATGTTTCCTTTTTTGTTTTCTCTAGCATGCAATAATAATGCTATGGTTGCGGATTGCTTGGAGATCCGGGAGTGCTTCGTGGAATATTCAGTTTGTTAGGAGGGCTAATGATTGGGAGTTGGAGGAGTTTTCGGCGCTCTTCTCTTTACTTTACTCTAAAGTTTTGAGGAGTCATGCTGAAGACAAGATGAGATGGGTGAGATCCAAGAATGGTGTTTTCTCGGTGAAATCTTGGTATTCGTTTCTTGTTGGGGGATTTCGATGTGAGATTCCCTTGGAGACAGATTTGGAGGTCTTTAGCCCCGCCTAGGGCGTCCTTCTTTGTTTGGGAAGCCACCCACGGAAGAATCCTTACCACTGACAACTTGAGGAGGAGGGGAGTGAATGTGCTAGATTGGTGCTATCTTTGCAAATGTGATGGGGAGTCTGTTGAGCACATTTTGCTGCACTGTTTGGTTGCTAGGGAGTTGTGGTCCTTAGTGCTCTCTATTATGGACTATGATTGGGTGATGCCTAGGAGGGTAGCTGAAGTTTTGTTGTGCTGGAAAAGGGATTTTAAAGACCCTCGGGCCTTAGCTATTTGGAGAATGATCCCTACTTGTATTTGGTGGAATTTATGGAGAGAGAGAAATGGGAGATGTTTTGAGGGTGTGGCTGTGTCCATGGAGGGTCTGAGGGGCAATTTTTTGCAGTCCTTGTTCTTGTGGGTGAATGCTATGTTGGGTTCTCCCTTTCGGAGTTTTTAGATTTCATTAGTTTTCTAGCTTGTTTGGTCTAGAGGTTTCAGTATAGTCCTTTGTACTGTTTCTTCTATTCCTTTTTTCTTTCAATAAAATTGCCTTACTTATAAAAAAATAAAATAAAATACTGGTGCTTGATCTGCAAAGACATTTTTTTTGAATTACTTAACTTAAGTCCTTTCTATAACACAGCAGTTATAGGACTGATTGTTCATACATAGGTGTTGGAAAATTTATCTCCGATGGCACTCCACTAAATCTCTGTGTTTATGACCATCCTATGGATGACTTATCATATGTTTTATACTTTCAGGTAGTGGAAAGAGCTACTTGGCAAAGATGTTACGCGACCTTGAGGTTGAAAATGGTGGTCATGCTCCACGTATTCATTCTATTGATGATTATTTCATGACTGAGGTTGAAAAGGTTTGTTGGCCTTTTTGTGATTGATGGTTTACACTGAATGCTGGTCGTTGATTTTAAATTATCTCCTCCTGCCTTCTGCCCCAAAGGTTGAGGAAGGTGACATTGCAAAATCTTCGATTTCAGTCAGAGGCAAGAAACCAATAACAAAGAAGGTGATGGAGTACTGTTATGAACCCGAAATGGAGGAGGTAATGCATTTTATTTCCTTGCAACATGAAAATTTATGTGAACAAATACAACTTATTGCTTGCACAGTGTTGGCATTTCAATGCTTGCATAGTGTTGTCATTTCAGTTATTTTTGTAGCGGATGTTGGTGTAGGTTTGTTGAAACAGAAGATACTTAGTCCTTCAATAGTGTCTTGGCACTGCAACTTGGTTTAGCATCTGGTAATCTAAGGAACAAATACTTGATTTCTTCTTCTCCTCTCTCTCTCTCTTTTACGTGATGATTTTGTGCTCTTATTTTTTTTTATAGTGATTCATATCAAAATTTTTTTTTTAATAGCTATCATATATTGTTTTTCATTCTTTTTATGATGAATGCGGGCTTTAGATTAGGTATTGGATGTCTAATTGCTGAAACAAATCATATATTGGTCATACTATGTTTAGAAGTGCATGACGAAGAATATATGATTATTGTATATCCTAACGTCACTAATCTTTGTTCAAAATATTAGATAGGTATCAAATATATTACAGTGTTTTTCATGAATGGAAATTTAGGTTTCTTGGATGCCAAAATGGAATTATTGCATTGTTGTCTTCTGTCACATGCTTGCAGTGTTGAACTGGAAAGTGGCAGTGGCTTTCATTTCATCTTCTTACCACAATTGGGAGTAATGTTACCTATTATATTGCTATCCTTATGCCATTGAGACTTTCACTTGTATGTTGATATATTTGATCCATGATATGTATGTGGCGCTTGCTTTCACATGTTGTATTGTGCATTTGCACGTGCATTCTCTTGTGCATATAAAGATGTGTATGGTTGTCTTAGTTTTTGTGGTATCTCATGCTATATTTCTTTATGACAGGCCTATAGGTCAAGCATGTTGAAAGCATTTAAGAAGACCCTTGAGGAGGGGGTTTTCACCTTCATCATCGGTATGCCTTTTCTATTTCAAAATCTCGATTAATTGGAACGGAGTAATTTTCGTTTTTGCTTTTAAGTATTTATCATATTTCCTCCTGTATATACTGGCTATTTCTAAGGTTACATGCTTTATGGGGAGTTTTTAAGATGGGATCACTTGTATTTTCTGTTTGAAACCTGTGCTAAGTTTGTGACATGATGTCCTCTGGTATAATTGCATCAAGGTCGTGACTATTAGTCATATTCAATTGCACGCTTCTGATGCTAGTGATAGCACCAAAGTCCTAGGCTTTCCAGTCCTTTAGATTACAGTGATATAATTATGCCTGAATTATTGCTCAGTTCAAGAAACTGACATTGTCATTTATTTTCTCGAGAAGTATTTTCAAACATTAGGCATAAATACTAGATAAAGCAATTAAAGGTGTCAAAGGTTCTTCCGGTTATGCTGGCTTGTTACGGCATTCAATAAGCTCAATGATCTAGTGTTCTTATAGATAAAGTGGTGATGCAGTGCCCATGCACTGCTTTCATTTTCACTAACAACAGATGCAGTTTTCTTCGGATATTGACCCTTTTGTTGGTGGTATGTGTGCCTCGTCTTAGTGGATGACCGCAATCTGCGGGTAGCTGATTTTGCTCAGTTTTGGGCATTTGCAAAGGTATATCCTCAATTCTCTTTCTAAGAACCTCTCCGATGTGTTCTGACATGACGACTCAAATAATTTCAAATACACCCAATGTAGCATGGATGGTAGCATAATGTTTAGCTGGTCTGATTTAACTGTTGGATATATAAAACACTGATGGTCCACTTCCTGGATTTTGGCTGCTGTATATATTGTTTTAAGGAGAAGATTTGGGTTTCTTGTTGTTGGCTTGTGTTAAAGTTCATGATATCAATGCGGTATTGTTCAATGCTTCAGATTCCTGGCAAAGTTCTTCAGTTTTATTCTTTGTGGGTGTGTGTATTTTCTGGTTTATGAATTGCTGTTTTGTTAAATCGGTGACTTACTTTGCATCTTGTGGACAAATGAAACGAGAGACTTTGGTTTGTTCAGACTGTCAAAATTTGCATCTGATCTATTTTAAGCGCACAGTAACTCGTTGACATTGTGGGCTTCTTGATGTTACAATTACAGACGATGGAATGTTAAGCAAAAATGAAAATTAACTTTATATTGTATTGTTGCAGACTGTTGGTCGCGCTGGTGCAATTAACACAATTGTTGATGTTTGTAATTGTGTTTGGCATCGTGTGAATTTGTTCTGGCATTTTGGGATGTTTAAGCTGCCCTTTGGCATCCCCCCCTTCTTTCCCTCTCTCTTAAACTTGTTCCCCGTAGTCAAATCCTGCTTTTCAGCATGCCAAAGATTGGAAAAGTTGGTAGTTATAATTACTAAAACTCTACGAACTCTCATTTTGACTATTTTAGCCACTGTATCAGAAAATTGAGTTGGGCTATCATGTAAAAGGATGTTTCTTGCATGTATTTTACTGCTATTCAGCGCAAGCAGCTACCTTGAATTCTGCTGGCCTAGCGTTTTGTGTTTTTGCTGAGTGATACGATGAAGATGCTTCGACATGGTGAACACTCAAGGCATCTTTTGATCATGTCAACTCTTCTCTATTCTAAGGAAGCTGATTTATTCAGGCACCAAATATGAGCATATTATATTCAAATGTTTCCATCTGGAATCAAAGTTCTTTTGTCTTCTATTTAGAATCCACTGCTGTGTTGTTTCTTTTCTTCTAGTTAGCTTCCTCATTGTCCTTTTTTTTTTCAGAGTTCCGGTTATGAAGTTTATATATTAGAAGCTACGTATAAGGACCCTGTGGTAAGTTTATATGTTTTGCACGACTGACTACGACTGTACGTTTCCAGTTTAGTTCACACTCTTTGTGGTGTGTACTAAGCAATGCAATGCTCTTTGCTTTTGTCTTCAATGTGAGAATCCAGTTCATAATTCTTGACATTCAAGTCTTTTGGTTAAAAAATAGTATGCTTCTGATGGGGGGTGTATAGGATGTTAAGTTTGTTTATTAGTTTTTTACACTCTTGCTGTATAAGGGACTAGTAGCTTAAATGTGTTGATATTTCTGACCATTTATTTCCCTCACACGACGTCATTAGACATCTTTGCAAAAAAGGAGTTCAACTTGTATAGATTTGAAGAATTATATATCTTCCAATGAGGTAAATTTTTTTGGATTTCTAGGGCTGTGCAGCTAGGAATGTACATGGTTTTACTAAAGATAATATCGAAAAGATGGCCAGGCAATGGGAGGAAGCTCCATGTTTGTACTTGCAACTAAATGTCAAGGTTTGTTGTAATTATGGTCTCAGTTTTGTTTTGGGGTACTATATTGGACATTTAAGGCAAAGCAGCAGTCTTAAATAGATTATTTAATTGGAAAAAATCACTTTGCACCCCTCAAGTATAGGGTCAATGTCACTTTGAGGATCTGAACTTCCAAATTCGTCACATTAAGCTCACGAACTATCAAAATTTATCAATGGGAGTCCGCAAATGAGATCTGACCATCAAAATTGTGCTATGTGTTATAAATGGGCCATGTGGCACAATTTTGAAGGTCGGATCTTATTTGTGCGTGCACATTGATGAATTTTGATAATTCGTGAGCTGAATGTGAGAATTTGGTAGTTCGGATCCCCAAAGTGACATTGATCTCATATTTCACGGGTGCAAAATGAGGTTGACCCCATATTTGATGGAGTTTAGGTTAAACTTATTTCCTGCTGACATGTTTTTTCTGGGTAATAATTACTTTAGTCATTTTAGAAAAGGAAAAATGCTGTATCATGTTAGCAAATGAATACAATAGTGAAGGTTCAGGAAAATGGGAATTGTTTCCTCTCTTTTGTTTTTTTTCCATTTTCTATTTTTTCAACTTTGTATTTGCTCTCATGCTTGGGTTTTGATGCTGTGTATTTTTGTTGGCTTAACAGTCATTATTCCATGGGGATGACCTGAAAGAGAGTGGAATTCAAGAGGTAGTGGAATGTTACTTCTCGACTTTTCCTCTTACTCCGAAATGAAAAATATCTATTTCCGAAATGAAAAATATCTATTTCCATCAGAATAGAAAGTTTTTTT
Organism: Morella rubra; assembly: GCA_003952965.2. Lineage (NCBI taxonomy): Eukaryota > Viridiplantae > Streptophyta > Magnoliopsida > Fagales > Myricaceae > Morella > Morella rubra. Next base: position 20,722,778 of record CM025852.1, read on the forward strand.
TTATATGTTTTGGTTTGATATGCTTGAATGACTAACATGTTCCTGTTATTGCTATCTAAATGGAAAGGTGTACTTGATATGATGATACGATACTCATTGTGGTTGTGAGTTCATATGTGTATGTGTATAGATTGTGTTATGAATTAATCCCAGTTCTTTTTACCTAATTCAATTTTAGAGACAGTGTGTTAACTTTGTTTGGTCTAATTTCATTTAACATACAATATCTGCCAGGTAGAAATGGACATGGAAGATGGAGATTTTGATGGAAATTTATCTGAGCTGACAGAAAGAAAGCCTGAGAATATTGCAGCACCTCCTGAAAGAGAAGATGCACCTGATGGTATATATCAACTCCTGGCTTTTCCTACTTCCAATAGTGGTGATTTCTTTATATCTCTATTTGTATGTCTGCCATGGTGGAACTGCCTCAATTCTCTATGCTTTTAACTGGTACAGTTGTGTCTCTTACATGTCTTTCTTTGCTGTACACTTGAAATACTTACGATCAATGTTTTACAATGATGACTATTCCATGTGAGCACAATTTTTATTTTCTTCTCTTCTTTTTGTGTGTTTTGTTTAGCCCTTTGTGATGTTTTAGCTTGGGTTACCGCTGAGTTGCTTTTGTGGGTTTTTTTTTTTTTGAACAATACTACTAATATATAGAACCAAAGGAACCAGAAACAACTATGGGGGGTCAGACCCAGCATAGACCCAAGGAAAATTACAGAGAAGCTCATGAGAATGGGGCACACATCCCTCAAAAGAAGAGGAAGCAGCCCAACAAGCTAACTGATGCGCAAGATAGTTGGCTTCTCTGGGAGAAAAACGAAAAAAACAGGAACGAAAAAGAAAACTAAACTGGCGAGGGTCACTAATAACAGAGGAAATACTCCAAGGACAATCATCCTCCACACCAGAGAGAGCATTGATCACCACTTGGCAATCTCCTTCCAAAATCACATCTGCAATCTGCAACCGATCAGCAACCTTCAAGCTAAACAAAGCTGCATAAGCTTCTCCAAGTAAAGGGGAACCAGCAGGAAAGGACTTGGTCTCAGCATGAAAAATGCAACCTTCAGAGTTCCTACCAACACAGGCCACCATAGTGAAAGACTCCTGAATGGCAGCATCGAAATTAAACTTCAGCACCCCAGCAGGAGGGCAATGCCTTGAAACAGATCGGGATGGACCCAGAGCTAACCAAGCTGAAACATGCTGAAAGCTAACTCTCTGAATTTGTCTTGCCAGAGCTAACGGGTCAAGAGACAAATTGCCATGAACAACATTATTGCGATTCTACCACACAAGGTCTATGAGGTTAACTGCAAACTGTTGGAAAGACTGGGCTTTTGTGGGTTATTTGAGTTGGATAAATGATTTACTTTTTAGAATATTTCAAATTTTGTATCTCTCAACTGGTTTTCCCTGAAATTTTTCGTTAGTAGTTACTGATTAGACCACCTGTGAACAGAAGAAACCAAGGACTATGGACCTGGATGATCAGTAACTATTTTTTTTTTTTTTTTTTGTGTGGGGGTTGGGGAGTGGGGAGGAAAGAGTAACCATTAAGTCACTCCTTGAAAAATAATTATCTCCTGTCAGTCAGATGTAGGGTCTGTTTTATTGCCTAATTTCTGTATGATGGTACTAGAAGCTGACTGAATCCCAAATCGTAGATGCTTATATGGAGCAAATACGTAGTTTGTTTGAGACTTGGGAAGGAGTTTGTGACTGTCCTAGTTGACTTAAATGTAAAACTTTTAAAATTGGTCCTTGTTCAGTTATCTGGCGGGGCAGATCAGGGGCTTTTTCACCCCCAAAATAACTTGATGTTTTTTTTCTGCAAAATCTGCTTGTGTCTTGTGGGTGCTTCATTATGAGAACATTTTAGTTTTTTATTACTTAGTCCCCCAGAAGAAATTCTGGTGAGGTTTTACTTTTTAATTGCTGCAAATAATTATTACTCCATTACAATGTCAAATTCCTTGTAGTTATGTTATATCTTTGAGAATCTCCCCTGGGCAAGTGATTTCTTGTTTATCTGAATAAGTACTTAATTCCCTTATGAAAACGATGACTTTGTTAAGAGTGTATTGAACTATTTTTATGTGAAGACGATGACTTTTATTCCACATTTGATTTACCTAACTTATTTTTTTCCTAAGCTATTGATTTACCAACTATTTTAAGATGTAGATTCTTCGAAGGATGGGAATAGATGGGATTCTGAAGGAGACCATCCAAGGGAAGAAGTGAAAGCAATAGGTAGGAGTAAATGGTCAGCTGATTTAGATGGAGATCTTACCGAAAGAAGTGAAGGTGTGAAGGGTAATTTAAATGCTCTTTCCGGGTTGATTCAAGCATATGCCAAGGAAGCAAAATTTGTACGTTGGGCTGACCAGGTACTTTTTGTGTGGTCCATACAATTATTTCTTCTTGTTTATGCCTGGCTGAATCGATTTCTGTTGGTCACACTTTAAATGGTTCTCGCAAATTTTAACATCCATAGTTCCTATTTAGTGCAAATTTTTAGGTATGAGTGAATTGAGAAATAGTGAAATTTCTGGTATCATATTTAACAGAATTAGGCTCTCATAAGTCAGTTGCAGATTATTGTAGGTTAATAAGCTTAATAGGTTTTAACAATTAGTTAGGATATTGTCCTACTTCAGGATTGAATTTGCTAAGATTGCCCGCCAAATAGTGTTTTCCTGGATCTGGTTCATGTATGAAGCAAGGATACGGACGATATAATGCATATGTAGTATACATGAGATGATAGAATTATGTCTGCAAAATATAATGCCATGCACGTCTATATTTCTGAATTATGTTGTGTTTAAAGTCTTTTTGTTGCCTCTCTCCTTTCTTCAGGTTGGCAGCACTGGATTTTCAATACATGCAGCAAAGAAAGCAAATGTATTGTCTTTAGTGATTGGACCTGGCGCTGGATACAACCTGGTCAGTTATCCTGTTAGTTCTGGATTTTTTAAGAGTACTTTATACCATGTTCTGTCATGAAGAAATCATTTTGTAAGATAGTTGTTTGTTTCTCATCTTTGTTTCAATAATTTCTCTTTTCTCATGTGTGTGGTATTTGTACTATTCTTCATTTCCTCAATTTTTTATAACACCCCCATAGATCCGACTTAATGCCCTCACTATTCACTATATTTGCTTCGCTTTCATCACTTGCAGAAGTCCAACCCAATACCTGAAGAGGAAATCCCAGCACCAACCCGTGATGCCAGTGAGTCAAAGAGGCAAAGCGTATTCCAAGAGCGACTACGTGCCGAGCGTGAATCCTTTAAAGTAGTTTTTGACAGGAGACGACAGAGAATAGGCAGACTAGATCTGGAGGAGGAATAGCGAACTTAATTATTCTTCCCTTTTAAATCTTGATGGATCATCATAATTTTTTCCCCTTTAACGGGGGGATGGATCTTCTTGTCGCGGAGGATGCGAAAAGGGTGGGTCTGTCCTTGTAATTATGTGGTGTCGAATAGCTTTCTTACCCCCTCAATCTTATGAATGCAGTTGTTTGCATTTCACGCTGTGTTGTTGTGATGATGATAATTGTTGGAATAACATTATGAAAAATATGCTTGTAAAATCATCTTTTTTGTCGATTGCTTGTAATCTGCAAGTATATTTTGAGCAAATAGCATTTGGACCATGGAGAATGATTAAGTTCGTATGTGTCCCCGTGGGCTTGAAAATAAGATTGATCCAACAATAAGTGAGTCAGGATTTTCTTATTTTTCTGTTTGAATTATACTCTGTAATTTGAAAAAAAGATAGATTTATATTATTTCGGATGATATTATTTATATAAAATTTATTTATTATGTCTTTTTCTTTTTAATCTGTATGATGTAATTCGAGTTAAAAATTTTAGAGAATTCTGCCTATCTTTCCTGTCACTGTTGCAGTGAATTTTGAGGCAATTAGAAATTCTTTCGCGAGAAGATTACATTTCTACACCGCGGAGTATAGGATAGCTATCACGTGTTACAACAACAGCCAATTGCCTTTCGTGAGATGTCAATTGTCGTCCAGACTAATCCTCCCTCTCCCAGTGAAAGATATAGCCTCCTATCATATCATATTATATATATCGTCACCTACAGGACAGTAGCCCCAAAGGTCTCTTCCTGTATATCTCTCTCTCTGCCCATGGCCACTGCTGGAGCTCCGGGCCACTTCGTCGCACGCTTCGGCGACTCAGAATCAGCAAAATGCAGTATTTCTGCCGTCCCATCTACTTCCAGTCGGCAATCCCTTCAGTTTTTCCATCACGTAAGCAACTCTGTTCCCACCTCACCCTCCTCCACAAAGAAAACGAAAAAGGAAAACCACGCTATGTATGTTTATGACATCTTTACACATAGTTTTGAGACATATATTTTTGTAGCAGAAATATCAGCCGTGTTCACTGTCCATGAATGGCTGCCAAGGGGACTCCCGAGCCCCTGTAGGAACTATTGAGACGCGTACTTTTCCAGCAGTTCCATCGCCCGCATTGGCTATGAACAGACTCGACTCGGCCATTTCCCAGTTGAAATCCGATCCATCACCATTTGCATCTGGAATCATACGTCTCCAGGTAAGGCTACAGGGTCAATTCCATTTGGACATCTTCGTTCATCTCAGATATATATTGTGTCCTCGATCAACTCCTGGACCCGAAGCTGTGCATGTGATATGGGAAGGCTTTCTTATCTGCAGTCGCTTTGTCAAAGATAGATGTGACTATGCCCACGTGGCTGGTTCGCATTGAACAGCATATTTTTTCCTTATCCTGCTAGCATAGCAGGCTTTCGAAGCATATTTTTTTGCTTAATCTTCTTTTGGGTCGCCTGAACTGTTTAGTATCTATGCTATGTGATTATTATATTAAGTACACGTTGGTTTGTAAAAATATTTTAGAATACTATGTATTTAATAAAATTTTCAAAATAAACATCTAAATTTTCAAAAAATTATACACAAACACTAATAACTTTTTTTATAAATTTCAACAACTTTTCATACAAACTCCAATAACTTTTCAATAAATAATTTCAACAAATCTTTTTTTTTTTCCATACTTTTTAACCAAACTTCAATATATTTTTATTAAAAAATTTACATCAAATCATCTTTCTCTACTTCTTTTTACAAATTTCAATAAAAATTAAATATCTTTAAAACTTTTTACTAATTTTTACACAAAAACTTATAAAATTCTAATCTACGTAAATATTCACAATTCTATAAAAAAATTCTAAATTTTTTAAAATCTTTACAAAACGAACATCCTCTAAGACACAACATGGCGGACCCACGTTACTTGCTAATTAATATAGGCAGCTTTAAATTTTGTAATACCCATCCAAATTAGAGAAAATCTCAATCCGTCTTTGTATTATTAATTCATATATGATATTCTCGATTCCTCACTAAGCCAGTAACATATCAACTATGATATTATGATTTTTTGTAATTTTTTTATCTAAATTATACAATATAATTTAGAGAGATTAGACGCTTAGAATTTCTCATCTCTCAAGAAATTACTTAGTGCAATTATAATAGAAAATTGGAGAGTATCCTTGTTCCCAACCACGCCTCCTCCGTTTCTCCAATCGAAAAAGCCCCCTATGGCACCATATCTTTTTTCCTTTTTCTGCCTTTGTTGTTGCTAAGTCGGCAAGAAGGATCGTCGTAATATAACTCGACACAACTTCGTAAATTTCCACTCGGAGTATTATTCTATTATTTTTCAAACACGAGCCAAAGCTAACAGGCGTACATTCTTGTTGAGTGAAGGTGCCAATCCAGCAGCAAATTGAAGCAATTGATTGGCTCCACGCCCAACACCACATCCTCCTTCCTCGATGCTTTTTCTCTGGTCGTCGAACTGGAAATTCCGATTTTTTCTATTGCACCAACGGAAATGACATCTCAAAGGGAGCACCCAGTTTCGTCAGTGTTGCCGGCGTGGGCTCCGCGGTCTTCTTTCGGCATACCTACCCCTTCTCATATAGCGATTGGAAATCCATTAAGAGGTAAAAGGGGTTTCAATCGGCACTTTGAGAGTCAATACGTCGTCTGAGAATACTCATTCTATATTCTCTTTCTGAAGGTTCCTCTCAAAGAAGTGCCCTTTAATACGTGCTTACGGGGCTATCCGTTTCGATGCGAAGTCTAACATTTCAGCGGAATGGGACGGTTTTGGTTCCTTTTACTTTATGGTTCCGCAGGTAGATAAGTTGTTTTCTTTTCACGAAGTAGTTAGTAGTCTTCGGGTTATGCTTCTTGTTAGTATTTATACCATCCGTTGCTAGATACTGAATGACAGGTTGAGCTTGATGAGCTTGAAGGAAGCTCAATGCTTGCCACAACTATTGCATGGGACAAATCCCTTTCGTGGACATGGGAAATGGCTATTGATGCACTTCAGGCTACGTTGTGCCAGGTCCATATTCTTGGCTTTGCATGAGGAGTACACATAGTGGATCTTTATCTTTTATGCCGTCCTTTTTAGACCTTCTTTAACGATGCAGATTTCTTCCATTGTCCTAAAGATGCGAAAAGAAGTTCCAAGAACATTCATACTATGTAACAACCATATTCCCAATAAACCACGTTGGGATCTTGCAGTTAACAGAGCTTTACAACTTATAGACAGAAGCAACTCAGCACTCATTAAGGTGCTGAGCTTCTCTTTGTCTTAGAGTTTTTAATATTCAGGTTCTTTACTTGCAACCCTTAATTTTCTGCCCTATCCACCACAGTACCAGCCTCCTCTCTCTCTGTCTCTCTGTCTCTCTCTCTCGTAGTATTAATGAAGCAATCATTCCGTGGAAATTAAGGTTGTACTAGCAAGGAGCAGCAGAGTGGTAACCACTACCGATATTGACCCCATTACATGGTTAGCTTGTTTACAGGTAGTGTTTTCTTTCTTTGTGAAATAATTATTATTCTTTCTAGTAACAAGTTAATCTTATCTATGAGTTGATCTTTGTAGGTCGAAGGGGAAAATGCTTATCAGTTTTGTCTACAGCCTCCTAATGCACCAGCATTTATTGGGAATACGGTAACTGCATTAATTGTATTAGCACCCATTAACTTAGCGTATTCTTTTTGTCCACCGCTTTACCTTTTTATCTCTACACAATTTGAAAAATTGCTGTGAGAATAGATTTGGATGGTTGCCTATGGTCTTTGTTTGAAAGTAGCATGAGCAAGGTTCATGGTAGGATGCTGACAGACAGAAAGTTCCTATTGGGGATTTTTTCATTACTTTCTAACCCTTCCTGCGTATCACTGCCTAGGTAGGGGAAACGGATTACCTACATCCAATGGGTCTAACGAGCCACTCACTCTTCTTACTACATCAATAAAGAAGTACTCTTTGCAGAATTATTTCCCATTTTATTAACCGCAATAATCTACTTTTGCAATAGAATTTGCATTTACCGTTCAGTTACCAGCTACATTTCTTGTGCCAATTACTAAGTTTCTAATATCATTTTCACTTTCAAAGTCCTTGATTGATGTATTTGACCTAATTTCCCATGCTGATTTGGAGTGTTGATGTCAGACATCATCCTATCCAATAGAAAATATAGTTTATGTTTTGTCCTTTTGGCAGTTCCACCCTTTTCCCCTCCTTTTCTTTCCATTTTAGTCTGACTTACATTAAATTTGTGAATAGCCAGAGCAACTATTTCACCGAAAATATCTCAGCATTAGTAGCGAGGCTTTGGCTGGAACCCGTGGTAGGGGTGGATCAATTACTCTAGATCTTCAAGTAGAACATGACTTACTTTCCAGGTTATTAGTACCTTACTCAAAACTTATTGGTTGTTCACTTTATAAGGATGTTTATATCACAAGTAATGATGGAAGTAATTTCAATGGTTCATGAGCAGCTGACATCCAACATGTATCATGTCACTTTTATTGATTTTGCAGCCCCAAGGATCACCTAGAGTTCACTATAGTTCGAGAAAGCATAAGAAAAAAATTAGAGGTAAGTTTAGTTTTATCACCTGTATTACTGATCTTCGTACAAAGGTTTCTCTAAATATCCATGTGTAGTTGTTTGTTAGGAAACTATTGTCTTGTGGCCTTCCAACTTTGCCTTCAGAAAGAGAGAGAGAGATATAGATTACTTTTGGTGTTTGAAAAAGTGGAATGTCTAGGATGCTCTGATGTAGGACAAATTGCTGAAGAGTTTAACAGTCTTTGAACTCCCTTAAATGAGATAATTCAATATATCTCTTGTCAACTATAAGCTTGACTTTCTTTACTTCGTTGGAGTTTCATCTTGCAATAATTTGAATACTTTGTTAGAATCAGTCATCGTCAATTTTGTCTTGATTCTCGTTTTGATTTCTTGAACTTTGTTTGTTTAACTCAAATTTTTCTTTTTGGTAAATATTTTTAGGAGATTTTATCTATTGGAGTTTGTACTAGACCAGAATACAATGGTCTAAATATCATTCTCGAGTTCATGGTCCCTGAAGTTTGTCTCAATCGGTTACTGTTCTTTCTTGCTGTGTCATCCTTTGTGATGGAACCAAAAGGTCATTCAGTAATGTAGCCCCACATAAATTTCGTTCAAAACTTTTCTTCAAACCATGTTGCATAGTAAGTCTTTTCAGTGTCTATGTTGAGACACTTGCCTTATTCATGAGTCATGACTACGGACCATTACAGTTCATGTATGACCTTTTTTCTTGCGTCCAACACCCTTGTGGTGGGCATCCATAATAGACTCCATGAGAATTCAGGGCTGTCTTCAAGTCAGCTGACTCAATTTTGCTTTGCAGGCTGTATGTGAAGGGGTAGTGGTTGAACCAAAGAAAGCTATAAGGAAACTTCCCAGAGTCCAGCATTTATATGCCCATTTGACTGGCAGTTTAAGAAGTGAAGATGACGAGGTAAAGACAATACAGTGTTGTGTCAAAAATAATAAGTTCCCTTCCACCACATAGATGTCTGACTTCGGATTCTCATTAAAGTTGTTATTTCAATCACAGTTGCTTTTCTTCCAAAAAGTTGCAAATGATTGTTAATTCAGTGCGGATATGATGGTTTTGTTCACAGTCGTTTTATGTAGCTATTTTATTTACAAAATTCTCTTATTATTTTGCCAGTATGACATCTTAGCTTCTCTTCACCCAACTCCAGCAGTTTGTGGATTTCCAATGGAAGAGGCACGGCTTTTTATTGCAGAAACTGGTAGATGCTATATCATCGTCGTTTGTCTGTTTCACTGTCCTAGATTGCCTTACATTCTTTTTGGTTCTTTTAGATGTGACATCCCAAAATCCTCTCAGACTAGTTTCTTCAATTGTCTGGTACTGTTAGCAAAGGAGAGGGACTTGTGACAACTAGTAGTGGATATGTGAAGGAAATCAATATGTCAAAACTGTATATACCTCATCTAAAACACTGAGGAATTGTTCTAGGTTTGAGTAGGTTTGGAAAAAGTGGGATTTGCTAGTGGTACTGATAAGTGATAGGGTCAAAGGGGAGTGGTTATGGTGGTGCTGTATAGTGGTGGTTATGCTGTGTGTGGTCATGACTGACTGAGGTGAATGTGGTGCTCGTGGTCCCACAGAATGATTGTCACGGTGGTGTTTGTGGTGGCACTGGTGTTAAGGGATGAACGTTCTGAAGTACCTTTTGGATATGCTCTGCATTTGCACGAACCTGATTCCTACATCAGGGGTCGCATAACATAGTAGAAAATGCTGAGTAAGTAAGACTCTGTTAAAGGTATTTACATCTCTGCCAGTGACAAATTCTACTGGTTTTACTTTAGAAATTCTTTATTGCCTGGACCAAACATAAAGTACTCTTTACAAGACAGACACCCAGAGAGTCTGGAGGTGCTCCTGTGGTTGCCTGGTCTCTGGATGCACTGGGGAACTTTATTGTTTTAGCACCTGTTTTCATGTCAGCACCTCGGCAGATTAATGATAAATAATACATCTTCTAGTGGGTGCTCTTACAAAATCAAATGTGTGCTTGGATATGCCTTGAAAAAGTTCCTTTCCATTGATTAGGCAATATAGGACACAAATCAACCTTTTCTTTCTTACTGCTCAATATAACACCTCAATAACAAATCTCTATCAATTTCAAGAAGCTGGTGAATTATTATATATCTTATTCAGAAGTGTTTGATCGAGGAATGTATGCTGGACCTGTTGGTTGGTTTGGTGGAGGAGAGAGTGAGTTCGCTGTGGGCATAAGGTCAGCATTGGTGGAAAAGGTGAGCCAAGTAAATTCTTTTACTGTTTGCTACCTCTCTTTTAAGCTAGTGGGAACTGCCTCCACAACTTATGGTATCCTAACTCAATTAAGAAGTGGCTCCTCCGCTTTTTTTAGATGCCACAGTACTAAGAGAAAGTTCTAACAGTAAGCTTTAAGTAGTAGGAAGAGCAACTGAGTTGTTTTGTATATTGTAAGAATATCTCTGTAATATGTATGTCTTATTTTATAGCCATTCTGTTGAAAAAGTGCTAACCAATTTGGATCCTAGGGTCTTGGTGCATTGATCTATGCTGGGACAGGGATTGTTAAAGGAAGCAATTCCTCTCTAGAGTGGGATGAACTGGAACTCAAGATATCTCAGGTATGTTGTACGTGCATGCCTATATGGGTTGGTGGGTCTGGGTGCATACAGATGTTTGTGTGTACATGGGCTGTGTCTAGTCTCTTTGCGTCAATCATCAGCATTGTCACAGGAGATTGTTGAATGATCTCTTACTATGTTCTGATATGCTCTGTAGTTCACCAAGCTGCTTAAACTTGAAGTTCCTCTGCACCAAAAGCTGATAACTTGACGAGTATAAATTGAAAGGTTAGTGATTCTGACAAAGTCTTCTTGATTACATTTTTCTCTCTCTTTCTTAGTTCTTTGGTTGAGTCCGTCACTAAATACCTAACCATATGATCAAGGGGGGGCCTTTTTTTTCTTTTGGGTTTTTGGCGGGGGGGGGGGGGGGGGGGGGGGGGGGGGAGAGAAGTTTTGCTGATGAGTTGGGCTTGATTGCAGTCCATATCTTCCAAACTCATATTAAGAATCCCTTCTTTCTTTCCGAGCCTATAATTTTCGTAATCATGTATGCATTCCTTAAAATCTTAAGCGAACTGTCATTTTCAAAATTTACAGATTGATGGAGTCACCAGTATTAGTGCACTTTCTCTATTAACTTGGATCCTGGTTTGGATTAAAACAAAGGACAAGAGTCCGGAGAAGTTGCAAACAAGCATAATGAAAGAGTACATACAGCAGCTTTGGATTTGTGTATAGTCTGAACCCGAGTCTCGTGCAGCATCCAGAGAACCATCAGTCGTAAAAATACTTATCCATTTTATTGTTTCCCTAGTTTGGTGATCTCCCTAGCACATTTAGTTGCATCTATGCTTTGAATGTTGGTGAACTCTTAATTCCCTTGGCTCATATTCAAATATCAGGGAAGCTATGACCTTGGTCATAACATTCTTTCTGCATCCTAGTCCTTCCAACGTAGGAGAGGGATGCCTTAAGCGAAATTTTCTTGCATACTTGGACATTGTTAATCTGAGTGGTGTCTTTGTAATCATTACCAAACATTCTTTCAATTTCTTATTTATTTGAAGAGTGGATCCTTTCTGCATGTTGATTCCTGTTCTGGGTTCCGCTGTATCAAGTTTTGCTCCAACATAATTCCATGGGTTAGAATTGTGGTTTGAGTTGTTCACCTGGTTCTTCGGAGTGGGAAATAAATCTGCCAAGTTTTTTTTGTCTTCGACTGGTTTCGATCGTTTTGCCACATTGGCGTGTACAAAACTTTATTCGAGTTCGCTGTTAATATACTGCATTTATACCGTACAACTATGGATTTTAGGGCATATATTGAAACTTAGAGAGAATAGTCATATAGATATTTCCCTACTCATTTAAGTTCATCTTGTAATGTTGCCCTGTGTTAACTGTAAGACTATTTATGTCGGAATGGTTGTGATGGCTTTCATCCAGAAAATCCAACGGTTGGATTTTGTTTGGCTGTATGAATGGCCAAGTGCCCTCTTGTATGGACTGAATTTGCAGATATATATCTGGGAATCTATATCTTATCCTTATACCAAGTAGTCTTTTTCTTCTTTTCTCGGCAAATATATATCCGAGAAAAGAACAATATGTACAAATAGAATTATGTTCAGAGGACTAGCGAAAAAACTTAAACGGACCAGAGGCCCTACCATATGCCAGATCTAAAGATCCAATAGTCAATCGGTTCAAAAATCCAGATACCAAATAGTCAAAATCGTTGCTTTTTGGGCGTAGCAGATTTTCCGAGTGAACAAGATAAAGTGAAATAACCTAAATGGACCAGAGGCTCTACGATATGTCAGATCCAATAGTCAATCGGGCCAAAAATTCAGATAGCAAATACTCAAAATCACTGCTTTTTGGGCATAGCAGATAGTCCGAGTGAACAAGATAAATCCTCAAGTTCCGCAGCGTAGCAAGTACGTTCAGGTGTCCGCTTTGGGCTCTGCTTTCAAACGGTTGTTTTGCCACCATACGACAAAGTTTGCCCAGGTAACAGTTGAGCAGAAAAGCTTACAAATCAACAAATACCTTATATAAGTTCCACGTATTTCTAAACTGGAGCTAATTTCTTGGTTATATTTCAATACAACACAGTACTTTAATCGAACATCCTCGTTATTTTGACGTCAATAAAGACCTTTAATTAGAGAATTACATTTTCCCAAAGATCTACAATCTTCAACCCATTCCAGTTCTATCTCCTCCATCTCTCAAACATCCAACCCAACTAGAAACAGCAAAAAAACCTAAGCGCATGACGTTAAGTTCAGTTGCGCTTAGTTGTCGACTGCTACAACCTCTGTTGTAACTTGTAACAGCAGGGTTCAGTTTGAAATCTATATATACATGCCTGTGTAGGTTAACATGGCTGAAGCTCGACACAGTGGAGAGCACCTGCAAAGCGGGTGAGCCTTCTCACAAACGTCCCGGGCTTGGCTTTGATCACATCCTTCTTGCGCATTTTCCAAATCGGACTTCCGGATTGGACAAAGAAGGCTCCGTTCATCATCAAATCATCCTCTGATCTCCAATTCCATGTACTCCACACGCTCTCAGGTGCATAGTCCCTCTTTGTCACCTACATCAGTAACCCACATGAACATTAACGTTATAGCTTCTACCTATACGATGTCAAATGTATGCAAACATCTTATGAATGCGCATTGGTACTTGGTCTTTCTTCTTTCCTGCATATTGTATATGCGACTTATTTCCTATTAGAGAAAATCGAAATGGGAAGAGATATCTTGATCTTCCCGAAACGCGTACCTCCTTGCAATTTGCATCTGGAGGAGCGATAAACCGGTTACCCTGGCTTAGAATGGTAGGACGTTGGCTACCACCGATGGCGTACATGAGCCAGTGGGTGTAGTCGTTGTTGACAACATGGACGAACCCCCATCTGCATCTTGGCATTCTTTGCACTAACCCCTGACCAAAGTGGTTGAAAGCAAGAGTTACTTGCATGACTTCATCACCTTCAAATCCATCGCTTGCACCAAATAGCATCACCTGACCTCACAGATGCATGGAATATATAGAATTCGTAAAGGGTTGGAAGGAAAAACGCATGCATTTCTGCGGAAGTGGAATTGTGTTTGATGTTACCTCGTTATGGTTGGTGAAGTGGCAGTTGGAGATGGTGATAGCTGTGGATGCCGCTACGGCATCGATTAGTCCATCATAGCAGTTGGACATGGAAACGTGATCAATCCAAATATTTGAGGATCCATAGATGGAGATCCCATCACCATCACTCTGTTGGCGATAGCCGTAGTGATTCACTGTATCTCTAATTTGGCCACCATACCCTGCCTTTATATCATGGATGTGGATGCCATGAATGATCACGTTTCTCACAAACTGAAGGGTAATCTGAGCACCATTGGCAATGCGCACATTAGCCCCACGCCCATCAATGGTCTTGTCACTCGTCATTATAAGCTCTTCACTTAGCCTGATCACCATGTCGCGTGCAAATATGATCCACAGCGGCTGTGGCTGGATCACGGCGTGGCGTAGGGTTCCCGGCTTAGGGTTCACCATGTCATTGTCTGATGGGTCCCTGACCACATAGATTTTCCCATGCTTGCCTCCTTTTGTCCCACGGCCGAAGCCCAGGACACACTTGGCTAGCTTCTTGCGGTGTTTCGCCCAGTTTTTCTGGCATCTCCAGCATCGATCAATCGGGTTTGTAGCCCTACAAGGGCCTCTGAATTTGGTTAAACTTCTCCTTGTGCTATTGTCACCGGTCAAGGCGCTGCATCATTGAGGATGAAGACAGAACAGTGTGAATATATATGCATGAAGCAGATGTTAAGACGGATCAAAATGGTCTTACTTGTGGACTTCGTGGTTGAGATGATCGGTGACATTGTAAGGATTAGGGTGGTAGGCCTCGAGGGTAGCCTTCCTGGCTTCTTCGGCTCGCTTCTTCCAATCCTCATCAAAATCTGCAATGTGAGCCCCAAGGGTTGGTAATATCGCAACAAAGGCGCATACAACTAGCAATGCAAGCTTCGTAGCTTCCATGGCTGTCTTAAACTGTCCCGGTCTTCTTTTTTTTTTTTTTTTTTCTGTTTTCCTTTTCTTCTTGAAACTCCTTTTCCTTCACTTCTTCTCCCCTTCTGATGGGTGCTTTAAACTCTTTGTGCTATGTACAGAAGTAACGCATGGATCAGGTTGAAACCATTCCCGATATGCATGCAAGAAGGCAGTTGTGATGGTTGTTCTTTTGGGCTTTTTAGGCTGTTGGGAAGATTAGAAGTTCAAAAGTACAATGCAAGGGGGCGCATGCCTACCAGAAATCTAAATGAAGAAAAGAAACAAAATTATGCGCGGGGAGGGAAGACAGGAGAGCCACTCAACACCTTTCGTTTGGTTTTTTACCCTATAAAGCTATTTGGTTTCTTAATTCCATATACCATTTTGGGTAGTTACCGAGTAACTAGCTTTCCCATCTCATTGTTTTCTTTTTTTGTAGTCATTTCAATCTAAAGGGTCAAACATCACCTTATTCTTAGGCTAACCAAACAGAGTATATCGTCTGTGAAAAAGACAAAAAAAAAAAAAAAAAACAGCATCGAGAATATAAAACATAATCCAGACTCAAAATATCTTATATTCGAACCAAGCACCGACTTTTGTGCTTTTCCCCAGCACCATTCGAAGAAGATACATTTTAGCTGGAATATTTTTTTTTTTTTTATCCAATGTGGCTTCCTTTAGATTGTTTTTGCGCAATTTTATTTTCTTAATTAGATGTTATAACTGTTTTTTTTTTTTTTCCCTTAGGGACATACCATAGTTAAGTCTATAACATATATAAGAAAAAATTATGCTAAGAATTAAGTAAGAACTCCAGCAAAGGAGATATCCTTTCATATTGAGCCAGCTAATCAAGATCATTTTCAATTTGTTGTCGAATTGGATAGTTCACTCCCAAAGGAGAAAAGACAACGTATAGACCCTACAATATTTAATGATGCTTGTATTAATTGTTGGCCAGTGCAGGTCCTACAACAATTAATGCATGTTGTGTTTTTCTCTCTCCGAATAAAACCATTCAATTTGACCAACAAATTAGAAAGAATTATGTTCTGAGTCACTAGTAAGTAATATGGTTAACAAATCATGACTACAATTTGGCTAGATAATTTTTTTGTGAGCATAATTGAACAGTTGGAATATCAAACAATATTCCATTCGAAGCATGTGTAGATCACCTGGTAATAGTCTTGTCAACAGATTAGGCAACTTTTTGGGGTCTCATATTAGATGGCCAATCTTAGTGGCCTCAGATCTTTACTGTAACTGTTGTCTCGAGGGGCATCCGCTCACTCCTTAGCAACTTCTTGTCATGGACCTCGTTGTCCATTTATGTTGGCATGGATGAATTTTTAGAGAAATTGGGAACGCGATGCTTGAATATCCATTCCTCCAATTATCGTCATTTTCGGCAGAGATATTTCCAAGTCTTTAGATTCGCTTAAAATTTACGAGCCTTTGGGCCTATTTAGATGAGACCTTTTTATGGTCAATTGGAGGCAGGCCTTTAAGGTCAATCAATGTATAGCTCTTTAAACTTTAAATAATGTTGTAATGGACTCTATGCTTTGGTACTTGTATATGGCCGTGGAAAGTATCTGTACTTGTAAGTTGCCAAAAAAATGAAGTTCACGATTGCTTAGGAAAAAGAAAAAAGAAAAAAAAGGTACAATGGAGGGACTGTAGTTACCCAAGGAACTAGTCTGGGCAGAAACTCCAAGAAACTAGTCTAGGCAGAAGCTCTATGCCCGTTGTCAGATTGAAGAAAGCAAGGTGAATTGTGGGTATTGAAGGATGGACAGCTCAATTCATGGGGCAGGCATCACTCAATAGTCATAATTCGGAAGTGGAACACCATTTAGGCCATGTTCTACTTGGTCTAACAGGCTGTAAAAACCTTCTGACTGCAGATCTCTTTTGAGGAGGTTTCAATAGACTTTTCCAAAACATACTTTTGGGAGGCCAAAATGCGAAGAATATGTGATTGCAAGTATCCTACCCAGGAGCTTATCTAGTATGAGACTTTGATATTTCTTCGTTTGTAGTCTTTTTTTTTTGTAAGTTAATGCGTTTTCATTAACACCTTTTAATTATAGGCTAAAATCAATTTCACCCAAGTTTCAAAACGAAGATTTTAGTCCTTCATGTTTGGAACATGATCAATTATTGTCTTCCGTTTAAAAAACAGGCTTAAATGCACCAGATACTCCTGCAGTATTTTGATTTTGCAAATATGTCCCTGAGTAAGAAAAGTTGGTTTTATATTCCTGAGGTAACTTTTCGATTTAAAATATGCCCTTCCGTCAGTCTCCGTTTAAAAAATTAACGGTTGTACTCTGGTGCTGGTGGTCTACTGGTCTGCTGCAATGGTCTGCTGTTATGGTCTCTGGTCTGATTATGTGGTGCTGGTCTGGTCTGCTGGTATGGTGTGTTGGTTTGCTGACTGTTAATTTTTTAAACAGAGGGGCATATTTTAAATCGAAAGGTTATCTCAGGGATATAAAACCAGCTTTTCTTACTTCAGGGACATATTTGCAAAATCAAAATACCACATGGGTATCTGGTGCATTTAAGCCTAAAAAACATGCAAAATGATCAAAATATCCTTCTAAGACAAAATTACCAAAATACTCTTCTAACTCAAACCAAAGAAACATAAAGGACGTAAATCTCCATTTTGAAACTTAAGGGATGCAAGATTAATTTTGACCAATAATTAAGAGGCTTATTATGACATTACATTACACTTTCGCCTTCCAAAACTATAATCTCATTTGCAATTTACCTTCCCAAACTATTACCATTCGTAATTGACCCAACTCAAATTACCACTTTGTTACAATTTGCCTTCCAAGTGAATCTAATAGTTAAAATAGAGAAAAACTATGCCAAGTGGCACAATCTCAATAAGATCTTTTACCCATAGGGCACATCGCAAAGAAGGGGTAATTTGAGGGGTTTTATTATTAGTTTTTCCTTTTATTACCAAAAAAACAAATCACAAAAAGTGGTAATTTGCAGGTGAATTACAAATGAGGTGGGCACCCATCCTAAGCAAAGCCAATATTCACTAATTCGTAGGATGCACGACGTCCAAAGCATGAGTAGGCAGTAAACAAAGCCCGAAAGAGGTCGTCTTGGAGTTTGGTTGCCAAGGAAAGCAACGAATAGTACTTTTCCTATCGTCCTCGTGCTAGAAAACTACGCAGACAACCACCCAAAACTTCAAAACTTCATACTCCAACGGGAGAAGTTTGGAATAAGGATGCATAACACCACACGGAAAAGCCGTTTGAGATTCAACTTCGACCTGTGGGGAAAACATATATAGGTGAGTCGTTCTTTATAAATAAGATTGCATTCAACATTAAGCACCACAACATCCATCATCTCCAATCAAGTTCAGCTGGTGTTTGCTCATCCATGGAGACTCTTAGAGGTACAAGAGGGATTGGAGGGACAGGAAGCTCGCATAATCCTGCAGTAGAAGAAATTGTACCTAGTTCAGGATGGACGGAGGACGCAGATGGCCATTATCTCCTCATGGATCTGCCTGGTAATACAACTCCATATATTTGTCACCATTTCTACTCGAACTCCAAATATTCTAGTTCAATCTTTAGGCGCATATTTAGAGAGGAAAACAATGACTCCATTAAAAGGAAATTAAGATATATATATAATTCTGTTCTTGTCATGGTACTTTCAGAATCTTCTGTGTGAAGAAAAGCACAATGATAGGTTTATGTAATTGGAAAAAAGTTTGCCATCTTCATGATGGGAAACTTGATGAGTGATTTTCCTTCGTTGAAAGGCGATCTTACCTTTTCCTAGGCACTTGAGTTTAACAATGGCATCCAGTTAGATGAAGCACAGAAGGTTTGAAAGGAACATATTCCAATTACCCAAAGGAGAGGTGTCCCATGAGTAGTAGCATTCATGCAGTTGTTTATAAGGTTTATGTTTCATATTCTACAAGTGGAGCTTATATTAAGAAATTGAAATGAATTTTCCTCACATTTTGTCTTTTAGGTTTCAAGAAGGAAAAAGTTAAGCTTCAGGTTGATAGCTCAGGCCATATAAAAGTCAGTGGTGAAAGGCTAGTAAACGAGGGCAAATACATCCATTTTGAGCAAAGATTTCGACTGCCAGAAAATTCAGACGCCGATAATGTCGCTGGCAAGTTTGATGGTGAGATCCTGTATGTGACCGTCCCAAAGCAAGTAGTAGAAGAAAAGAGAGACTCTGAGGTTGTGAAAGAAAATGTCAGTGGCAGAGCACCAGAAAATGAACATGAAAAACCTACCAGTGATCAGAATTTCAACAGAGATGGCCACCAACAGGGTAATGTCCAAGGCAGCCATAGTGCAGAGAAGAAAGAGCACAAGGGAAATCCCCCAATAAGTTTCTCTGCAGAGACCATAAAGAAATGGGAGAATGAATCTACTGTCAACTTGGGAAATCTTCTGAAGATGCTGAAAAGAAATAAGGGGATTGTTATTACAGCTCTATTAGCATTTTCACTGGGGGTGCTTGTGTCACGTAAGTTGGATTCAGCTGGACACTGAGGAACCTATCGACCCTGCACCGTTTATATTGTCTACCTTCACCTGATTACTATCCTTGTATGGCTGCATATTTGTTATCACATTGGCATGGACATCTGCCTACGTACAGAATAAAAATGATTTGTTGAAAATCCAAATAAATAAGAACCATCTTTTCTGGCTTGGACTTTTTGAACTGTACAATACAAATATGGTAACCCAGTAAGCTCTTCAATCTTATCTTAGAGACAAATCTTTAGGAGAGGATTGGAAGAGAATACAAAATGACCTCCGAGCACACACCAAGCTTGAGTATCTCTTGCTATGACAAGAGAGAGTTGCAGTTCTGAAGCCAAGGGACACGTTATTAAAGCAAACGTTTAGCATGTGTTATGGAGACAGCAGAGAGTACTCACTCAGATTGAGAAAAGAAGAGCCAAAACAAATTATTAGTTTTCCAATTCACTATAGCAAACTATAAGAGACTCTTGCAGACAATCCAGTAAGGAGCAGCAGTTCTTACTTTATATAGGAACTAGCTAATACAATTTATTTTTCTCGTCTTCTGGAAAATTTTTCTTTCTTCCTTTTTCTGGTTATCATCCTTGCTGGACAGTTATATAGCATGCTTTTCTTTCTGTTCTAAATTTAGGCATGCATTCCGGATATGGTTTAGGAAGAAAATTGGGACTAACCTGTGACACACGAGTTTAACAGTATACTAGCCGCAAATTATGCATAACAAATGGTACAGAGCAGACAGATATGAGATCATGAAGCTTCTCCAAAAGTCAAATAGTGCCATTACAATATTGCTATTTTATAGTCTCTTGCAACCAATAATAATAGCCTCACGAATTGGTTGGAACAGAGTAGATATATAACATATCCAAAGACACTTTAAAGCAGATATAATTAATCCAATTATCAGACAATAAGAATGTATACTGAAGGGACATCGCTGACTATTTACTCTCCTGAATCCATCATTTTTTGTGCATCATAAATAGATCAGCCAACGGCAGAAAAAGCTCCCCTATCTAAAAGTGGCAGTAATCACTGTTAACTTGCCAAATCTAATTTCAAAGTTGATAAATCAATACCGATCGAGTCCAGCTTCCCAACATAGCATTTCCTGTAAAACATTAATGTAGTTGGATTCCTGTACGTTTGAGTTAGTTGTTGCCTTAGTTTCAGATGTGGTAGAATTTGATTGGCTCAAAATCAAGGTAGTCACAGGAAAAGAAAGGATCTGCCGTTCCTCTTTTAGCTAATATTCTTTGAGGTATACAAGCTTTGCATTGATCTCATCCACCGATCCCCCACAAGAATATGCCAAAAACAAAGCAGCATCAATTCAAAATTTTCTTTTATCTTGTAGGATCGGATTCCACAAGCAGTAGTCCACCAATTCTGAAAAAGGAACCTAGAAATGACGCGGGAGGGAGAAGCTTCTTTGGCATTCGTGCCAAAAGTTGTGACTTATGTCCTACAAGCTACTTTTTTATAGTTCACAAAGAAAAAGTGTTTAGCAGAATAGCAAATTTTCTGCACTTATAATATGCAGTTGGATTTAGATGAACGTGTCTTTGACTACGTAAGGAGATTATTGAGGCCAGGAGCTTCCAACTGTATTCAGGATTGCTGAATGCAGAAAAGGAAAGCAACTGGTCTTTGAGACTGTTGACAAGGGATGTATGGAAGAATAAGAGAACCCCAGAAGAAATAAAGGTGATGCTTTGTCTTTGAACTTTATTCAAAATGTGGGTGCTTTTGACGAAAAGGAGAGGGCCACAGTTGGGAGGTGGAATCATGTGCCTTCTTGCAGGAGGCTGGAGGCATCTGAGCTGTGGGGTACGATTGTGAATGCTGAAGTTATTATCAAGGTACCTACGCTATAAGGTATATAGACTGGATAGTTTGACAAAATCACCATTGCAATTTTCAAACCCTGTATCAATCTTGGCTCAAGTTTTATTCCAATCTAAAACCTCAAATGCATTACAAAGCTCTTGCCCTAAACTAACTTCTATCTGAGTTCACACAGGATGCTCTGATGAGCAAGGCACACAGAACATCAGGGCACCTTCGTTTTCCTCAACTCAAACAAATTACACTATACCCCATAGTCCATAACACGTAAAATAATGGAGGATTTGCAAACCCCATGTTATTATTTGTTTGAGAGGAAAGCTCTTCTCACACAAAGAATAATATAATATAGAACATGATCTGTACTCTTTGATATAAAAGCACATAGACAAGTGTTTTGCGGGGAGAAATTTAGACATTTTAGCCCAGTATCTACTCAGCCATCCCAGATTTAGGACTGAGTGGGACCCATCAAACCAGTTTGCGTTCTTTGCACAGCTCTAGCATTTTCGAACATTACTCTAAAAAAGAAGACGTAACTTTCGAGTCGTTAAAATGGAGGACATGACTTTTCCATCAGGATCTGAATTCTTCTCCCCCACCACAGGCGGCCCAAAAAAAAAAATGGAAGACGAAGAAGAGGAAGAGGAAGAAGCAAAAGGCAAGCAGAAAAATATATGCTTAATTGATTACAATAGGATCAAGAGCAACAAAGATTATTCATTTCTTCTTGCTTGGACTTGTTACAGTAAAAGAATAAATAAAATCACTGAGAAGATAAAATAATAAAATAAAATAAAAGACAAAGGATGAGGTGGATAACGAACCTATAAAGGAGGGAAGCCGAAAAGTTGAAAGAAAACCTTCACGGGAGAGAATGGAATCCTCTCTCCCCCACTACCACTGCAACCTCCTGAACCAACTTCCTTCCTCCACGATAACATTCCCTTCCTCATCTCATGAGCAACAAACAGTCTGAAATACCCAAAAAACCAAAAATATAACCTAAACAGTAATACTAATATTATTCCGAAACGAAAACCGAGATGCTCCTATAGCTACCACAAATTCAAACAAGCACTCACCTCAAAAGCAAACCCGTCTCTCTCCTCTTTCTCTGTCTTTGTCTCTGTCTCCTCCGCTATCAACGGCCGCCCACCGTTTAACTGACTACCCACGGCTCAATCCAAATGAGACAATGAACCCGACGTCTTCTCACACACCGCCGCACCAGCCCAGAACGACCAGGAAACTCATTGTTGACGTCGTCAACGCACGCGACCTACTTCCCAAGGATGGCCAGGGCAGTTCCAGCCCTTACGTCGTCGCCGACTTCGACGGCCAAAAGAAGCGGACCTCCACCAAGTATCGGGACCTTAATCCCGAATGGAACGAGTCCCTCGAGTTCGTCGTCTCCGACCCGGAGCACATGGAATCCGAGGAGCTCGAGATCGAGGTCTTCAACGATAAGAAGTACAGCAGCAACACTGGTAGTGGCCGTAAAAACCATTTCCTTGGGAGGGTAAAGTTTTGTGGTAGCCAGTTTGCTAAGCGAGGCCATGAGGGATTGGTTTACTTTCCACTGGAGAAGAAGAGCGTGTTCAGTTGGATCAGGGGAGAGATTGGCTTAAGATTTTACTACTACGATGAGCTGGTCGATGACAACCCGCCAACGCAGCCTCCTCCGGATGATGTGCCCCCTGTTTCGGAGAAGCCGAAGCAGCCGGGGGTTGTGGTGGTGGAAGAAGGTAGGATTTTTGAGGTTCCGGCACCGGTGGACGTTGGCCACGATGGCTCGCATTCGCCGCCGGTTGTGGTCATCGAGGAGTCACCACCGCCTCATGTGGTTCACTATCATTCGGAGCCGCCGGAGGTACCAGGTATGGGTCCTACTGCGATATCGGAGGCACGTCTTCCGCCAGAGGTGAGGATGATGCAGAGCGCGAGAGCTGGAGGAGGTGAAAGGGTCAGGGTTATGAAGAGGCCCAACGGAGATTACTCACCAAGAGTGATTACTGGAAGGGTTACGAAGGACGCAACCGAGAGGGTCCATCCATACGATTTGGTCGAACCGATGCAGTATTTGTTCGTACGGATAGTGAAGGCGCATGGCCTCGCGCCGAACGAGAATCCGTACGTGAAAATCCGGACGTCGACACACTATGTGAAATCGAAGCCGGTGAGTCACAGACCCGGAGAACCGACCGACTCGCCCGAATGGCATCAGGTCTTCGCGCTTGGGCACAGCCGGCCCGACTCGGTGGGTTCGACCTTGGAGATATCCGTTTGGGACTCGCCGTCTGAGCATTTCCTCGGCGGCGTCTGCTTCGACCTCTCCGATGTTCCCGTACGAGATCCCCCTGACAGTCCATTAGCTCCGCAGTGGTTTCACCTGGAAGGCGGTTCCGCCGATCAACATCCAGGCAGGGTGTCCGGCGACATTCAGCTCTCCGTCTGGATCGGTACTCAAGCTGACGATGCATTCCCTGAAGCGTGGAGTTCCGATGCGCCGCATGTAGCGCACACCCGGTCGAAGGTGTATCAGTCGCCGAAGCTGTGGTATCTGAGAGTCACGGTAATCGAAGCGCAGGACCTTCACATTGCTCCGAATTTACCTCCATTAACGGCGCCAGAGATTCGCGTCAAAGCACAGCTAGGTTTCCAGTCCGTACGAAGCAGGCGAGGGTCCATGAGCAATCACAGTGCTTCGTTCCACTGGAACGAAGACCTCATATTCGTGGCCAGCGAGCCTCTGGAGGACTCCCTAATTCTGCTCGTCGAGGACCGTACGACCAAGGAAGCCACACTCCTCGGCCACGTCATCTTACCAGTGAGCTCAATCGATCAACGGCTTGATGAGCGCTACGTGGCTTCGAAATGGTTCGCGCTGGAATGTGGCGGTGGCAGTTGCGGTGGAGGCGGTGGGTCCTACTGCGGTAGAATCCACCTGCGTCTTTGCTTGGAGGGTGGCTACCACGTGCTCGACGAAGCGGCGCACGTGTGCAGCGATTTTAGGCCCACGGCTAAGCAGCTCTGGAAGCCGGCTATTGGGATTTTAGAGCTGGGGATCCTAGGGGCTCGCGGCTTGCTCCCGATGAAAACAAAGAGTCCGGGCAAAGGGTCCACAGATGCATACTGTGTGGCCAAGTATGGCAAAAAGTGGGTCCGGACCCGTACTATCACTGACAGCTTTGATCCACGCTGGAACGAGCAGTACACGTGGCAGGTCTACGATCCGTGCACGGTTTTGACTGTAGGAGTCTTCGACAACTGGCGCATGTTCGCTGACGTGGCGGACGACAAGCCGGACTGCCGCATAGGCAAAGTACGGATACGTGTATCTACGCTGGAGAGTAACAAGGTGTATACGAATTCGTACCCGTTACTGGTTCTGGTGAGAAGTGGGTTGAAGAAAATGGGCGAGATTGAGGTGGCGGTTCGGTTTGCCTGCCCGTCACTCTTGCCGGAGACGTGCGCTATTTACGGACAGCCACTGCTTCCGAGAATGCACTACCTCCGGCCTCTCGGGGTGGCCCAGCAAGAGGCGTTACGTGGGGCGGCCACGAAGATGGTGGCCGCGTGGCTTGCCAGGTCCGAACCACCTCTGGGGAAGGAGGTGGTTCGGTACATGTTGGACGCGGACTCACACACCTGGAGCATGAGGAAGAGCAAGGCTAATTGGTTTCGGATCGTGGCAGTTCTGGCATGGGCGGTGGGGTTGGCAAAATGGTTGGACGGTATCCGGAGGTGGCGAAACCCGGTTACAACAGTTCTTGTCCATGTCTTATATTTGGTGCTTGTTTGGTACCCAGATTTGGTAGTCCCAACGGGTTTTCTATACGTGTTCTTGATTGGAGTTTGGTATTATCGCTTTCGGCCCAAGATACCGGCGGGGATGGATATCCGCTTGTCCCAAGCCGAAACGGTTGACCCTGATGAACTGGACGAGGAATTCGACACTATTCCAAGCTCTAAACCACCGGACATAATTAGAGCCAGGTACGACCGATTAAGAATGTTGGCTGCAAGGGTCCAAACAGTTTTGGGTGATTTCGCAGCCCAAGGTGAAAGGGTCCAAGCCCTGGTGAGCTGGAGGGACCCAAGGGCCACTAAGTTGTTCATTGGGGTATGCCTAGTGATCACTGTAGTACTCTACGTGGTGCCACCCAAAATGGTGGCTGTGGCCTTAGGGTTCTACTATTTACGGCATCCCATGTTCCGGGACCCCATGCCTCCGGCTAGTTTAAATTTCTTCAGGCGGCTTCCAAGCTTGTCCGACCGATTGCTGTAGAGTAGGAGAAGAGGTAAAAACTTTTAGCAATTCTTTTTAGTGTCTAAAATGCGAGGGTGGTGGGCATAGGTGAAAAAGGGACAATCGAACAACTGTCCGTGTTGAAAAAGTTGTCCTTGATATACAGTCTGAAAGGAGGGAAAGGGTTGGGGGGAAATCATAAAGGGGGGAGGAAAGTGGCAAGTTGTCATGATGTTCTGTTTTGTGTATCCGGATTGATTGACTAACTATTGAAAACATTGAAATAAGAGAAAGGAGTTTCGGCAAAAGACAGTATAGGGTGAAGAAAAAAGAGTGCTAGAGTTGAATGGCAGTGGCAGTTTGCTGTAATGGTGTCCCCGAAAGTTCAAACATTGATTTGCTTTTTTCAATATATAAAAATTGGATTCGAACATCTTTTTGTTCCAACAAGGTAGTGTGACTAGTGAGCTTTGCCTGTAATCACTGCTGCCTTCATGGAATTTATCCAGGAGTTTAGTTTACGAGACATTCTTGTATTGCTTTGGAAATAGATCAAGTTACTAGTTTTTGTGTTCAGAAAGAGTGTCGCTGGCCAGAGTCAGAAGGAGAAAGAAAACTACTGTCACATTTTTTAAGTATTTGGAATTTTACGAGTCCTTATATATAAGAAATATTGTGGACTAATTCGGGTCGGGTCTTACTATAGTAAACTTAGGAATCATTTAAAGATTTATATAATTTATTCTCTTCGCTCACTTCCTGTGACACAATGATATTTCAGCCTGAATGTATTAGAAGCTCTTAAAATATTAATTAAGTGATCCTACGGTATAGATCTTGTTCTATAAAAGTTGGCCATGCATAATTGAAAATGATGCAGAGGAGACCCACCTAAGCGAAGGCTGCAAATTATGCATAAATAGAAAGTAGGCATTCACAATGAGATATTCAAGAGATGGCTAAATAATTAGGCATTCCGTGAAATATTCAATTCCCCAATAAATAAGTGA
Source organism: Morella rubra (assembly GCA_003952965.2). NCBI lineage: Eukaryota > Viridiplantae > Streptophyta > Magnoliopsida > Fagales > Myricaceae > Morella > Morella rubra. The sequence goes on from CM025852.1 coordinate 20,749,115, forward strand.
AGCAATTTTTTTTTTTTTTTTCTTTACGGCCAGTTTGTGGCTAAACGAGGAAATTAAAGTTGATACAGGCATGGCTTTTGAGGACAAGAGATGGGCTTAGAGATTGGATTCTTACCGCTCCTAAAATCTCAACAACGCATCTTCAACCCACGAAGCAAAACCTCCAATTGGGCCTTCGTTTTCCTTACAGGCCTATTGGGAAAGTTATATGCCATCCCATTTGGGCTGTACAGTCCAGCACCATATTGGTTGGATAAAGGTGAAAATTTATAAATTTTGCTCATTTGAGGGCCAAAAAGATAAAATTGGTATTTTGAACTCAAAAATGACATTTGGTGGGAGAAATTGATATTATGCGTTTATATTGAAGGGACGTCCGTTTGTTAAATTTCAGAGAATATTTTTGAAATTTTTGAAATTTTTACTTTATTGAAATTTATTGAGATTTGTGAAAAGTAAAGTGTGTACACGTAAAAGTTAGAAATTTTAGAGTGTATTTATTTTATTAGAAATTTCCGTACTCCGAAATTTTGGAAAAAAAAAACACGACGTGGTTTACTGAGAGAAAAAAAAAATTAATAAGGGATTGACCAAGGTCCTCTTCCTATGTATCCAGAATATTTGGGGCCATCTTATCCCCAAGCTTTGGCCGGCTAGACCAAAAGGCTTTGTGCCAAAGGATATTTTATTTGAGCCATCTTCCTCTAGCTACCAGCCTCCTCTGTACTATCTATCCTCGTATCTTTGGTTTGCAATTTCTTTTTGTAGCGTGTAGTGAAATTCTTGCCTTTTGTTCCAGCTTCATGGCATGGATGCGGAGACTGTTAGATTTCTTTTTGCCAAACATGCCAAGCTACCTATCATGAGATCAATTAGGCAAGCAATATTTGAATGAGAATTTAAACTTCAATCTCATACTGGCGCCCTTTTACAGCTAGATCAAAAAGAAAAAAGCTGTAGGAATGTACTGGGCAAGAAGCTCGTTACCTTGCATTAGTAGCTTTATTTCATGCTCCTTGGTTCTAAATTTCACCAATTTTATGTTCCACAGAGAACTCGACAACCAAGATCTGCTGCATCGTTGATTAAATATGGGAGAGAAAACACCTTCCGATGAAGTTGAATACAAAGGGGATGTTGATCAGAAGAAGGAAAAGAAAGAGAATCACTAGGATGGAAATGAAAAACAAGAAAAGGAAGAGGGAAAAACAAAGTACAACAGGAAGAAAGACAGGGATGGAACAGATAGAGGTGGAAAGGAGGAGGAGAAGAAGAAGAAGCCTGAATATAGGAAGGATCCTGCAAAACTGAGGAAAAAGCTTGGAAAGATCGATTCCGAAATGCAGGCGGACTGGCGGCGAAGAAAGAAGAAATTTCGAAAACGAAAACCAACGAAGATAAACTAACAGTAACCATTCTGCAGTGATAGGGCAGTTGGCATGTGAAAATGGTCCATTTCTTAATGCCAATGCACAACACCAAAGAAGATAAACTAATTACTCAAATAACACTTGAGATTAAACTATTTGCTCCAATAAACAATGGAAGAGAAAATAAGAATAACCTGTTGAGAAATTCGCCTCGGTGGATTGAAAGAAGAACCGATAACTAATGCGGGGAATGAAGCCTGGTCCGGAACCAATGCATGTAGAAAGATGAATCAATCTTGCATTGATCTCGGACCAAGCTTTATTCCTCACATAATAATTATCATTGCCAGCTTTCTGAGATACGAGTACATTAGTGAACATTCAACAGTGCCTGCCAAGAGAAAGAATTGTGCTTTTTAGCCAAACCCATTACAAAAGGGCTCTGGTGTATTGGCTATCGGACTTGTCCCCTCTTATATTCATGCTTTGAGCCTAAGAGACACCATCTTAAGAGTCCACTAGGGTCTGTGCTTCCTCGCAGAGGTGCATAAGTTCATACAGGGTCATCTGTGCAAATAATTGTCAGAAAAGAAAATACAAGTTGGCCAATCACAAGTTAGATGGTATACCACTAATTTCTGTCAACTGGTTTGTTAGGAAGAGGTTCTTAAGAGGATGAGAATTTGGGTTTTGAGGAGTGGTCTGGTTATTTATCCATTCACTCTCTGGGAGACAAGCAAGAAAACTCATGATCTCTTATGTTTCCTCAAAAAATGCTAAGTTCCAAAACGTGTGCGGCCAATCATGGCAACCACCTCCATGACAAGGAACAGGTTCTGTTGATTATCTGTCCAGGCGTGCAATGCATCAGAATTGTTGCAATTTGATTGGTATGTTGAAAATAAGATTCACAGTCTGCAGAGTATGTGGCATTTGAATTCAGACTAGAAAAGCTTGGAATTACAAGTTTCCCCAATAGAATAAACCAAACAAAGACATTCCCCTGGTGCCCTTATATATATAAATATATATACCATAGAGCCTTCTCTAATTTCGGGAAGCAGATAAGGGGTGGAAAGCATCGACTCCATCACAGGGATCAGGGTTTGCCGGAGGCAAACCTGAAGTTTCCAAGGGTAATGATGCCTCAAGGTGCTTCGACCATTTCGAAATTGCGAACCAAAGTGGACGTGAATCAGATACGAGACTTCGGATTTATTGTTAGATATGGCCTACGGGCTCCATTGCCTATTAAGAAAAAATTGGGCACTGAGAAGGCACATTGTGTTGGAGAAAAATTACAAGGGAAGGAAATAGTAGTTGTAAGGACTTTTCTACACAGAGAGAGAGAGAGAGAGGGCCTATTAAGACGAAAAATTGGGCCCTGAGAGGTACATTGTGTTGGAGAAAAATTACAAGGAAGAAATAGTAGGTAAGGCAGAGAGGGCCTATTTTGGGCCCTGGAGGTAAAGAGAAAAATTAGAAAGGAAGGAAATAGTAGTTGCAAGGACTTTTCCACAGAGAGAGAGAGAGAGTCTAGAATTTTTCTCTTCTCCCTCCACCTTATTCCGACGAGGGAGGAGTGCTCCTCCCACTTCCCTCTTCTCCTCGTATATGCTCTTGGTAGCCTGATATTCCAATTATTTTTTGGGCCTTTTTCTCGACGGACTTGGAGCTCAAATCTCGGCTTTTTTGTATGCTTTCGAAGTCATAACCAATGAGAATGGCTTCAGCATCGTCCGACGTCTATTTTTGTCAAAGCCAGCTACTGGCGGGCTTGCGCGTGGAGCCTCATGTGCTCATGCCCTTTTTTTTTTTTTTTCAATTTTTTGAGCGGCTTCTAGTCTTCTCAGGTGAGCAAGTGTCATCCGACCAGCCTCTGGACCTCCTAGCGCTTCCACCTGCCATGATAGTGGATTGACTCGCCGACGGGTGGACGCGTGCATTTCACGCACACGTTCCTTTTGCTCTCCTCTAGCCGTCGTCTTTGCCGTTCCGCCGTCCTTTTAACTTTTCCGATTTTCATAGGTTGTTGCTCATTATGGATCATTTCAACTATCTATTTCATTTGGCTTTGTATGGTTGTTAAGTCCTTGCTCGTTGGTCCATCGCTTAAGGTCTGACACGTCTTTAGAGCCTATAACTGACATTTTTAAATTAGAGTGACTTAATATACTATAGAGTTGTTGTGATTACTAAAAAAAAAAAAAACCCAAGTGTGTTACAAGTCGTTTGCCACAGAGAGAGAGAGAGAGAGAGTGTGCGCTACTTGTCGTTGCGGCCAACTCTGTGATGCAGACAATGAGACGATATTTTGGGGCTTCTCAAGACGAAAGTTTTGAGTTAAGAAACGGGTTCCTAACGAGATTTGATATTTCGGAAAAACGCTTGCACATAGAAGTTTTCGAGGAAAGGTACACATAAAGAATAAAGATGATCTGTATTTTAGAGAGAAAGGGATGTCTAGAAAAACAAAAACAAAAGAACAAAAATATAAGTGATAAATACAATATTCCATATTTTATACTCTAAATTATACATTTTGATATATTATACCTTCAAAATACTCATATTAGATAATAATACTCTTAATGACTCAATAATTGACAACAATATCTTCAACATGTGCAAAGTAAGTCAAAAACATCATCCTCAAATAATAAAATGAACACTTCCTTAATTAATAAATATTTCATGGCAAGGCAATGAGAGAAGCATTGTCAAGGAATATGGTCCGAGTAGCTTTTGAAAGCGCTTCCTTTCTTTCTATTTCTGCTATCTGCGATTCTTCTCTTTGTTAACGTGTTTTCAAATTAATTATTATTATATATTATATTTTGGGATTGAGAGTTTATTAAAGTGTCCCACATGGGAACTCCTACTTTCTAGGATTGCATTTATTATTGAAGAGCTTTAACATGTATTTGATATAGTGCAAGACATGGAGTCTATGGTGCACCACATGCGTGCTCACGCGCGTGTGGTGTGGGCTGTAGGGCGCTAGGGGTGCTTTTGTGGCGCATATGAGGCGCATTTTTGGCACTTAGCACGAAGCATCGGAGCGAGGATTTGAGCTGTGTATTTTTGGTCTTTTGATCGGACGGTCAGATCGCATTTATTTTAGCTTTGATGAAAATCCAACGGTGGATTTTATTTATCGTTTAAATCCATATGGTTAGTTATCTAATCATGGATATTAAAACGTGTTTAAAGTGTGATCACGATTTGATAATTGTGTCCACGATATTTGCAGTTTTTAAACTGCTATAATCACGTTGTTTGGATTTAAACTGAATAATCACGTCGTTTGGTTAAGTAATTGCCTCCATTTTATGTAAATTGTTTGAAACTATCAAGAGGTTGAACGTACATTTTTCGTGAGTTGTGCTACGCATTTTGTACGAGTGGATCCCTAAAATCCAGGCTCTATTGTATCATAAACGAATTTGACTTACCTTGTGCACAAACTGGTGGGGGCAAATATCGTTTAAGGAAAGCAACGCTGTTGTGCCTTTGGAGCAATTTTCTTTTCCGTATCTTTCCTTCTCTTTCTATATTTTTACAATCTTAAACGATATTATGCAATGGCACTCACATTGAAGGAACGAAATTCGGGTTTCAAGAAATTGGAGCGTTTTGATGGAGCCAATTTCAAGCGATGGCAGAAGAAGATGCACTTTGTGTTGGCGGATCAGAAACTGGCGTATGTTCTGACTACCCCCAAACCTACTTTGTCTGACAATGAGACTATTGCAGAGACTCGTGAAAGGCTGAAATGGGAGCAACATGATTATCTCTGCAAGGGCTATATCTGTAATGCTATGGTTGATTCACTGTTCAACATCTACATCAACAAGGCTACTGCCAAGGAGATCTGGGATGCACTGGAGGCTAAGTATTTGTTGGAGGACGAAACTAGTAAGAAGTTTCTTGCTATGAAATTTTTTAATTACAAAATGGTTGATGCTAGGCCTGTTTCTAAGCAATTTAACGAAATTTTGCATATCCTTGATCAGTTCACACAATTTAACATGAACATGGATGAGGAAATTTCTGTCTCTTCCATTATAGACAAATCACCACCTTCCTGGAAAGAGTACAGGAAAATAAGAAAGAAAATATTATTCTTGATCAGTTTGGTCAGCATATTCAAGTAGAGGAAGAACTGAGATGTAATCAAGTTATGGAAGATGACGCTGTTCAAGCTATTAAAGTTTTGACAGTGGAGGGAGTTGGTCCTTCAAATTCAAAGAAGAGAAAGGCTGAAAATCAGAAACAAGAGAAGTACAACAAGAGGAAAAAGAAAGGGAATTGCTACAATTATGGCAAGCCTGGTCACTATAAGCATGACTGTCGTCTTCTTAAAAAGAAGAAGAAGAATTGGCTGTAGCATCAAAGCGCGGATTCTAAGGGCTTAAAGGATTTTGATCCTAAGGGCAAGGAGAAATTTCGTAGCTGTTATCTTAGAGGTCAATTTGATCGAAGGAGATGGTTCGTGGTGGATTGATTCTGGGGCAACAAGACATGTTTGTTCATGACATGGAGTCAATTCACTGTATACTTGAAGGCAATGAAGAAGGTCTATTCCTCTAATGTGGTGAATTATTTTTTTTTTCACTTGCTTAGCTATGTGAGGTAACGCGCGAACCAATATAGCATCTTCGGAGTTCTACCTTTGTGCTGAAAAGTTCTTTAACTTTTTATCTAAAGTTGTTGTTATTGTTTTCTCCTCATACTTTTAGTGAAATATATCTCTGTCTCTTTCCTGGTGGCTCTTTTTCTGATGACCATTAGTTTCTGGTTTTAAATTGTAATTTTGAGTCATTGAATTATGCTTTTTATTTTCTGCTAAATGGGTTGGGACTTTGTGGGTAATGTGTTTATTCTTGTGTGGTATGGATATTTTTTTAAGTTCTTATATATTTGTGGGAAAATTTGCAAATTGTTAATTTTCTGTTACTATGTTTTGGCCTGCATTTTGCGTTATGGCATTTTTTAACATATATGGAACTCATATAAAGTTAGAAAATGCATGCACTTCTGATCAGGCTCTTCACGACTTTAATTCCCAAATATTGAATAATGAATGATGAGAAATGTGGTCGCCAGTGTTGTATGAACAACCACAAACATTACTCAGAAATTACTCATTTTCAGAAAAGATGAATCGAACCTCGTATCTATTTGGAACTTCATTACATAGTGATGTAATGTGATTTTATATATACGCACACCTCACTATGAGGTGGTTCGGATACATACTTTATGGTATAGCGGTTGTATGATGAATGACTTTTAAATAGATTGTCTATGTTTTTTAATGCATTAAAGGATGTAAAGTGTTTAGAAAATTTTTCAAATATATTTTCAACGAAATTGAGGTGAAAACTCCATTGTGATGTCTAAAACTAACGTACGTCAGGTCCGAACAAGTAACGGATGCGACGAATTTTTCTCTTTCCACACGCATTTTGTCCGAATCTGTTGGTACCCTAATACATGAGACACACGATGAGCATCATACTTGGGGTCTACAAAAATACGGAGGATAACTGAAAGAAATCGGACATTGGGTGTGGACAACTGGTTAAATGCAATGATGATTTTTCAACATTTTACCAGATAATTCTTTTAAGGGGTGATGGCTTACTTACAGCTGTTATAAATTAATATGAATTCCTAAAAAATATTCCAAAGGTGAACATCCATTACGAATTCATGCGAAGAGAAAGAAAACTCAAATCAAATTCATCTCAAGACATACTGCGCCATGCCACGAGCGACCTAGTCCGACTCTACCTGACACACAATCGGAAATTGGGGACGAGGAATAAGCTATTGAATGGCATTCTTCCTATGAGTATAACGCCAGAGAACATAGCAATAGGATTATAAGGTTCTTAATTGTGAATACCGGGGGGTCCGAATTAGCTACTGTTGTATTGGTTAATTTAATATATACTTCAGATCCGAGATGACCCGGTGATTATTATTATAATATTAGGTTCACTAACCAATTGGGTCATCTATTTTAAAAGAATAAGATGAGAGATTCGATTCTTTACTTGCATACCATCTTCATGATATTTTTGGTGTAATACTAAAGTCAATCTCTCTTTTGAATTAGAAAAGGAGTGAAAAGAATTAAGAAAATAAATAATTCTTTTGGACTCAGATTTCATAAGCTCTTGTTGAAGAATCATTTGGAGATGGTGATGTCATTCAAATATACTTGATAGACTTTCCAGGTTTAGTATACCTGATCCTTTTGAATTTATGTAGATTGCTATTGAAGTCTCAGTGATTCTGCTTTATTGTGAAGAAGCTATGTGATGATATATTGATTTTTATAATTGGGAAAATAATACTTTGAATTAGTTTTACGTAGACCTTCTCACCTGGGTCTACATCCATTTGGCTTTAAGTGGATTTTTCAGAAGAACATAACAAGTCGATCGAACCATTTGAAAATTTAACAAGCACAACTTCAGTAGCCAAGGGTTTCAAAGCAAAAAGGAAGGTTATGCGCATTATTTTGATACATATGCTCTGTTGCTCGACATCTGCTTCTATTCCGAACGTTAATTCGCCATTCACATCGATCTCTACTTCACTTCTTCTGAAATTCACTCAACATGATGGTCCAACTGGCTTTGTTGAAAACTGGTATAACTTGTGGAATGAGATTTATCATAGTGGAGTCAAGCCTGAGGGAGTTCGTGATGCCCTGGACGTATAAGAAAATAAGGTATGCAAATTGGTTAGATCTTTATATGGTCTCAAACAAGCTCCTAAGAAGTGGCATGAGAAATTTGACGAGGCTGTCATTGCTAATGGGTATCGGGTACATGAATCTGATAAATGTGTTTATAGCAAGTCTTCAGGGATTGCGGTCATTGGTTGTTTATTTATTTGTTTGTAATGTGGATGATTAATGTTAATTTGTTTGGAATTATAATGACTATTCTTGTGTTAGGACACGCAAAAATACTTTTTTTATAACTTACAACGACTCTCTGACATGAAAGATTTTTGGTTTGTGTTTTGGGTGCATGCGGGCTGATTTTAGGAATTAAGACATTAGTAGAAAACTAACTTGTAAATCAATTCTGGACTTCCTAGTCACATATATGTTGAGAAAATTTCTCAAATCTCGTGTTTAAAATCGATAGGGGTGGATGTGTAATCGGGGTGTTCAACGACGCGTGTTTGTAAAGTGTGGACTGTTTGCCGAGACATACTTGGAAAGTTCTGTCAGATAGCTTGCAAGTAATAAAGTCATTGAACGTCGTTACCAATCGTAGCCCCAAGTGAATTAGACGTCGTCCTCGACCATCACCTCGTTCTTCAAATTGTCTGGGAAATCCTGCCAGTAAATACCACCAGTACACATCTATGGGAAATTATTCATTGGAATGCGTACGTAGGGTTCTTTCAAGCTATTTAATAATCAGAACCATGGCACCGTTGATGGTAATCTCAGAACAGGTGATATCCTTTTGCGTTAAAAGGGCTTTCTTGAGGCAAGTTGGATCAATGAGAATGGAGATGCACCACATCGCACAAGTGGTTGATGTTATTAATTTGGGTGGACACTCTGGATGGTACGGGTGGCGGGGGCGCGATCTCATGGGGCATCGGAAGAACAACAAGAGCCATCATCACACCTGATTCGACAATCGCATCTGAATTTGTTGCTTTGGCTTCATGTGGGAAAGAGGTTGAATGGTTACGGAATTTATTACTGGAAATTCCTATTTGGCCTAAACCAATGACGCCCTTTTCTTGCCCGCAGCGCCCAACTATCAATCCGCTGTGATCAGCCAACGCTCACATTATCTCGCATTGCAATATGTCTAATGTGGGTCGACGAATGGCGGGAGGAGTCTGAGAGCAGGAGTGTTGGCCTATATCATGGTGAGGGCTACTGCTAAGACATTCTTCCACTAATACTGTAAGATGTCTGTGAAGAGGTCAGGGTTTCATGAGATATTTTAAGAGTTTTAGGTGTTTAATGTATGCCATTACTTTTGTTTTACTCTGTTTCCTAGAATATTGGTTTCATTGCTTGCGAGCGCCATTGACAATTGAAGTAAATATCCACCACGTCAGACCTAGGGAACTCACTATACCATTGGAATGTCTAGTACGTAAGGCGCGTTTCTTTTCATTATTTACAAAGAACCATGCCGATTCATGCCGTATCCAGATCAGTGGATAATCTCTTTTTTTGGCGCTTAAACGCGCTTTACTGAGCACTAATTGGATTCATATGAGAATGCAGGACTCACAATCCCCACAAGCCTGGTTGGATATTTTCACACTTGGTGGTGAGTGCGCATTCTATTGGGGATCGATAGGAAAACAAAGGCATTCATTTACATGATTCGTATTTTTCTTATTTTTGGCTATTTCATCGTATTTTGTTTTTCTTATTGGTCTTCATGTTGGGAAGAGGTTTGATATATGTTTGTTTACTGGTATAATTTTACTTTTTTTGGTAATAATTTTCCTATTCTTTTGTGCTCTTAACTCCAATTGGTCTCTCAATATCAATACAGCCTGTGACATGCACAAGCGTACCATTTAGTCTATCGAGCTATAAGCATATTGGGTTCTATCAATGGCAAATCTAGCATATGGCTGACGTACATAAGTCTTATGTATAGACAATTACTGCACTGTATTAAGAGGTAATTTACTTTATAAGCTTTGTAAGATCTTCTGAAAATCTTGCGGATCCGTTGACTAAAGGACTTACAAAGGATTTGGTGTGGAAAACATCAAAAGGGACGGGGTTAAAACTAATGATTCAAAATCACTAAATGATGTAAACTCAACCCAACACTTGAAGTATCGAGCTCTTGGGTTCAATGAGTAAAAGTACATCCTACAGTGATGACAAGCACTTTACAGTTTTGACCAATCTCCAAAAGGACTACAGTCATTGGTACCTATAATGTCACTTGAGGTGTTGTGCCTTCTAAGCACTATATAGGTCTCTTTTGGAAACTGATGTGTATCAATGAGAGGTGTTATTTATAGGGACACTCAAAAGTCTACTGATTATGCAGCCTGTCGGAGGAGTTGTTG
>CM025852.1:20760577-20867147 GCA_003952965.2 Morella rubra
AATTAAATTCAGGACATGTTATGTTAGGGATGTATGTGAAATTATAAAGAAATCCACTAAGCGTACTGTTTGGTTTATTTTTTTTTCTGAGTCAGTTGGACTGAATGTAGGCTATTGTTTCGGTTTCTTCTTTGACAATTCTAGACTCAGGTAGTAAAGATTATTAATGTGGTGTAATTAGAGTTAGTTGTGTTAACAATTCGATAGAAAGGCCGCTGACTCTTATATTGGCGGAGTCTTTAGAATGATGTATTGTGCGTTTCAGAAATCTGAATCTGATATGAATACATTTTGTGATGTGCATATGTGATTTGATGCTTTTAAGGTGAATCTATTAAGATAAAGTGGATTAGGTCAGATTAGGTTATCTTTTCTAATATTTGAGATAAGTAATGATTAAGAATGCGAGATGTTGTTAGAGGTGGTTTAGTACCACAAGACTTATGTAGCCAATTAAAATCCACATCGAATGCTCCTCTTTAGTCAAGACTATGGCACGTTTCATTAAATAGTTATTATATTCAATAACAGCTCGCTTTTGCCGCTTTGGGCTAGAGGAGCATCGATTGGCAAGAACCTTCCTCGGCGGATTGCATATGGTAGGTTTTTTGTTTGCATCTGTTGGTTAACTGTCAGCTTTGTATATACAATATATTGGGAGATACTGCTGTTCTAGCAGGGCAGATACGACTCCGACTCCAGTAACTCTAACATACTAAATCCTGTAACTCTTGCCAAGGTGAGCTATGGTATCGTAAAAACCCTGCCTACTGTTAGTGAACCTAAATTGGAGGGTGAAATTCTTTCAGAAAATTGTCACGCCATAAGTGGTGGTTTTCATAGTTCGTTGTGGCGTTTGGAAATACCATTATGGGGGGGTCTACAAGAGCCCTGTGAGATTTTTAGCCCACAACGTTTGGGGTAAGTGCAAGAGTCAAATGTGTCGTAAGAGTGAGAGATCTATGGTGTTGTTGTCATGGTGTTGGCTGATATTCGATGTCATTGACAGTGTGCGTCTTGTCCGGGCATTATCTTGGTTTGATATTCTTGTGAAATATATATTGTCTTTTGACTTTGATTACAAATTGAGTTACCTGAATAGGTTTTGCACTTGCCTGATACTGGCTCTAATGAAGCATTTTGGGTGGTTATTTTTCGTTTTTTTTCTGATCCACCATAGCTAGAGTATATTTGACAGCATATTTCTTTATATCTTAGGTAGATATGAGGATGAGTTGAACAGTATTAGGTGGTTGTTGTTAGGATTGTGGGTTCTGTAGGTTATTTTGACTAGTTTTTCTGTACACAAGTGATAGTTTTGAAAATCATTTGAATATATGAATTGAAACATGAATTGTAGTTATAGATAATGTGTCTTAAGTGGATTGCCTGTCAAGACTGAATCAAAACAGTATGGTTAGTGGGGAGTTGTAAATTTCCATCTGGAGCTCTTTGGAGTGTTGAGGGACTAATTTTGGGGTGTGACAATTTTCAATATTTTTACAGTATAGATTTTGCTTTTGGGTATTGATTTTTATCCTTTTATATAGGTTCGAATGCAGAGTGTGTTGGATCTGAAAGGATAGAATTACCTAGTGGAATGGCGTCTCTTTTGTTAGAGCACGAGTTGAGTGAGTGAGTTCGAGTGTTGGTAAGATGGTTAAATATTTATTTTTCTTGATCTCTTATGATATTCTATAAAGTTGCTACTATTGTATGTTGTTAGTATTTGTGATATGTTGTGGGAGAGTGTGTGGGTGGATTGAAGGAAAGTAGTTGTAAAATCGAACGGCAGATGGTAAGTACTTGAGGAATCTGTTAAGAAGGATTAACTTTTTTATCGGAGATGTGAGATTACTTGTGTCTTATTAATGAATTCCATAGAGGTATGAGATGAAGAATTGTGTGAGAGTATTGTCTTATGTGTTATGTAATTGGTCTATTGCTTGATGTAGTATATTCCACATTTCTTGAGTTATAGATTTCAACTCTCTCGCCGCTCAGCTCGACTCATGTGGTTTTTGAGTTGTTGTTGTATTGCATGGCACTTTATAGCTTTATGGGCACAGTTCAGAGCACCGATTTTGATTCTATCATTTTGCATTAAATTTTGATTGAGCAGAAGTGCAGTGGTGGATAGCGCTGAGATTATTAAACAAGATTGCTAGGGAACTGGCTTGCAATTTATGGACGATGGCTCGTGGGGTGAAGGGGCATGGAGATAAGGAGGGACTTTGATGTTGTTATCTAAGGTGTTTGAGGTTTTGTTTCAGTATTTATGGTGGGGAGTTTGGGGTAGCAGCAATGCAATCACTGGCATTTCAGTTGGTTTCCAGAGAAGATGCAGAGATAAGATGGATCTTCTCTCAAAGAAGGTTTTGGTCTGGGATTGGGGGGTATATTCTATTTTGCTTTTTGGATGCAAAATTTACATAATTGTGTGATAAATGCGGGCAGCACGTATAGAGGTTTTTTTTTGTGCGGAACAACAACAGATCTACGTAGGCCGTAAAATCTATTGATAGATGTAGTGCGCCTGAAAATTCTAAGGTTAGGGAGGGGCATGCAGTCTTTGATAAGATAGATAGATTTTCTGATTATGAACGAAGCAGTTTGATTGTTGCTCTAGGCTAATAGTACGAGATTGTTGGATATTTTGGTATAGTTGTCTGTTGGTGAGTTCTAGTGAAGAATGGGGACTTAGAGGCAGGATATTCTGGTGAGTAAACTTTTGTGCAATGGAGGTTTGATTTGTGTATTAATAGTGATCTTTAACCACGAAATAGGGCTTCTTAGGTGTGTTTGAGTTTTTGTGATACTCAATGGCAGCAGATTCAAATGTGTTTGTGAATATGTGTTACGATGGGCGGTATGTGCTCAGAGATTTTGTTTGTGTCGTAGATTTGCTGAATGTCCCTTGCTGCAATTGTGTTGACGATGAGTTGGGGTGACTTGTTGTATTAGATTTTTGGTATATTTTAATTAATATTTTTTCTTACATATTTTATGATTGGTTATTGTAGGTGGGACGCATAAATAAAGAAAGTTAGTGATGGTTGCGTTGGTGATTTTGGTATATTTTATCAATTATTCTCTGTATTTGTAAGGTTTTATTTTAGCTTAGTTATTGAGATGCAGGTGAATGTTTGATTGACGATAACTTACTGTGGGACTCGTCGCTTATTGAGTGTGGTATAATGGATTTTGCATTTTAGGATTCTTCTTGAAGTAGGATAGTGATGGCAGGGTAGAGGAGTTTATATGTTGGTCTATTGTTTAGTGGTGGCACTTTAAACTAATGTGTGTGTGAGCTGCTCAGCATTAAGTGCAAGAAGGATATACTTGGGCTCGAGCATTAATTGAGTGGGTTTCCCTAGATGGTTCATAAGTCGCAAGGATTCCTTCCGTTTTGGTAGGTATTTTTCGTCGACAAGTTTAGGAGGGAATGTGTAAACTCCGAACTTAGAGATGAGAGACATCACCCTTGTTATCTAAAATGTACATTGCATGGCTCTGACGCTCTTGAGTCGTCTCGCCGATTAGATGGCTTGCTCTTGGTTTGGCAAGCTTGCTCAAGGGGACATCACTGTGGCATGGGCGACGATTATTAGGGTTGGTAGATGCAAGGGGGTAGTTTTCATATCCTAGGTTGGCACTGCGATCATTTTCTACGAGGAAGTTATTATTCTCTATTATACTGAGGCAATTTCAACACCCTGTGAGAGAGCTAAAAATACTGAGTGTTGATCCTTTTTTATTTAATTTGACGTTTTTAATTTGACATGTTTATTTGGTAGGCTGGTAAATTCGATTGATTTGGGAGATTTTTGGAGTGGGTTGGAGGGGGTAGGATTTGAGGATCGTTTTGGTGTGTGACTAGATTTTTTAGGGGACAGAGATTGTTTGTTTTTTTGAGAGAGGAAGTTTGTGGGTTAGCTGATGCCGGCAAAGGTGGCTGCTGTGATTATATATGGCCCAGAGTACGCTTTCCATGTCTCCTGCCCTTTATGCATCGTCAGAAGTCTAAGACATATTGAAGTAGGTGACTTGTATTGCTTCTACAATCCATTGTAACTCTGGAGAGCTTGATGGTTATGTTTGTCTCGAATTATATTTTGATTAAGGCGAGCATTTATCAGACATAGCCAGGGTGTATGACTATGTGGGCTTTTCATATTGGAGTTCAGTAGACCACGGTTACCATGTGGGAAGTGGAAGGTGTTCGCATTTAATGCATCAGTCAGCAAGTATCGGATTTTTTGCTTTGTCATTTATCTTCCATATTCTAAGATCAGAAGGGAAGTGCCCCGCCGTATTCCATTTGCGCAGCTGCAACATAGAAAATGGACCTTGAACTTTTCCATTTGGGTCCTGGTAGTGCCACAGTTTGTCAGTCTCCAAAGTGTTTGCAGATTCTTCTGTCCTTATAGAAAGAGCCAGTTGGGAAACTTCTGGTGCAACACCACCAAACATTTCTGAACTCACCACTGCTTGACTATTCCAACCCACGGCCAATGAACCAGAAGCAGGGACCAGGTTTACTGGTGTATTCCAAGTAATGCCAGATGATTCTCTTTCCTGATTCAAAGAGGATTCATTTATTCTTTCATGAAGCCGAATAGCACCACCCTTATCTGGAGTGCTTGTTATACCAAATTTTCTGTTCTTCTCAGAAGACTTGGGGAAATTTTTCTTTGCCCTGCTTCTAGAATTATCCACGACACAAACTCCTTTTTGTGCTGGGATAGGCTCCCTCCTCTTTCTACCACGTCCAGAAAGTTTTGTTCCCAGATTATCATCTGCATGTACCATCCACCAAATAAACATTTCAAATTAAAACTTCAAGATTAAATAAGAAAATGGCAACATATGTTCTAGGTCCATAAATCATCAGCAGAGACCTCGTTTCTTTTCATCTAATTCTCCTGCATTGTCCTTGGACTTGAAGCTTGGATCCATCTTAGGATCAGTGTGTACTTCGGTGATCTCAGAAAGTCTGCGCTGACGTTCCTCAAGTGAGTTCAGAAGCTCTAATTTCTCCACGCATTCCCTTAATGTGCAACATGGTAAAGGAATACTTGACAAACAACCAATTTTCTTCACAACGTGCAAAATATAACAAACAGAGGGCAATAGCATGCCAATGCTTAAAAGCTACATTGATTGCTGCAATGCAAATATTTCACCTCATGTTCTGTTTAATAGCTGAGAAATACCTTCAAAAAATGAATATAAAGAAAAATTCAAAGATATCTACTTCTCTTTATGCCCCTCATAACCCCTCAATTATAAAAAGTAGGATAAAGTCAAATGGTTGGGATGACAACAAGGTCACCTATGCTCTATTTCAACACAGGATAGGACCGTCAACGAACAAAAATGCTGATAAACATGCGTACCAATACGATGACATTGAGATTGAGGAGGCAGGAAAATGAAAACAATGAGCCCTTCAATATATTCAAGATGTGGTCATTCTCACTATTGCCATGTATGCTTTCTTTGAGCTTTCCATTTATCCACCTAACCATCCTCACAATCTATACTTAATCTATAGCAGAGGAAACATGTACAGGAATCTTTTCCCTCCAGTAAATTTGCATATCTAGATAGTTGGCCTAACTTTTGTCCGGAAAAATCCAGATACGGCATTTGTTATCTAGCACAATGAGTTAAATTTGCATCCAAAAACTAAAAAAACAACAGAGCGGAGGAACAATCTGAAACAACAAAGGATATTCCTTCTTATGCCCCTTTTCACTTGCCCGATCACGTAAATGGTTAAGTCTTAATATCTCCACTTCCAGGCCCTGAAATATGAAAAGAGAAATGCATAACGAAAATTCAGCTATGAGCTCTTAAGTTAGAACAGATCAAAACCACATCATGACTTCAAAGTGAATGCTGTAACTGACTAAAAGTATATTGAATATCTAGTGTTCATCTAAAAAAAAGCAGAAGCATCCTGCACAGAATGCTGCTTAATCTACTTGGGATCAAAAAGAAAGGAACTCACATTATTTACTCTCACTGCTTGAAGTGTCGTTGCTTTTGCCCGGACATCACCCTACAACAAATCACGTATTACTTTAGACAAGGTATACAATTTATAGCATGAAACATAGGAGGAAAAATATCACTCATACTTACCACAGTCAACCTTTTGAAGAGCCCACATTTTATCCTTTGGCACAAACGTTTGCATTCATCCTGAAAACATATTTTAAACATCAAGACCCAAAGCAAACTAGGAAATTTAATTGAAGCTCCAAAGCAGTACACCTCACCATTTGTGTCTCTTGCACACCTATAAATTTCTAGACTACAATTCTAGTTGTTTCAAGTTTTGATAGTCATATTCGTAAGTCCTTTCAAAACAGAAATAGCACATACAGCACCTAAAAGCACATACTGTTTTCAGGTCAGTTGCTCATGGTAAAAGAGGTAAAAAAAAAAATGTACAAGCTTCATTGCAATGGCTTGATTCAGTTACTCAATTTGTTTATCAAATCAGACATGTTCAATGTCTGCAATACAATCACAGATGAGTATGCGATCATTTGCCTGGAAGAGACTAGTCTCTCTAGCATGGGCACTACCAAGACTTGCAAAAACAAGGTGCTCTAGCTCGTTATTCAGGCAACTGATATGTACACACTTGGTGGGAAGGGATGAGGAGCCTCAAATTTAGTGGGCAGGGGAGTGGTGGGACATACTGCACCTTTGCAGATGGATTCATTGGTTGGGATGTGTCTGGGCATATGTGAAGTTATATGCCAGGAATGAGCAGTTTGAACCAACAGAAGCAAACAAAGAAATTAAGTTTGTGCATCAGTCTATATACATATCATATGCATCATGATATGTATGTATCTATGCTGTCCAACGCCAACAGCAGTAAATTAGTCTCAAAATAACAATGACCTAAATCAATAGCATTAAAGTAGAAACAAATGAAAAGCTCAATACTCACATAAACTACAAAAAGTGCAGCGTGCACTAACAGCTACTTAAACATAAATAATTATCATGAATGAGGGAACAGTCATCATCGCTGTCTGTGATGGAAACCACTGTCCTATTATAATAAGAAAGCCCACAAAAAGGAAAAAAACTCCCTTTTCTACAATTTATAGGAGTTGGTAGCAGAAAACCAAAAAAAATGGAATCTAGTTTGATCACCTCAGAGAACTCCTGATTTGAAATCTCATCAATTGCTATGGCCTCTTTCTTGTCCAAATTTAATATCTCAAGCATGGCATCAGTACTTCTTTCCCCAAGTTTATATGGTTCAGCCACCTTGCTTGTACCTATCACAAAATCATTAAAGATTTTCAGGTTTTGCACAACATGCATTACTAATCTCTAAATGTAAAACATAACTTGGAGGATCAAGGTTGTATAACCAATACCTACAACTTGAACAAGCCTATAAATTTCCTGTTTTTGATCATCGTTGAGTATCCTTATTCGCACAATCGAACCAACAACTTTTTCATGAAATTTGTCAGCATCATCCATAAGACTCTCCATCAAGTTACGCCGTAAATAAATCAAGTTAATGTTGTGAACATCAATTGCTGCAAATGCATCTAAATTAGTTGGTGATCCTCTCTCACCAACTTTTTTACATGCTTTACGCCTCTTGTCTCTACCCTTTGGGAGTTGGTTACAATAGTTCCCATCAGCCTCCACCTGGCTAGCAATAGCATTGACAACTCCCACCCTAAAAATATCCTCTGCTGAGGAACCATCTTTTATAAGAAAGTGAGATTCAAGAAGCTTAAGCATTTCAAAGTGACCCACTCGTTTTTTACCAAATAGATTTATAAGCCTCGAATCACAAACAATTTGGCATTTCTGATGAGGATCACGGAGATTTTTTTTCTTTATATACTCTTGCAACAGAGCCTGGACATCAAACTCAGATAGCACTGAAGTATCACCATTTCTCATATGTGCAACAAACTCCAAAAGCTCCTTTGATGCCCATCTTGTGCCTTCAAGTGGATGCAGCTCTTTGACAATATCTGATATCTCCAAAGTTAGGGAGTCCTTCTTACTAAGGATAGGCTGCTTCTTAGCCTTCCTTTTATTGGAATTATTTTTTTCCAGGCCGGCACAATAATTCTGAAAACTAGAACCTTTGTCATCATTGCCCTTATTTTGAAGTTCACCTGAAGAGTCCCTCTTACAAGCTATAGTATCAGTTCCTTTCCATGGATTTTTTGCTCGAGTGAGCTCGTCTAAAGTTAAAGATACTTTTCCCTTCAAAAACATCCAATACACCTTGAAAAGATACTCCCAGCTACTTCTATCATCAAAATCCACTTGAGCCTGCAATAAAAAGATTACCCGATATGGATGACAACGTCAAATGTAAAACAAACGAATGATAAACAGTGTAAAAAGTCTCCAAAGCACTCCAAGGCCATGGCTGGAAATCTTATACCTCACAGGTCTACAGGTACGAACAGCTATGCCAATTTCCCATCTGACGTTTTTCTTTTTTTTATTATTATTTTTTTTTTTGGAAGGGGGGCGCTCAAGAATGATTTAGAGGCATACCATTTCCTTATTTTCTTGCACATTCTCGATCAGCATCACAGTTCTCATGCACGTCCCACAAAGTCCATTATTTCCTCTAACATTAAAATAATCAGCATCTTTAACACAACCCTTGCACAAGGAATAGGTGCAAGTATAGCACATATAATGTGCTGCTTTCTGACAACTGCTACATATATGCCAACCTGAAATGCATGAATAGAGAAGAAGAAATAAATCACTATACTAGTGGATATAACAAATGTAGCTTGATCCAAACTAGCCACACCTATCAAATAGCTCAACAAAAAATGAAGAACAGAACCAACTAACGGATGGTGAAAGCAGGACACAAATTGGAATCCGCACCATATTCCACAAAACCAATGGTATCATGCATAACAACAATCACATCAATTTATTGACAAGTGATAAGTACATCAAGATACTTATCTACTTAAACCAACGTATACGTCTGAATTCGTACACGATAGTACAGCATATCCCTAAAAAATCCAATGTTTCCTACATGCCTACAACAGAACAGAGAATAACTCGTACCGCAATTCCATTTAGCCCTTGATTTAAAGAATGACTCATCTCGCTTGATGCAGGCTGGATGATACGCTTTAGGACAGCCCCTAACAAGAAATATAAACCACAAGTTGTAAATAAACCAACTTACGTTTGGCTAGTAGAAACAGGGTATCAACTTAATTTTTGTACCACCAACACCCAGGCAATAAATCGAAGAAGTTCGCTAAGTTGAGGAACTGTTTTACTTTTCCCAAGCCTTAAAACAATGGGAAATAGAAGATTTCCTTCGATTGTTCTAAGCTTTCAAAGGAACCAAACAGAGCAAACAGAAAGAAAAAACGAATCCTCAGCTACTGGCAACACACACCGGCGATCACAGAGCACGAGGCTACCACCATCGAAACAGATGAAGCAAACATCCTCCTCGTCCTTTCCTCGGCGGCGTCGTAGTTTTGGTCTTCATCGCTTGATCCCTCGGCGGCCGCCCCCGCCTTCTCTTCCCCCGTCGTCTGCACTGCCTTCACCTCAACGTTATTCTTCATCATCGTCATCTTCTCCACCTCCGCCACGGAACTGCCCCCTTTTGCCGCCACGCCGGCCTCAGAAGCTCCGAGAGCTGCGAATCATCCATCTCCTAATAGCATCGCATTGATCGACGGTCATGAGGTCCACGCTCCGCACCGCGACCTCAAAGCCGCCATGCTCTGATTCTCCTTCTTGAACACAAGGCCTGTAGTGACCAAAAGATTGTTGGTCCTCCCCGTGTAGTTCCTCCATGTGATGGGCCAGAATTGAAGGATATCAAGCTCGTTCAAACTAAAATTCGAGCTGGCCCTTCGAAAACCCTAGGTTTTCGGACAAATCAGTCGTGGTGGACATGAGGAAATGGACTGGGTAGGATTGTGACAGGGCACTGTCAGCTGGAGAGAAAATGGGGTTAGGGGGAGGTGAGGAGGTTGAGAGCAGGACGACACCGAAAGACGGTCACTTGGGATTGGCTGACAGGGGGCTTTGGGGGGGTTTTCTTTGTTTTTTTTTTCTTTTTTTTCTTTTTTTTTTTTTACTCTTCCGAGAAGCGTCAAACGCGGCTCTTATGAGTCCTCAATTCTCCAATCTCGAGCACCACGTGGTAAGTGGGCACCGAGAAAAGGCGTTCCCCTTCCGGGGACCACACTTTGGACATTTTTTTGTTCAACGCTGAAAAACATGATCGAAAACTACCGCACTATTATTTTAATCTTCTTCTTTTCTTTTTTTGGCCTTTAGATAAAGAAAAAATTGTGTATCTCTCACTGATACATACAAAATTCATCGATTATTTGAGGCAATTGGAAGAGATACCTAATTGATATATTTTAATTTATAAAAAAAATTATTTTCAATAATTACAATTTTAAAAAAATTCAAATGATGATACAGTCATCAATCTAAGAAGTTCAGACTAAATTATTAACTAATGTTTTTGTTTATCAACAAAATTACATTAGTTGATAAATTAAAATTTTGAGATAAATACACTTTGTACGTTCAAGTTATAAAATCTTACTTAAGTGATAGATTTACATAGTATCTTAATTAAGATCTTGAGTTTTCACACCAATTTCAATTAAATATTATATTTGTTGAGAGCTTTCAATTAAAAGACAGTCTAATTTACACATTGAGTGTTAGAAACTATAATTCAAATAATAAATTTTTTAAAAAAAATTAAGCCTAAAAACTGAGATTTTACCATGAATGGTTAAGGTTAAATTACGTTTTTGGATATCCAAAATAGTAATACTAATAATCCCTGAAAATTGACAAAGAAGGCATTGAGCAAAACATTGAAAATTATCAACACGGAATCATCCGTGAAAAGGTTGACATATTGCTTCGATTAGGGGACAAAACTATAGAGAAAGAGAATATAATTCCGTAATGGAATCCAAATGGGAGTGGCATGTTCCAAGCCTTTAATAATTGTTTTTAATTACTTGATTACCCTCACACACCCACACACACACGGAAACACGTAAAACGCAGACAACGAAAAACGGGACCAAAAGGTGCCACCACCGGCTGCAAGGAAAGTAGTAACATTTAATTAATAAACTCCATATATGCGTTTGAGATTCGGTCCTCGGTTCTCGATGGAGAGAGACATTCGTCAGAGCCTCGTTGGATGTTTTACGATAATGGGATTTGGCCAGACAAAGGAAGACTATGAGTATGAGATATTCTTCAGACCCTCGCTGTGTTTTAGTTATAAAATTTTGAGTACAATAATCGGTAAAAAAGTACAAAAATTATATAAATATACATTAGAAAGGTAATAAAAAAAATTTAAGTGAGAAAATTAATATTAATAAATTACGATATGATATCGCTATAGACCGAACTTAGATGGTGAGCTGACGAGTATTGAACGTACACTGTAACGTGACGAAGAATAGACTAAGCCGTCTAAATCTGCAACGAACGGGAAGGAGCGGAGAAAGGACGAATGAGATTTTTTATTGAACTGTGTCGGTATACATCACCCTGTCGAATATTCATAAATTTTTTTTACTTTTTATTAAAACACACTCTTCACATAAATTTTTTGTTTTAAATCTATGTTCATTGTACTTTGACTTTGTTTGAAAGAGGCACAGTAGCGATATACCTAGAGTGATGTCCTTTCCAAGCTACGTAGAACATCAAAATCCGACAGAAGCGGATACGATGGTACTAAAAAACAGCAAACAGATGTGCGTTTTAAGTATAAGGAAAAAAACAAATAGGATAAGGCAACAGTCGCGGACGGGGGAGGTGTGGTTGCTGAAAAAAGAATATTCTCATTCATAGTGTCTTCCTTTTTTTTATGTCTCGGCCAAGATCCCATTATCGAAAGGTGAATTTAGGGAGACTGCGCGCCTGGACGAGGGTCCATGTGAAAATATCCAAGAGGGCTTTTCACGCTGACGAATGGGTTCTGGGAGAGTATATAATGGTTGGCATCAGGTTTGGGGATAAATAGTTAACGAGGCCTGAACGTAATGGCTGTGATATGGGCAGTGGGTTCTCTCTCGCATACGAGAACTCGAGGACGAATCCTCTCAATAACACAAACGAATATATTGGGTTTAACTTAATTAAATGTATAACTCCCTTCTTGCAGCGGTGGTGGCACTTTTGGTCCCGTTTTTCGTTGTCTGCGTTTTACGTGTTTCCGTGTGTGTGTGGGTGTGTGAGGGTAATCAAGTAATTAAAAACAATTATTAAAGGCTTGGAACATGCCACTCCCATTTGGATTCCATTACGGAATTATATTCTCTTTCTCTATAGTTTTGTCCCCTAATCGAAGCAATATGTCAACCTTTTCACGGATGATTCCGTGTTGATAATTTTCAATGTTTTGCTCAATGCCTTCTTTGTCAATTTTCAGGGATTATTAGTATTACTATTTTGGATATCCAAAAACGTAATTTAACCTTAACCATTCATGGTAAAATCTCAGTTTTTAGAATTTTTTTTAAAAAATTTTATTATTTGAATTATAGTTTCTAACACTCAATGTGTAAATTAGACTGTCTTTTAATTGAAAGCTCTCAATATAATATTTAATTGAAATTGGTGTGAAAACTCAAGATCTTAATTAAGATACTATGTAAATTTATCACTTAAATAAGATTTTATAACTTGAACGTACAAAGTGTATTTATCTCAAAATTTTAATTTATCAACTAATGTAATTTTGTTGATAAACAAAAACATTAGTTAATAATTTAGTCTGAACTTCTTAGATTGATGACTGTATCATCATTTGAATTTTTTTAAAATTGTAATTATTGAAAATAATTTTTTTTATAAATTAAAATATATCAATTAGGTATCTCTTCCAATTGCCTCAAATAATCGATGAATTTTGTATGTATCAGTGAGAGATACACAATTTTTTCTTTATCTAAAGGCCAAAAAAAGAAAAGAAGAAGATTAAAATAATAGTGCGGTAGTTTTCGATCATGTTTTTCAGCGTTGAACAAAAAAATGTCCAAAGTGTGGTCCCCGGAAGGGGAACGCCTTTTCTCGGTGCCCACTTACCACGTGGTGCTCGAGATTGGAGAATTGAGGACTCATAAGAGCCGCGTTTGACGCTTCTCGGAAGGTAAGAAAAAAAAAGAAAAAGAAAAAGAAAGAAAAAAAAAACCCCCCCAAAGCCCCCTGTCAGCCAATCCCAAGTGACCGTCTTTCGGTGTCGTCCTGCTCTCAACCTCCTCACCTCCCCCTAACCCCATTTTCTCTCCAGCTGACAGTGCCCTGTCACAATCCTACCCAGTCCATTTCCTCATGTCCACCACGACTGATTTGGTCCGAAAACCTAGGGTTTTCGAAGGGCCAGCTCGAATTTTAGTTTGAACGAGCTTGATATCCTTCAATTCTGGCCCATCACATGGAGGAACTACACGGGGAGGACCAACAATCTTTTGGTCACTACAGGCCTTGTGTTCAAGAAGGAGAATCAGAGCATGGCGGCTTTGAGGTCGCGGTGCGGAGCGTGGACCTCATGACCGTCGATCAATGCGATGCTATTAGGGAGATGGATGATTCGCAGCTCGTCGGAGCTTCTGAGGCCGGCGTGGCGGCAAAAGGGGGCAGTTCCGTGGCGGAGGTGGAGAAGATGACGATGATGAAGAATAACGTTGAGGTGAAGGCAGTGCAGACGACGGTGGGGAAGAGAAGGCGGGGGCGGCCGCCGAGGGATCAAGCGATGAAGACCAAAACTACGACGCCGCCGAGGAAGAGGAAGGACGAGGAGGATGTTTGCTTCATCTGTTTCGATGGTGGTAGCCTCGTGCTCTGTGATCGCCGGTGTGTGTTGCCAGTAGCTGAGGATTCGTTTTTTCTTTCTGTTTGCTCTGTTTGGTTCCTTTGAAAGCTTAGAACAATCGAAGGAAATCTTCTATTTCCCATTGTTTTAAGGCTTGGGAAAAGTAAAACAGTTCCTCAACTTAGCGAACTTCTTCGATTTATTGCCTGGGTGTTGGTGGTACAAAAATTAAGTTGATACCCTGTTTCTACTAGCCAAACGTAAGTTGGTTTATTTACAACTTGTGGTTTATATTTCTTGTTAGGGGCTGTCCTAAAGCGTATCATCCAGCCTGCATCAAGCGAGATGAGTCATTCTTTAAATCAAGGGCTAAATGGAATTGCGGTACGAGTTATTCTCTGTTCTGTTGTAGGCATGTAGGAAACATTGGATTTTTTAGGGATATGCTGTACTATCGTGTACGAATTCAGACGTATACGTTGGTTTAAGTAGATAAGTATCTTGATGTACTTATCACTTGTCAATAAATTGATGTGATTGTTGTTATGCATGATACCATTGGTTTTGTGGAATATGGTGCGGATTCCAATTTGTGTCCTGCTTTCACCATCCGTTAGTTGGTTCTGTTCTTCATTTTTTGTTGAGCTATTTGATAGGTGTGGCTAGTTTGGATCAAGCTACATTTGTTATATCCACTAGTATAGTGATTTATTTCTTCTTCTCTATTCATGCATTTCAGGTTGGCATATATGTAGCAGTTGTCAGAAAGCAGCACATTATATGTGCTATACTTGCACCTATTCCTTGTGCAAGGGTTGTGTTAAAGATGCTGATTATTTTAATGTTAGAGGAAATAATGGACTTTGTGGGACGTGCATGAGAACTGTGATGCTGATCGAGAATGTGCAAGAAAATAAGGAAATGGTATGCCTCTAAATCATTCTTGAGCGCCCCCCCTTCCAAAAAAAAAATAATAATAATAATAAATAAAGAAAAACGTCAGATGGGAAATTGGCATAGCTGTTCGTACCTGTAGACCTGTGAGGTATAAGATTTCCAGCCATGGCCTTGGAGTGCTTTGGAGACTTTTTACACTGTTTATCATTCGTTTGTTTTACATTTGACGTTGTCATCCATATCGGGTAATCTTTTTATTGCAGGCTCAAGTGGATTTTGATGATAGAAGTAGCTGGGAGTATCTTTTCAAGGTGTATTGGATGTTTTTGAAGGGAAAAGTATCTTTAACTTTAGACGAGCTCACTCGAGCAAAAAATCCATGGAAAGGAACTGATACTATAGCTTGTAAGAGGGACTCTTCAGGTGAACTTCAAAATAAGGGCAATGATGACAAAGGTTCTAGTTTTCAGAATTATTGTGCCGGCCTGGAAAAAAATAATTCCAATAAAAGGAAGGCTAAGAAGCAGCCTATCCTTAGTAAGAAGGACTCCCTAACTTTGGAGATATCAGATATTGTCAAAGAGCTGCATCCACTTGAAGGCACAAGATGGGCATCAAAGGAGCTTTTGGAGTTTGTTGCACATATGAGAAATGGTGATACTTCAGTGCTATCTGAGTTTGATGTCCAGGCTCTGTTGCAAGAGTATATAAAGAAAAAAAATCTCCGTGATCCTCATCAGAAATGCCAAATTGTTTGTGATTCGAGGCTTATAAATCTATTTGGTAAAAAACGAGTGGGTCACTTTGAAATGCTTAAGCTTCTTGAATCTCACTTTCTTATAAAAGATGGTTCCTCAGCAGAGGATATTTTTAGGGTGGGAGTTGTCAATGCTATTGCTAGCCAGGTGGAGGCTGATGGGAACTATTGTAACCAACTCCCAAAGGGTAGAGACAAGAGGCGTAAAGCATGTAAAAAAGTTGGTGAGAGAGGATCACCAACTAATTTAGATGCATTTGCAGCAATTGATGTTCACAACATTAACTTGATTTATTTACGGCGTAACTTGATGGAGAGTCTTATGGATGATGCTGACAAATTTCATGAAAAAGTTGTTGGTTCGATTGTGCGAATAAGGATACTCAACGATGATCAAAAACAGGAAATTTATAGGCTTGTTCAAGTTGTAGGTATTGGTTATACAACCTTGATCCTCCAAGTTATGTTTTACATTTAGAGATTAGTAATGCATGTTGTGCAAAACCTGAAAATCTTTAATGATTTTGTGATAGGTACAAGCAAGGTGGCTGAACCATATAAACTTGGGGAAAGAAGTACTGATGCCATGCTTGAGATATTAAATTTGGACAAGAAAGAGGCCATAGCAATTGATGAGATTTCAAATCAGGAGTTCTCTGAGGTGATCAAACTAGATTCCATTTTTTTTGGTTTTCTGCTACCAACTCCTATAAATTGTAGAAAAGGGAGTTTTTTTCCTTTTTGTGGGCTTTCTTATTATAATAGGACAGTGGTTTCCATCACAGACAGCGATGATGACTGTTCCCTCATTCATGATAATTATTTATGTTTAAGTAGCTGTTAGTGCACGCTGCACTTTTTGTAGTTTATGTGAGTATTGAGCTTTTCATTTGTTTCTACTTTAATGCTATTGATTTAGGTCATTGTTATTTTGAGACTAATTTACTGCTGTTGGCGTTGGACAGCATAGATACATACATATCATGATGCATATGATATGTATATAGACTGATGCACAAACTTAATTTCTTTGTTTGCTTCTGTTGGTTCAAACTGCTCATTCCTGGCATATAACTTCACATATGCCCAGACACATCCCAACCAATGAATCCATCTGCAAAGGTGCAGTATGTCCCACCACTCCCCTGCCCACTAAATTTGAGGCTCCTCATCCCTTCCCACCAAGTGTGTACATATCAGTTGCCTGAATAACGAGCTAGAGCACCTTGTTTTTGCAAGTCTTGGTAGTGCCCATGCTAGAGAGACTAGTCTCTTCCAGGCAAATGATCGCATACTCATCTGTGATTGTATTGCAGACATTGAACATGTCTGATTTGATAAACAAATTGAGTAACTGAATCAAGCCATTGCAATGAAGCTTGTACATTTTTTTTTTTACCTCTTTTACCATGAGCAACTGACCTGAAAACAGTATGTGCTTTTAGGTGCTGTATGTGCTATTTCTGTTTTGAAAGGACTTACGAATATGACTATCAAAACTTGAAACAACTAGAATTGTAGTCTAGAAATTTATAGGTGTGCAAGAGACACAAATGGTGAGGTGTACTGCTTTGGAGCTTCAATTAAATTTCCTAGTTTGCTTTGGGTCTTGATGTTTAAAATATGTTTTCAGGATGAATGCAAACGTTTGTGCCAAAGGATAAAATGTGGGCTCTTCAAAAGGTTGACTGTGGTAAGTATGAGTGATATTTTTCCTCCTATGTTTCATGCTATAAATTGTATACCTTGTCTAAAGTAATACGTGATTTGTTGTAGGGTGATGTCCGGGCAAAAGCAACGACACTTCAAGCAGTGAGAGTAAATAATGTGAGTTCCTTTCTTTTTGATCCCAAGTAGATTAAGCAGCATTCTGTGCAGGATGCTTCTGCTTTTTTTTAGATGAACACTAGATATTCAATATACTTTTAGTCAGTTACAGCATTCACTTTGAAGTCATGATGTGGTTTTGATCTGTTCTAACTTAAGAGCTCATAGCTGAATTTTCGTTATGCATTTCTCTTTTCATATTTCAGGGCCTGGAAGTGGAGATATTAAGACTTAACCATTTACGTGATCGGGCAAGTGAAAAGGGGCATAAGAAGGAATATCCTTTGTTGTTTCAGATTGTTCCTCCGCTCTGTTGTTTTTTTAGTTTTTGGATGCAAATTTAACTCATTGTGCTAGATAACAAATGCCGTATCTGGATTTTTCCGGACAAAAGTTAGGCCAACTATCTAGATATGCAAATTTACTGGAGGGAAAAGATTCCTGTACATGTTTCCTCTGCTATAGATTAAGTATAGATTGTGAGGATGGTTAGGTGGATAAATGGAAAGCTCAAAGAAAGCATACATGGCAATAGTGAGAATGACCACATCTTGAATATATTGAAGGGCTCATTGTTTTCATTTTCCTGCCTCCTCAATCTCAATGTCATCGTATTGGTACGCATGTTTATCAGCATTTTTGTTCGTTGACGGTCCTATCCTGTGTTGAAATAGAGCATAGGTGACCTTGTTGTCATCCCAACCATTTGACTTTATCCTACTTTTTATAATTGAGGGGTTATGAGGGGCATAAAGAGAAGTAGATATCTTTGAATTTTTCTTTATATTCATTTTTTGAAGGTATTTCTCAGCTATTAAACAGAACATGAGGTGAAATATTTGCATTGCAGCAATCAATGTAGCTTTTAAGCATTGGCATGCTATTGCCCTCTGTTTGTTATATTTTGCACGTTGTGAAGAAAATTGGTTGTTTGTCAAGTATTCCTTTACCATGTTGCACATTAAGGGAATGCGTGGAGAAATTAGAGCTTCTGAACTCACTTGAGGAACGTCAGCGCAGACTTTCTGAGATCACCGAAGTACACACTGATCCTAAGATGGATCCAAGCTTCAAGTCCAAGGACAATGCAGGAGAATTAGATGAAAAGAAACGAGGTCTCTGCTGATGATTTATGGACCTAGAACATATGTTGCCATTTTCTTATTTAATCTTGAAGTTTTAATTTGAAATGTTTATTTGGTGGATGGTACATGCAGATGATAATCTGGGAACAAAACTTTCTGGACGTGGTAGAAAGAGGAGGGAGCCTATCCCAGCACAAAAAGGAGTTTGTGTCGTGGATAATTCTAGAAGCAGGGCAAAGAAAAATTTCCCCAAGTCTTCTGAGAAGAACAGAAAATTTGGTATAACAAGCACTCCAGATAAGGGTGGTGCTATTCGGCTTCATGAAAGAATAAATGAATCCTCTTTGAATCAGGAAAGAGAATCATCTGGCATTACTTGGAATACACCAGTAAACCTGGTCCCTGCTTCTGGTTCATTGGCCGTGGGTTGGAATAGTCAAGCAGTGGTGAGTTCAGAAATGTTTGGTGGTGTTGCACCAGAAGTTTCCCAACTGGCTCTTTCTATAAGGACAGAAGAATCTGCAAACACTTTGGAGACTGACAAACTGTGGCACTACCAGGACCCAAATGGAAAAGTTCAAGGTCCATTTTCTATGTTGCAGCTGCGCAAATGGAATACGGCGGGGCACTTCCCTTCTGATCTTAGAATATGGAAGATAAATGAAAAGCAAGATAAATCCGTACTTCTGACTGATGCATTAAATGGGCGATACCTTGAAGCAGCACCTTTGCCTGATAATGGTAATTCGGAGTCTCAGGGTGTTGAAGTTGCATCGGGTGATAGACTTCTGACTGATGCATTAAATGGGGGATATCATGAAGCAGCACCTTTGCCGGATAGCAGTAATTTGCTGTCTCAGGGTGTTGAAGTTGCCTCAGATAATAGAGATAATAACTGTGATGATGCAGGGAGTGGGGATATGAATGCCTTGCAGATAGACCATAAAGGCATCCAGGGATCCTGGAAGCCAAAGCAGGACGACTCAAGAGTTCAGGGCCATGGCAATGTTGACATTTTGAGAAGCAATGGGTGGGGCTCTCATTCTTCTAGTTGGAGTACACCTGCCGATATTGCGAATTCCAATGAGGGAAGGAATGGGGCTTTTGAACCAGGTTGGGACTCATCTAAGGGCAATAGTTCTTGGCCTGAGCAGCCCCAAGTGTGCAGTAGTTCACTAACCCCACCTGCATTTTCTGGGAAGCCTGATAAATCTTTACCACATCAAGCGAGGGAAGGTCATGGGGTCGAAAGTAATTCTGGTCGGGAGAATGGAAATTGCAGTTCACGCATCACTGTTGATTGTCAAACTAAAAATGAAGAGGGTTATGATAACCGATCGGATGGTGAGGGCCATTCAGGCCAATCTTCTGGACAGAGCTGGAGGCCTCCGCCCATAAATTGTTCCCCAAACAGCTGGGTTTCGAACTCTCACCTTATTTCTGTGGTTAAGTCACTTGAAACAGCAGATCAAACTCGGCAAATTGATTTTCCAGATCTGCCTAGTCCCACTCTGAAGCAAAGCAATGAAGAATCAAAAGT
Source organism: Morella rubra (assembly GCA_003952965.2). Taxonomy (NCBI): domain Eukaryota; kingdom Viridiplantae; phylum Streptophyta; class Magnoliopsida; order Fagales; family Myricaceae; genus Morella; species Morella rubra. Next base: position 20,780,560 of record CM025852.1, read on the forward strand.
TCGGGCTGCTGAGAACAATCAAACTGCTTCTTCAAGTGTGCCTGTTCAGGATGCAGGCCCTACCTGGAGCACTGCTTCTAGTTTAGTAGGTTGTGGGCCACAAATATCTGAAGTAGCTGATGAATTGGGTGGGTACTCCCCTCCAGCCAAACCTTCTGTTGAGGAATGGGACTCCAGTCTTATCTCTGCATCTTCTCTGAAACCAACTGAAATGGCCAGTGATCATGCTGCTACCCCAACTTCAATAACTGACCAACTCACACAGTCTTCCCCATCTCATCCGGCATCTAATGCAGCCAGTTGGCCAGCAATTGTTACGGAGCCCACTGAGTTCTGCTCTTTAGCAGATGAATCGGTGTCTGATCTGTTGGCTGAAGTTGAGGCTATGGAATCACTTAATGGCTTGCCTTCCCCTACTTCTATTATGAAATGTGGAGTGGCATTGACAGGGGATTCTAAAAATGGCTGTATCAGTCCTTTAGATGGGTTTAGCCCAGGTCTTGATCCCGGAAAAAGTGATGCTTTAAGCTCCACTACCACGGGTGATTTACAACTACGTTCTCAATCCACGGTGACTACTGATGAACGAATAAGTTTATGTCACACTGACTTTCTCGATCCTACAAAGAGGTCCAGTGGGAATTCTTCTCAATCCACGGTGACTACTGATGAACGAATAAGATTATGTCACACAGACTTTCTCGATCCTCCAAAGAGGTCCAGTGGGAATTCCTCCACAAGCGTTGAAGTTGAGGGAGATGCAAGGACCAGTGATATTTCAGTTAACCAATGGGAAACTGGTTCTGACATCCAACCTACACCTCCATCTACCGAAAGTTGGAATATGGCTGGTGCAGATACTTCTAGGAGGGTGGGATCAGAAAGTACGAGCACCAGTTGGAGAGCAGTGCAGGGAAGTGCAAACCTGGGGTTGGGAGGATTAGATCAAAGAAATACAAGTATGGGCTGGGGAGCTGGTCAAATGGCAACACAGGACAGCACAAGCATTAATTTGAGTGCTTCTACCGGGAACCCCGGCATATGGGGAACCCAACCGAGATATGGCGGTGACAGATTTTCTGGTCCTAGAGATAGGGGTTTTCAGGGTAGGGATTTAGGTTATGGTAGAGGTCGGGGCATGTGGAACAGGCAGCCCATATTTGTTGGTGGGAATGGAGGAGGTTCTTTCAGGTCTCCTCCCAAAGGGCAGCGAGTTTGTAAATTTTATGAAAGCGGCTATTGCAAGAAGGGAGCATCGTGTGATTATTGGCACCCATAATTGTGGGATCTATGCAATTAGACACATTCGATTCTGTAATCCTTATTCTTAATTAGGAAGTCTGTTTCTTCCACTGTTGTAATGTAACCTGTAAAAGCATCAATCAAGCGGCATCACAAATTTATTTCTGTGCATTTTCTGAGAGCTGCAAGTACTGGTGGGCGTCCGCTCCTTTTCTATGGACACTTGTTAGCGGTGAACTCATTTGCCATTTACTTTACTCCTCGGTTGGTCAGAAACGACAAGTTAAAGTACGAAAAAAATAAAAAATAGTGTTTGGGTTTTTTTTTTCCCTCTCTAAAAAATAATTGTCTGAATTTTTGAAAAATATAAAACAACGTTTGGGTTTGCTCCTCCAAACAGCGCGGGAACCACACACACACACATATATATATATATTTATTTATTCAAATTAGGTGGTGTTTTTAATTTATAATTATTTTATTAAACTAAATTTTGAACGCATACACCAATGAAATGAGATTATTCATTATTCGTTTGCTTGATAGATATATATATCAAAGAAATACAAGAAGACATTAATTACCCAAAAACAAAAAAAGAAGACAAGAAGACACCCCTAACATGGATTGAGAAGACAGGTACGGAACCACGTGGATTCCCATATTTTCCTTCATCTACCCTTTTCCATTATTCTTCTCTCAGACACGTGGATTCTGTTGCAGAGGGAGATAATTAAGTCCTTTTTTACAAAAATAAAATTTATTTCGTTTAATTAATATTTGTCTGTAAAAGCCAAAAGGTCGGTATTTCCTCAAGAATTTGACTCGGCGAAAGGGCGTCGTTTATAACTTTGTCGCAGCTCTAACGTTCACTGGGTTCCTGAGCTTCCAAGAAAAGAATGTTTCATTTAAGACTTTCTCATCTGCCAGCTTTATACCAAAATCAAAACAATTTCTCTTTGCCCTCGAATTTCTCATTGCCGGATCACTACATTCTACTGACCGAAGAATCTCAATTATTACAAATCACGCAAAAGCGCGACGTCGTCTTCGATTTCTGAGTCATGGCCACGAAATCGTTTTTGACACCGACGCAGAGGTACGCTGCGGGAGCTTTGTTCGGACTCGCTCTTCACCAGGCCCAGATCAACCGGACTCAACCTCTCGGCTTGTCCACCGGCGAAGAGCCGACCGATGAGCGACCCAGTTGTAGCAGTAGCGACTCGGTCTCGGAGGACCCTCAGCTTTGGGTCCACAAAACCTCGGGCCTGCTCCGACCAGTACTCAAGTGAGTTTCATGATTTGCTCCTCGAAAATTCGGTGAAATTATCATGCTGAGGATTGGAAGTAGAACAATTTTTCGGTTCCTTGAGCATATCGTTTGGCAGGGATAATTATCTAATAAAGTCCAGTTTGGGGTAGAAGTCAATGGCAGTGCCAAAATGTTTCATTTTTATGGGAATTACAACAATGCCATTTAAGGAGACATGGAAATCCTGGAGTATGTAATAGCTTAAACATCGTGTTTATGCTTTTGAAGCCATGTTCTCTTAACGCAAATAACACTTTTCTAACCTCATTAGCTGCATATGTAACTTTCTGATTAAAAACTTAAAAGAAAGGAAAAAATATTTTTGGGCCTAATGAAGTTTCGTAATCCTTCCAAAGAAAAGGTTTCAGCTTTTTTTTTTTGGGGGGGGGGGGGGGGAGGTGGGGTGGTGAGGGGGAGAGGAATTTCGTAACGTAACAATCACAATGATTGGTATGTATAAACTTTCAGCTTGGCTTAGTTCTCAGCTGCCTAATTTACGTTGAATTTAGCTGATATTGGTACTTTTAGGATTTGATGATTTTATACTGTTTTCTGTTTAGAGACATAGTAAGGGATTAAAAGACTCATTTTTCCTTCTTTGGTAGCTTTATTCTGAATAAGGCAAAATGATACAAAACTTTGCAAAGTTCTGGCCATTATTGCCGTTGCTTATTGCTACATGGCACAATGCACCTGTAAATTGGTGTTGGGTTTTGTTTTCATTCCTACTCTAGATAGAAAAAGGAAAAACTTAATGTTACGTCTTATCTTAAGTTTCTCGGCAATTAAATAAATGATGGTGGTATTAACTTTTTACTGGGGGTTTTCTTAGTGAGTGATCATTAAATTTGACTGTTGAGCTTGTTATGAACAGGTTTTTGGAGATTGACTCTGGTGCATGGTCTGGACTTGAGGAAACCGCTGGGACTTCTCCTGCTAAGCATCATGTTGGGGCGGTATGTTTGATTTTGTGCCTCTCGCTTCCCTTACACATGCATGCATACTTGCATAGCAATCGTTGAGGATTTTCTGTATGGCATTGGATGTTTAAAAACTGGATTTAAAGCAAAAAACCAGGGGCCAGGAATGTTTCATGTTGATGCTCCTTGCCAATCAAAGTGTAATTGCAGATAGCTACCATTTGATTTCTTTGAATTATTTCTTTCTGCATTTTTCGCTCAAAATTATCTTTGCATTGTAAAGATATTTGTTGTATTTGTCTCAAGTCAATACTCACATTATTGATTTGTCATCTCTTTATGCTTTATGCTTTATACTCGAACTTCTATCTTGTCACAGTTCTTGAGGCTACTTTCAGAAGAAATGGGTGATACTTCTTCTGAAATGTCAGATCTGGAATTAGCTTTGTCAAAAGCTGTTGATGCTACTGCACTTAGCATGGAAGAAGATTCTGAATCTTCAAAGTTTAACAAGGAAAAGCATAGGGAATACGAGCATCAATGTCGTGAGAAATTTTCCACTGCTGAAGTGCAATCAGACTTCGAATCCGCAGATGTCAACTTGGTGCCAGAGACAGACAGTAACATGATTGACAGTCCAGATGTACATCATGGATTAATAAGCAAAATGGAAGAGAAACCAATTGAAGACGAAACGATGCTCAATTATCAGAGGAAGGTCACAGTTCTTTATGTTCTCTTTTCAGCATGTCTCGCAGATGCACGTGATGACAAAACAAAATGTAGCCGTCGAAGAAAGGGCTATGATGCTCGACATCGTGTAACTTTGCGTCTGCTGGCAACTTGGCTTGATATCAAGTGGTCAAAAATGGTCTGTGTTCACAACTTCTCGATACTCTGTTGGTTGTTTGAATGTGGATAATTAAACAATTTTCTTCATATTATGTTCTGTGATGGGAACAACTCCTGATAATGTCTTGAGGATATGGACGAGAATAATATCTTGCATTTGGTGCAAACCACCATTGAACCACACTCAGGTCCTTTCCTCAGTAGTCACTTCTCAGTGTACTTGAATGTGTGCATTGAAGTATGTTGTTTTGTTGGTATAATACAGAATGGGAATGTTTTTCTTTTCTTTTCTCTGGTTCAAGATCATGTTCATGTTTTTTCACCCTGTAAGGGAAATTTTTGCTTCACAGGAAGCAATTGAGACGATGGTTGCTGCCTCTGCAATTGCCTTAGCAACTGCGGAAGAATCAAAAGGAGGAGAAGAACAAAAATCTTCACAAAATAAATGGGCTAAATGGAAGCGTGGTGGTATCATTGGTGCAGCTGCTGTAACTGGAGGAGCCTTGATGGCAATAACTGGTGGTATGAACCCTCAGAATTGTTGTCTCAGTGATATTCAAACTTGAAATGCAGGTCTTGTTGTTTTAGTGGTTGAATCTAATGTTCCACTTTGGATATTCAACAGGATTAGCTGCTCCCGCTATTGCTGCAGGACTTGGTGCCCTAGCTCCAACACTAGGCACTCTCATGCCTGTGATTGGAGTTAGTGGGTTTGCTGCAGCCGCAACTGCTGCAGGAACTGTTGGTGGTTCAGTGGCCGTTGCCGCATCTTTTGGAGGTAAATGCTTGATTACATTCATTGCTTTAAGAATGTTCTTTAGATATGCTATAATTCTTTTTTCCAGGTCCAAGGACAAAACAGATGTCTCATGTCTTTCTCCACTCTGAGTATGTTCCAAACATACTTCCCTTAATGCATTATCCAAAGAATTGCTCTGCACTGAATGATCACACATAGGAATAGTTTTGCTTGCAGAATTCTGCTGCCATTTAGGATCCTATAGGATTTAGGAAGTCCTTTTGCGATCTTTTAGCTATTTTTGGTGTTTTGACTAAAATTGTTCGTTAGCTTTTATATTTATGTTTATAGTTCGCTGTCATCCTGGAAAAAGAGTAGTGCACAACCATTACCATGCACTAGATCCTCATAGATGGTGTAATAAAGCTTTTGGCAGTGTGTGTGGCAAGTTCGTGTACATGTCCTTTATACACTGTCATGATTCTTTGTTTTTCCTTTTTCAGTTGATAGATCATAGACCTAGTAGTATAACAGCTAATGTTTATCCGTAAATTGTGGATACACACAAAATATTGATTGTCTGACGAAGAACTAATTTGTGTGTGTTCAACCCAGCTGCTGGAGCTGGGCTTACAGGGAGCAAAATGGCTAGAAGAGTTGGAGATGTTGAGGAATTTGAATTTAAAGCTATGGGAGAAAACCATCATCAAGGAGTGAGTTTTTTAGCTTCCATGTTTATTTTGTGGGAATGTATGATTCTTCCATGAAGAATACTTGCAGTCTGCTCCAATCTGAAGACTATCTATATGTTCTTTAGTATTCTATGGCGTTCCTCTGTTTCTCTTCCCCCACTTTCTCCTCTTGTCAACCAATAATCTCATATATAATTCTGGACTTAAAACCTGCAGAGGCTGGCAGTTGAGATCTTCATCTCGGGATTTGTTTTCGATGAGGAAGATTTTGTAAGGCCTTGGGAAGGGCAAAGTGATAACTTGGAAAGGTACATAAATCTTACCACCTTGCAATTCCTGATATTACAAAGCCGGGATCTCCAGAACTTCTATCTGACTAACCGACATGTGTATCTCTAATTTGAGCTTCAGGGCTTTCCTAAATTTCACTCTAGCCGATTGAAAGGATCTGATGATCAACGAAGAAAATAATGTGTAGTAAAAGCAAAAGGGAGAGGGTCCTAGTCTCATAGGTAGATTTTCAGACCATTTGCGGATAAAACTATTAGAGGTCTAAAATAGGTGATGTTGAAAGAGACGGGTAGCAAAGTATAAGAGTAAAAGGGAAAAAAGAGCAGCAAAGGATTTCCTTTGTTTATTTTAGCCTCTTTTTTTTTCCTCTAACTTTTGACTAATGATCTTCTGAGAAATGAAACAAAGAGAATGTGAATGCTCGTTTCCATCTCAATCCTTAGTCCTGTTTCACTGTGATTTAATATTCTACCTGTTTGAGACTTGTGAGTTCCTCCCGTAGTTTATTTGAAGGTTTCCGAGTAGTGGATTGGCTAAACTTGACAGTCATCTCATTGCTGTGAGTAGAATGTCTGGTCGTGCCCACCGGTCTAAAAGAGATGCTTTTTCCATTTATTTTCTATCCCCATGCATGTCTCCTTTGGTCAGAACAGTTGTTCTCAACTATAGCCACTATCATTGTACCAACTATTATTGCTTATTATGATGATACCTTGTTTGGGAAGATATGATGTTGATGCCACATGATTTTAACGAAACTGCTGTGTCAAATTGTGTTATCTTCCTATTTCTATTGATTCTTCTGTTAATATAAAACAATAACTTAGATGCTCGAGGTTTGTGGAGTTCAGAGTAGAATTGCTAACTTACTATATCTTATGACCTTAACAAAATCTCTAGGTATGCACTGCAGTGGGAGTCCAAGAATCTAATTGCAGTGAGCACTGCAATTCAGGATTGGCTCACTTCAAGTAATTGAATTTGGACAATTAGCTGATATTGTTACTAGTTTATGACGATCATAAGATCCTGGATGATGTTGGTATTGCTGCTACTTGCTGTAGGTCTTGCGCTACAGTTGATGAAGCAAGGTGCAATGATGACTGTTCTAAGCTCTCTTTTAACAGCATTGGCTTGGCCAGCGGCATTATTTGCAGCTACTAACTTTATAGACAGCATCTGGACAATTGCTGTGGACAGGTAAAATTTTTGCTCTTCTTAGACTTTTTTCCCATGGTACTGTACTTGGCAATGCATCCTAAGGGAAAAAGTTAAAACAAAGTAGTTCAGCACTGTTTGGGCTACTGCAACACTTTGCTGAGTTGTTCATTTATTGATCATGAAATTTCTTCTGTGAATTTCTTGCTGCATTTTTGTATTTTTACAAGTTCAGCACTGTTTGGGCTACTGATACACTCTGCTGAGTTGTTCATTTATTGATCATGAAATTTCTTCTGCGAATTTCTTGGTGCATTTTTGTATTTTTACATTTGCTAGATCGGACAAAGCAGGGAAGCTGCTTGCTGAAGTTCTATTAAGTGGATTACCAGGCAACAGGTAATTGCTAAAATTATTTTTTGTCCAGCGCCTTCAAAATTCAGGGAAAGCAATCTATTTAATTTCTGTTGTTGGCTCTTGATGAATCTTTCAGGCCTGTGACACTGATAGGTTACTCGCTTGGAGCGCGGGTGATTTTCAAGTGTCTCCAGTTTTTGGCTGAGACTGAACATGACGGTAACTCACTCCAAGTAGTCTTCATCAATTTCTTGGATTGGGAGACTTATTCTAATGCTTGTCTGCTGAATACTGGCAGCTGAACTTGTAGAAAGAGTTGTTCTTCTTGGAGCACCCATACCAATTAAGGATGAGAAATGGGAAGCCGTTAGAAAGGTGTTTGGAGTTCTTTTTCTCTCCTCAAAACATTCAACTGTTTCTCCATGCAGATCTGTCTTTACCACACATCTCATTTGAATAGGTTCCCTTTTACCTCATGCTGTTTCGCAGATGGTGGCTGGAAGATTTGTGAATGCTTACTCCACAAATGATTGGATGCTTGGAATTGCTTTCCGTGCTAAGTATGCATCAATGCACAGTACTAGAATTTTATCTTTGCCATTTACAGGAACTTGCAATTGAAGTACATGAGGCAATGATGGACCGCTACTGATTAGACTGTAGTCCATAGATTTCCCTGTTGGGTGATCTTATCTGTCAAGTTAGTCAACTCTTTATTTGGTGATGGCGAAGGCCTCCCTCCCCATTTTACTCAACCTCTCATTGAGGACGAGGCTTCTGGCCTAACGCTATGTATTCTAGGTCTACACCTAATTTGGGTATCATCTTAGTCGTAGGGGGTCTGTATTGAGGATCGAATGAAGGCCTCTCAGGTGGAAGGTTTCCCCCTGGCCCAACTTCACCGTGACAAGAAAATGAGTGCTGAGTTTAGTTAATTATATATATATGTTTTTATAGGTAAAGTAAGCAGAGCAAAACTAATCTTTCTTGAAAAATGGAATGAGAAAAGCCCTTGGTTAGTTCAATGGCACTGGCTTTTGGGTGATGAACCCCAATCCGTCCAAGCCTATTTTGTATCTGCTTTTCATGTTTCGTAGGTAGAATAAAATACCTCACCGGCAAAAATCCCCAAGCAACCATCATGTCAACTGATCTCAACCAAAACCTTATCGAGTAACTCAAACTGAAGTTCAAGCTAGTTCAGCCTCCACCTGAACTTCGACTTGCTCAAGTTGCAGCCCTGTGTTTTGACTGCCTAACAATGATTAGGATTATGGTCCAAAGAGGGTATTGATCCATGGTTGGCTCTGTTTAGGACTGTCGTATTCCATTACCAGGAGATAAGTCATACTTGGATATTTTAGAAAAGTGCCCCCATTAAATGTATCAGACAAATGCTACATGTTGAAGAGCTCCCTATTTCTGTCTAGTTCAGTAGCTACACAGCATTTGTGTGGATTAGTCCTCACTTAGTTATAAGCTACTACTGAGATCTTCCTGATATAAGCTAACAGTTACTTTTGAACAGTCTACTTACTCAGGGATTAGCTGGAATTCAACCAATCAATATTCCGGGTGTTGAGAATGTAAGTATTCTGTTCCGCGTTCTGCCACCGCACTTCGTTCTTAGGCTTGTAACTACAAAATTCAGAATCCTGCCTTTCTCCCCTACAATTCAAACAGTTGTTCCCTGGTTTTGCAGGTTGACATAACAGATGTCATTGAAGGTCACTCTTCCTACTTATGGGCTACAGGGGAAGTCCTGGAACGGCTCAAACTGGATACATATTATCCTGTCTTTAAAACTACTGTTTGAAAAAAATAGAGAGTTCATCTATTCACAGTTCAGATTCGAATTTTGCCTTCTAGAGCTGGTGGTCCTGAGTTGTCTTTCATTTCCTTTCTGGCTGGTGAAGTGTAGCTTTTGTACAGAGTTACTTCAGCCAGATCAAGCACATTGGTGCAAGTCTTTTGCCAGGAGCTTCTTGGCTGATTGCTTTATTTCACCCTCTTTTTCCTTTTTTTTTTACACCAAAAAGTGTAAAGAAATATTTATAAACAATTGAAGAGATGTTCATGCTTATAGTTTGTTGAATAAGCTGGAAGAAATAACTCTCGAGTGGTGGTAGCAAAACGCGTTCGTAGTTGTCGTTTTACTCTTTTTTTCTACTCCTAAATTGCTTTGAGCGAGGAAACTTTCCATTTGAACTAGCCTGGGGGAGGCCTTGGAAGGGAAAAAAAGTAGCTAGTGGGGAAAAGAAAAAAAAGTTGCTGCATTTTATTTTGAACCATTTTTCCAATTAAAATTTTACATTCATGGAACTATCGTAGTCCGTAGAAAGGGGAATCGGCATTCTTTCGTACGACGACGTCGTTCTATGCATCTCAGACGCTACCTACGGATGAGAGAATTCGATTCTGCTGAGGGAATAATGCGAAGAACAAGAAATGGGCGTGCTAAATTAGAGGGAGACAAGGACAAGACAGTGGGAGGAAAGATAGTTGAGGAAAGAGAGTTGAGGAGAGAGGCAAAGACATGGATGGGAGTGAGGCAGAGGGAGGAGATGAGCTCCAAAAGCTGAAAAGTCCGAATCCGAAGGGAAAATCTTGCAAGGGATATCTGTATTACAATTCCACCCTTAAATCCAAAGGTCGCAACCCTCGCTGCGTCGGCATCTCTCGCACCCTCCAACAAGGTCACGGTTTTTAGTTTTTTAGTTTTTTTGGTGTAAATCGGAATCGTATTCCTCAATGGAATTGGCTCGTCTTTTTCTTCTCAAGACGACTTCATAATTTGTCCTCCTTCTGGGTTATGGTTGACGCGTTGTTTAGCTTTTCGCGTTGAATATGAATCATCTTGATCCTCTATTGGACAACTGATCGAACTATTCACAGCATATAGTCAATTTGATGTTCCTATAAAAAAAATAAGGTGATGCTGTAGTATTAGACAATAATAATATTGGAGTCTTCGTAGTATAAGTGCTCATCTTCGCTGAGCTGCTCTTTCTTATTTCGCTAACAAGACTATCATCGAAATAATTCTCCGTAACTCCGGCTTCAAAGACAGAAATTTCTATAATTCATGCTCCAAATTTCAAGGTATATGTTTATGCGTATGACATTATGATCTATATCGGATTTGTGGACACTTGTGAAGTGTATACGCTAATTTAAGTTGTGAGAAGTGACAGTAATTTCACGAGGCATGCTAACTTGGAGTTTGATGAGCAGTACCTGGCTACATTGTTGGACAAACGGAGACGGAGGCTTCTAAAGAAGGCAGAAATCTGTCTGATTTCAGCTATGCTTGTGTCGGTTACTCTGTCTTCTTGGATAGAATTCGACAAGATCATGTGAATGATGAGCAAGGGGAAAAGGCCGAATTGCCCGTCTGTGTTGGACTTGAGGTCGGTATACTTCCTCTTTCTTGTGTCTCTGTGTGTGTGTGTATCCACCATCTCAGTTTGTGGAAATCTGAATGTTAGGAGCTCGATGCTGTTGATTATTTACTGTGCTTGTTTCAATGCTAAGACTTTATTTATAATGAATCATGTAGAATTTAACTCAGTAAACATGTGCTACTGCAGATTTTAGTGGACAGAAGAGTTTCTACTGATGCTCCTGCCTCTGCTCCTGCTCATGTTCATAATAAAGAAGGTGAGGAAGAAGTTTGGTTTATGCTCTTTTTGGTTTGGTCTTGATGAAGTTGTTGTAATAACTTGGAGACAGTTTGACCAAGGTTTCTGGGCAATTTGTGGGTGGTTTAATGAATGCACTAGATCCATCGTCTAGATGATGCTTTGCAAAAAATTGATTTTATTACATTTATTTGGCTGTAGTGGTTTGGTGGCAAAGTTCAATATTTTATGAGGTTTTATTAAGTTTTAAAATGTGGTTTCTTGGACATATCGTGCATATCTCTCTTCTGAAAGCATGATCTTTTGTATATTCTATTACCATTTGTTTCAAGAGGGAGCTACTAAAAGGGCCCCTTTCTTTTGGGATTGTTGTTGGGAGGAGAGTGAAAGGGGTGGGGGGAATCAAGATTTCATGTTCTTATTGTCCCAACCCTATTCATGAACCAAAATTCTTTGAGTAGATGTGGGGTTGAAAAGCCAATTCTTCCTAGGACCCTCGACTCGATTATTCTGCAAGAATATTGAGCTTGTGAACCGTAGTCGAAAGTATTGTCACAACCTTTTTATTTTCCTGGTGTGTTCTCTTTGTTTCTGTGATGATTCATTAACTACCTGGAAAATATGGTTTATACTGAGTTTCCCTAATTATTTGTTATTTTGGAATGTTGATAATGCCCTATGGGACATTGAAGATGCAGAGAAGTCTGTTGTTGAGGCATTATAATACTTCTTGTTTTACTGCTTTCTTATCTCTTTGTAATATATTTTCTGGTATTTGCTGGCTATGATAAATGAGGTTTATCATAATCATCATCATCAGAAGCAACAACAACAAAAACTTTTGGCTCCATTGCAGCATATCTGTAAACTATTGCCTTAGGTCCTCTTTCTTTGCTTTAGAATTATTGATGTACAAACATTTGCATCATTTTAAGAAATTGATCACCGTTATACAAGTCAACACGTTTACATATTTGTTGACAATCATTTCTTTGATGCTTGGGATTTGTTTTCTAGAAGAAGGCCGTGAGTTACCTCAGCCTCGAAGACACAAACAACCTCTTTCTGTGGGCGATGATTTCCTAAGCAGGCAAGCATGTAATCTGCTTTTTCAATAGTAACCAATATGAACTGGGATACATTAGTTATCTGAGAGCTGTTTAGACGGTTAATGGATATATATGTCTGGTGTTTATGCAACACTGTAGGTTTACAAGGAATGCACATTTGGTGGCATCAGGGGTGGGCAGGAACATCTGTAGAGTGGGGAACTCCATAAAAGAGACAGTGGATGATATTCTGTACCCCTATAGAAAGCGACCAAAGTAAGATGGCTGACCGTGGATATATGAAAGAAGAAGGAAAATAGCAAACTAGCAGGAATTAGCTAACTTTATCCCAGATCTGTGCCATGCACTTTCCGGTGCTGGATTTCGTTTCCTTTCAATGCCCCCTCATTCAACCACAAAAACTTTGAGAGCTATAGAAGGGTTTGTATGGATGTCCTTGCACAAAAGCTGAATAGCTGTGAAGTTATAAGTTATTGATACTGTTGTGCCGGGGTGGGCTGGAGGGGTGCCAGCATCCTTTTTTGTATGATACAATAAGCGTACTCTCATCCAAATTGTTGTATGCTGATTATGTTACAGTCCTTTGTAATTCCCGAACTGAATTTTCTAATGCAGTGAAATTCTATGGCATTAGAACGTAAAAGCAAGATGCTACGGCTCATAATTTGATTAAAGTTTCTGGCAGGACAAGCTAAGATCAGAACACACTCTAGCGGACTGCTTTATGGATGAGGTCTTGGCCCTGAGTTGTGTAGCACCAGAAGCGTCGGTTGTTGCTGGTGGAAGGTTCTATCTATCTGCTCTCTAAAAACTTCGTCTTTTTGTATGGTAGCGAGTTTCGACACATTTGTGGCAAATGCGAAGGTGTTAGTATTGGCCATTGGCTCGAAAACACACTTGGGTGGGACCTTAATCTGTGCCTACCCGTAGAGAAGTAGAACCACGAGGTCTCATTGACCTTTTTAGTGAATAGTGATTCATTTTGCAAAACAGTTGTGGGGGTAATTTGAGGGACAAGCTATGTCTATTGAGAAAAAAAAAGATTGTGAACAAATTAAGCTAAAAGAATCAATGTCAATTGAGACGTTGTTTGATCTTTAATCACTTTTTTTCTTTTCCATCACTAATTAAGCAAACTCGTTTGATTGGGCTTGTGGGACATTTTATTGAGAGCTTGACCCTTTCAGATTTTCTGTTTATTTGTTCTTTTTTTGTGCTTATTAAATTAACACAAATAAGGGATAAATACTCTTGCGCCCTTCAATTATGAAGTCTTGACACTTTGTACTATAATTTATTATTTTTTTCAAATTGTACTTAACAACTATTTAAATGATTATTTGACGTGCGAAATTAAAACTGTCCCCATAATATATTTTTTTGTGCATTAACCATTTTTAAAGATAAAATTGTAATTTTAAAGATTAAAAAATAAATTTTTGTTCAAACTGATGAAAAAATTTAACAAAGGTACAAAGTGTTTAAAATTAATAATTGGTAAATATAATATAACAAAAATAAAAGATATGGGTGTAAAGTGTCAAGATTTCAAAAATTAAAAAAACAAAGTATATTTACCCCCTAATCAGGATCTTTTGTAATTCCCTACTCAAATTACACAGTATAATTTGAAGAAAGATAAATATAAGATGTGGATTTCATACTATTTAATGTTATTATAAATTAATAATATATCATTAATATTATTAATATAAAGTTTCGTGTAGTATAAGTCTTATAATGGAGATCACCTATGATATAAATTACAGAGCATCCCCATCTTTATCCCACAAATAAATTGTTGTCCGAAGACTCCTAATAGTAATTATTAGCTTAATCGTAATCATTAGCGCTGTGTTTTTAGTTTAGCCTTTAAAGTCGGGCGCTATACGAATATTACACCGCACGTTTTATTGGAGAAAAATGCTGGATCCGTGCTGTTTGCGAGTCACGACGAAAGCCCTCCTCTAACACTCAATAGAGAGCGTGCGTTGCCTTCTTTTTATTCTTCCACTGGGCGTCAAACAGGTTTCTTCCGGAAAAGAAACTCCCTGCAAATACGCGACAATGCAAAATCTCTTTTCCCACAAACTTCTCTTTTCCCAAGAAGCATGAGCAATGGCTGTTGAACGCCGCGTGGATAAGATCCTCAAATGTCCAGAGCGAGTACAAGCATATTCCCGTTTAATCTCGTGACGAAAAATCTCTCTGTAACGATCTTGCTCGATCTTTGGTTTCTTTGTTTCGAAGCTTGCTCGATCTTAGTTGGAACGGAGGTAGAGGTACTTTCTGTAGTTCCCGAGTTATTAAGCCTACATTTGTTTCTCCACTATTTCTATTTTGATTCTCCGTTTGGTCCCCGAGACAAAATGATAAAGAACGTATAGAATATGAAAGTTCTAAAACGCAGCGTTCCGGTCTTTGCTTTTTCATGTACTTTTCCCGGCGAATCTCATTGTTGTAGCCTGTCGTCTTGATTGGTGAAGATTTCCTGGCCGAATAGGAATTGGTGGATACTTTTGGGGCTGGAATTGTTTGGGAGCAGTTTAGGGATTTGTTGCGGAATCTAATGGCCGTTTCTTCGGCTTTTAGGCGATGGGGACAATCGGGAACCAATTCAGGGATAAGAGGATTTAGAGGGTTTGGTGCTTCACCTTCAGTAACCGGTCCGTCAACGGCTTCTTTGGCTTCGTATTTTCCGTATAGGCAATTGGATTGTAGAGAAATTTCTGAGCTCGCGAAATCGAATGGAAAGCGGCTGTTTCTTGTGGACACGTTAGCCCTTGTAATTACGTTACTCTTTTCTTTGTCCTTTTTTATTTTCTGGGTGCTATTTATCATTGTTTGGTTTCCAGGAAACGCATTGCAGGGAATAAAAATACAATCAAGTATCAAGTTGCGTGTTTTTGTTTGTTTGCGTTCCCTGAATGTTGCCTTATGCTGGGGTGGGAGGGAATCAACTCTGCTTTGCCAAATTGTTGAATTAAGCGTAGTTCATCGTGCTTCTAATCTTCCTTTTTCTTCGTTGCCAAAAATAGTTGCAATTTTAGAAATTACGGAAATGGGATTGGATAGTCATTTTCATTTCTTGCCCTAATGTTTGACTGTAAGAAAATGAACTGCTACATCCAGGTTAGAAGATTAGAGGGACAAGGAGTGCCATCGAAGCAAGCTGAGGCAATCACAGCTGCCATAACTGAAGTTTTGAATGACAGCTTGGAAAATGTCTCTCAGTCATTTGTTTCAAAGGGAGAGATGCAGAAGGTATCTCTTTCTTTTTATGCCGGTTTACTCTTATGCATTATTTGCAGTCATTTGTTTCAAAGGCGGAGATGCAGAAGGTATCTCTTTCTTTTTATGCCGGTTTACTCTTATGCATGTATTTGCATTCATCAATTTAATTAATCTAGGTTTGAAAATGTTGAAAATATAAAACTTCTATGTAGTTCCTGTTGTACTCCTTATTTAATAGTAACCTCGTACTCGGTGTTTGCCTATTTTTGTAGATTGAAATGATTCAAGAATCCAATCTGTCCAAATTCAAGTCCGAAGTCCAGAGCTCACAGGTAGCGACTGGTTCTGAATAGTTAGATGGGCCTTTATGTGTGTGGCTTTCGATATTATAGCTTGGTTTTCTGTTTGCCCTCTCCCTTGTCGGCGTTCAGGAAGGGCTTCTGAGATAAATATGAAATTTATTGGTCGTGGGCAGGTGGAGATTTTGGATGTATCTGACTGATGCTAAACAATGTTTATGATGACCATAATTTCTTTGCACATAAATACTAATTGCAGGACACATTGAATAACCTTTGTGGTAGTCATGTCTTTGTTCTTCAGATCTGTGTCCTTCCATTGTCATGCATCGCATTTGAATCACTGATGATTCCATTGAATCCACAATGTGATTCAGATTTTCTTAGGAACAATAATATTGAGTAAGCAGCTGTATTATCTCGGCTTCTACCCAGAATGGAACTCATGAATATGGTGTTCTCCATTCTTATTTTGGGATCTCAATGCTGAAGTAGGTCAAACACAGTTGATTGTATTATGTTGGAGATTTAACTGCTTAAACGAGTGAAGAATCATGGAGTAAACCCTCTCCTTTCTGCTGGGTTTTAGCTTAACACTACGAATTACTGTCCAGCTGCGCATTATAGATCCGGTATCCTTGAGAATCGGAGTACCTTAATATGTCATGTACAAGTCCATGATGTTGTTTCCTTCTTTATACATATAGAGATATAGATCTGGCCTTTTACTTCATCTCATAGGCTTCAGCATGTAAGAACTTAATGAAAGCTCCACTCTTCTGATCTGAGATGAACATGATATCAGACAGAAGAGTGGTCAAGATATGCTCAAAGTATCAGTTGTTGCCCCCCTAAAGATTCTTTGAAAACAGGGCTAAAAAATTTCTGAAAATTTTAGTTCTCTTTGGCTTGATTGGATTTACTTTTATTTATGTTTTCCTGCATTTTGTTATTGGTAATCTCAGCTGAAATGTATATAATGCAGGGACACCATTTTTCTTTGTTGCAACATGAGACTGAAAAGCTTCGAAACGATATAGAGAAGATGCGGAGTGAATTGAGGTGTTTTTCATGAAGTTAATCTGCAATTGATTTCTTTCTGCTACCATTTGAATATTTGGTTTTCTTTCTTTCATTATCTTCATTTTTAAAATAGGTTGATTGGGATGCAGGTATGAAATTGACAAAGTTACTGCTGGCCAGCGGTTGGATTTGAATCTTGAAAGAGGGTAAGTATATAATTAGATATCTTATGATCCAAGCATAAAGAGCCTATTTTTTGGTTAAATCTTTGGGTCAGTGTTATATTCGTATGAGAACTGGTGTAGGAGGATACGGGATGAGCTGGCAAATCAGAATGCCGAAACCACTAACCTCACAAATAAACTTGATCGGGTAAGTCGCCTGTGGTAAGCGAAGAAATGGACTATGCTTGGGTGACTGATTATGAAAGTATTCTCTAAAATGTATTTGTTCTTTGTATAATATCAGGAAATTCATGCTCTAAGGGCTAACATGGAAGCAGCGAAATATGATGTGATAAAATACTGCATTGGTACTCTTGTTTCCATCTCAGCCGTCGGCCTGGCTGTAATCCGCATCTTAATGTAAACAATGTTTTATTGTATCACAAACCAAGTGCTGTAACTCATAACGAGAAAACAATAGTTCATTCTTTTGAAGCTTTTGCTTATTTGAAAAGAGGGAAAAGCAATAAAGAGGCAAGAAAATTGAACTAGTGTATCAGGGGTTCTCAAGGAAGCACTCTCTACAATCCTGTATTCACTCCTTTGGCTGGTCCATTCTCTTGGCATTCATCATCGAACTATGCTCTACTTGTTTGGGCTGGAGACCAGAATTTCATATATCTGGATGCCGATTTGTGGGTTTCTTTCCAGCATTTCAAGGAAAAGTAGTTGTAAGATGTTTGGGGTTGCATATTTCCACACGGGGTACTTTAGGCTCCTGTATGGAAATGAGAGTGGCAGAGAACTAAGTCGGTTAGCGTCCAACTTCTTGTATACTGCATTTTGAAATTTGAATTAGTTGAAACAGCAAATATAACGTCAAGATCCAAGTGGATACTGTTTGTGTTTGTCTGCAAGTTTATACATTTTTTATTTGAAGGCATTCGGCAGCAGTTAGGCTATTGCCTCATGCCTGGAGAATTTTCATAGATTGTACTTGATATCATGCATATCCTCTCTCTCGCGCTCTCTCTTCTTTGGCATGTTACACACTGGTGTAGTGATGAGAAGATCGTGTACATGTGGGTACGCCTCAATGGCTGCATCATCGCGACATGATATTTTTCTTCGTTGGAGTTCGGGATGGGCCTACCGTGGACCTATACGGACCTGACCCGAATGGGAAATGGATTGGATGAGGTCAAAACGGGACGATAATTGAGGGCTGCCCACATTAACAGTGTATTCCCAGCCTATCGGCTATCACCAAAGGCATGGGTTCGCTGTCCTGAGCTATCGTTTTGGGCTGTTTTAAGCTAATAGTGGAAACGCCGTCGTTTAACAAACGACCAAACAACAGATTCCCCAGCACCCAAATCGACGACGAACTCGTACTTCGATCGTGTTCCTCAACGTTGCTTTATTAGTCTTCAGTCTATACGTTCTCTGCAATAATCACTTCGGCTTCCGAGCCAAAACCGAGCAACTTTCCCGAGAAAATAAAAGAGAAAGCTATCGGGAAATTTTCTCAGAAGCTTTAAGTGTTGTTCTTACCGGGTATGTTAAAAGATAAGGAGGTTTGTATCTCTGTGTTTGGTTTTAGATAGAAGGTACAGACAATGGTGGGAATAGCCATAGTTTTGGATCTATTGCGGAAGAATCCAAGTTTCTACAACACAGGCCAAAGCCTCCACTCCTATGGCTTGTTCTCAGCTACCGCCGCGGCTTCTGCCGCCGCTGCTGCCATCTCCGCTGGAACCCCTTTTGCCTCCAGGGCGTTGTTTGGGTACTCTCTCTCTCTCTCTCTCTCTCTCTCTCTCTCTCTCTATGTGTAAAGAAAAATATTTCTTCGAACACATGGCTTTAAGATTTCTGAAATTTAGTTTTTTCTTTGGCTTGATTTTCCTGATAAGTAATCTTTCAAATCCAGAATATAAAAAGAAAGATTTACTCTTATTGATGTCTTCCTGCGTAATGTTATTGGTAATTTCTCCGAAAATCATATAATCTTTCAAATCCAGAATATAAGTCGTGTCTGTCTGTAATCTGTGTGTGGATGGAGTGTATGAAGTATTCCATTGAGTCGAAACGGTCTGGGGCAGTACTATATGGATTCATTATCATGTATTGTATTGTTTGAGGTATGCGGGTATGACCAATTGATCAGTGGGTTTTTTTTTTTTTGAAAAGAGCGTTACTCGATTTTCTGACTTGATTCAATGACTCGGTAGGGCTATTTTTTATTTCCAATTTTTAACTGTTTCTGTAAAATTTGATGAAGGCTATAAGCTTGGCCTTGGTTGTTTTATTTGATGGCTATGAACTACTTAAAGGGCACTAGCAAGACTTAAGAGTAGGTAGTGTGAACAAGGTGAGTGGAATGAGGGTATGTTTACGGCATGAGTATGGAACATTATGCATTACTGATGGCACAGTACGTATATTTTAGAGCTTTCTATGTCTGTTTGGATGTATTCTTGAGCTGGTTGCATTGCTTTAGGAATCAGCAGTGTAATTTTTAGATGGCTGATCTAAAACTTCCGTACAGATCTTTTTAATGCAAGTGTAGTCTTTCTCTGGATCCCTCTGCGCCGGAAGACATGAACCGGACATAAAATGATTCAGACCGGGCTCTTGGGAGTTCATGTGACCTGCTCTTACACCGCATTTGGGTGCTGCAGACAAAGATATGAAATAATAGAGAAGAGGAATTCCATATTTAGGCATTTCCTGTTTTAGTACCTAAGTAAAGCTCAACTGAGCTAAGCCTACAAAATTTTTACAAGTAAAAAAATTGAGTTATTGAGCTTTTAGGAAACAAAATAATACCTGCTTGGATTATTAGCAGTTAAAGAACCAGAGGGCAGGTGTCTCTTCTATTGTCTTTTGCAGATTTTTTGCATCCAAGAACCAAGATGTGCAATTAAACTTTAATAAACTCTAAGAAACTTAGTAGCTCGCCGTTGCTACTGATTCCATGTTTTATTTACTTGGCTTTTTACCATACTTGGTAGAACCACCTTGAAAAATATATCTTCTACCTATTCTTGGGCCATGTTTTGACTTCCAGTGGTTTTGCTACTGTTGTTCAGGATACCGGTAGCTCATTGTGATGCTGGTGCAGCATTTCCTGAAGATTACCTTTCCAGTCTAAGAAGTGCAACTGCAAATATCTTTGGGCATGATTATATGACGCACAGAACAAAAGAATACAAAATTGAGTTAAAACCTTTATTCTCAGCTTTTGAACCAAAGGCATTTGCAATGACTTCCTTAAGATCATTTTTGTTATTCTATTTGCCTCTTTTGGAGCCTCGTTCCAACATTGAAGAAGATGACGATGAGTTCCTTCAGGACACTCAAGAAGAGCGCCATGTAGACTTGGTCGTTCCTTTAAAAAAATCAGTGAAGCAAATTATCCGAGAGGTGAGTTGTAGTCATTCTCCCTTGCTATCTGTTTCATGAAGACTTATGCTTCAGCTTTTGTGCATATGAGAGTCCTCATTGGTCGTTTTGTATGCATGTCTCTCATTCTCTTGTGTAATGATTTTTAATATATTGAAACCAAAAGAGGCCTGCTTCACCAGTGGTGATAATCTTAAATAATATAAATTTCTTGGTGCTCCAGAATCTAGTATTTGTTGACACAGTTGAATTGCCTTCTTGAGGAGAAACTAATGCTAGGCTTTTTTTTTTCATTTTGTGTGTAAAATTGATGCAAGGTCATTAACTTACTAATCTTCTGTCCACTTTCCACCCACTCGCAATGTCCATGGATCTTTCTCTTTTGGCACTGTTCGTTATTTTATCTTTGCCTGCTTACATTTGTTTATGTACGGTCTTGGGGTGTCATTATAGATGCAGCTGTATATGTTTTTCGATTGATAGGACGAAGTGAGTCCCATAACTTGATGCTCAATGTTTTTTTCAATAAGCTGCTCTCTTTGAGTTTTTGCTCTGTAGGCTGAGTGACTCCATCATATAAGGTGGGGATTTCTGTTTACCAGAACAAGAACCTTTGAGCTCTATGAGTGAATTTTTGTGAAGTCTTGCCTATTACCACTGTTATGCTCTTTATTATATCATTGACTGTTAGTTTCCCCAGATTGGAACTAAGTCCAGTTTGGCTAGACTAGCCTCGTTGTGGCTTCATAAAATGTTCTATGCGAAAGGATTAATCTAGATCTAACCATACTTCATTGATGTTAGAAATGTCACTGCCTTGCTTTTTCTACAGTTATGGTCTCCTGCCTCCTTGCAACATCCTTGTCCAAAAATTTGTGTTTTGATTAAGACTTCCATTCTTCTTTGACAAGTCTTGATATGTTAGTATTTTAATTATCTCGTTGCTAACCATGTGTCTGGGTCAAACTGTTGCCAGGGAGTCAATTTTGTTAGTTTTTGCATCACATGTTTCTAGAAAGTCAGTAAACTCAGTTTACACCTTTTAAAGACACCTAATTCTGTGATCTTCTGTATCCCATTTCAGACTACTGTTGTGACTACTAGACGAGTGCTGGAACGAATTGCTGTCCATTATGTTTCACATCGGATGGCATGGAAACTTTTGAAAGGTATTTTAAAGGAAAAAAATGTGCATTTGTGATAATTCATCTGATATAGAAGAAAAGTCAGTATGCAGTTCAATAGAGGACAAGCTAAGTTATGGCTGGAAGAGATATTTCTTATGGTATAAAAATCTATCCTGCATTCTGAATAGATCGTCTAAATTACTTTTACATCTTATACATATAAACAGATGTTCCCAAATCTGCCACACGCAAGTCTGGAAGAGGGATGCCTACATCGGTCTACTTCTTCAGTGTTAGCAGAACAACATTCAGAGGTAAAACCTTTTATAGTTGTGTTCCTCTTATTTTTTTGTAATTAATAGCCTGTGCTTCAACCTGAATGTCTTGTTCCTCATGTTCATATGCAGGACACTTGCTGGGGGTTGCAGCATCATGGCTTGTCCAAGTTGGCATTGAAATCTACAGATACTTTTCTTCTATGATCAAAGAAGAGAATGATGATCTTGACAAACCAGAAAGACTTAAACTACTTGGGAAAAAGGTTACTGGTGCTACTGTGAGGTGTAGTGCATCACTAGTTTTTGCTTCCATTGGGGCAGGGATCGGTGCCACCTTGTTTCGTCCTTCAGCCGGCCAGTGGATTGGTAAGCTCATCGCCTTGCAAGAAAGCTCTCAAGTATTATGGTTAACAAATTGAATCTCACTAGTTAGCAAAAACTTACGGGGTATTCAGTATTTTATTTACCACCATTACATTCTACACTTTCCTGCAGGCTGCGCTGTTGGAGATTTTGCAGGGCCGATTATCGTATCTGTTTGCCTTGAGAAAGTTCTGCACGTGGACCTTTAAGCACTAGGTTAATCACTTCACATATTTTTCCCAACTGCTTAAATTTGCCCCGTGTAGGGAAAAAATGTTCGAGTTATTTGATGATGTATCTCTGAATTCTGCTACTTACTGGGATTTACTTGAAGCAGGTGTTTTAGCAGAAGCCACTATGACATTCATCATATTTCCCCTCTGTAGGGGCCATTGAGATTCCCTTTGATTTCTATGGTAATTCCAAATAATGCATCTCTGCTTCTGAGTAATGTCTTGTGATAGTTATAATTGTTGAGCGATGCTTGGTCTTCTCTCGCAAACCTTGTTGAGTTTGATTGAATATCCCATACCTTCCCTGCTAGTCAAATTCCAAATAACCAGAAGTTAGGCAACTATATAATATATAATACCCTCTTGTATTTGGTGGTGTTTATGGAGGGAAAGAAATAATAGATGTTTTGATAATAAGGCGTTATCGTTGGAGTGCTTGAAGGGCCAGATGTTGCAGTCACTTTTTAGTGGGCAAATACGGTGGTGGGTTTTCCGTTTTTGAACCTTTTGAACCTTTTGGATTTTTGTAGTTTTATAGCTTCTATGGATGTTTTCAGTAGTTTTTTGTACTGCTAACACTCTTTCTTTTTCAATAAAGTCTAATTTATCAAAAAAATACATATGATATATAATTTTTGTCCTTAATCTTTCTTTTAAGCTAGTATTTTGTTAAATCATATATGTTAGAACATGTGTCAAGGGTTGTAATTGATCTTATCAATGGGACTATTGAATAATTAAGTTTAGTTTATCTAAAATTTTCAGATATGATCCATGTACCTAATTAACTCAAATATATCTACATTTAGGCCTAGTTCATTTACTTACAAAGAATGAACTTATTCATAAAACTATATTATTCGAGTGAATTAGATGCACCATATAGATCGATAAAATTAATAAAACAAATAATCTTATCTCAAACTTTTTTTAAAAAAATTTCCCTTTTTGATTCTTTATCAGACATCTTTTGTTGTTTATTTACATTTCTTTTTGTATAAATAAACACAAAGAAATGGGACATACAACAGGCTTAACTTTGTTTTCTATTATAGATGTGTTTTATTTTTTAATGTATAATTTAATAATCCAATATTCACATTTCGGAATTTAGTTAAAATGATATTTTATATGATTAATTATAATAGTTAATCAGATTTTGCAATTAATATATGAAAGGACTTAACATAGATCTATTCTGTTGGGGAATAAGATTTCCTACTATATCTTAAATAAATCTTTTAAAATGCTTCAAATAGTTTCATTACAGTGCTAAAAGTAACATTATCGAGAAAATATATGAGATTGGGCCCGTTTATGACTTTATTCTGTTCCACTTGAAATCCAGATCGAGTTTAAAAAGTCGACGTTATTAAATCGAGCTCAAGCCTTGCGTTGCGCCAAAACCTTCAGGGCCTCTCCCTTGCACAACCGCCAGCCGTCCTCTCTCCTCGCCATTGCCGGAAAATGGCTTCCGGCAGCTAACCAATCTTCCCTCCCAAGCGAACTGCATTTTTTACTCATCCTTGGAGTAGGATTGTCAAAGCCATCGTCGGGCCACTCTGTTACAGCCAGCGCTCTCCCTATCTTTGGCTTCCCTCCCAAGTTTCTTGCAATTTCATCCAATTGAATGGTTATGCTCGCTACTTTTGTGAATTCTTGGTGGTCGATGTGAAGTTGTGCTCGCAACTTTTGTGAAAACGAGCAAATAAGAGGTTAGAGTGCTTGTGTGAGCCCTTTAACTTTGTTAGTTTTATGAGGTTGGGATATCCGTGTTTTGGGCATTTTGAATGTGAAATTGTTGGGAGGGTGGTCTTCTGGATTGCCTCGTCTTGTTTGTAAAAGGAAATCATAAAATATCGCGGGCCTTAATATTCTTACATCCTTAATGGAGAATTCCATGGCATGCGTAGGCATTATCTGGCATGATATTTTTTGTCTCATGCGCATAAGAAATTTGGGGAACTCGTTACAATTAGAAAAGGACCAGTATACTTCACCCCAGAAAAAAGGGGAGAGAGAGAGAGAGAGAGGACTAGAATGATAGGCCCAAATATAGTTTGGAAGTTCAAAAAGGCTCATTTGCACTTTCTGTTTTGTTGAGCCCTGCTTTCGACTCTTGTTTGATGGTTGCACATGCCAAAAACCCAGTAATTCGCTCGAAATATGCATATTATATTCCAATTCCAAGCCTTAATTAGCATGAGCATGTATTAATTCACCTCTCTGTGTTTCATAGCTTTTCAGTTGGAGATTTAGCAACTTAAACATTGATACATATAAAAGTTGCTTGTGGGGCTGGTACTAACAACACGTCTTACATTTTTTTTTACTTCACATGCATTTTTTTCTTAATTTTTTTTTTTAACACGCCAGTATCGAGTCTCCTTTCCCCTTTTCCTGTTGTTCCTCTTTTTTTGGTGCATAATCCTTTTTTATTTTCTTGCATTTCACATGTGTGCTGGAATGATGGGGCTATCTCTTGGAGAAAAGCGCTTATACAGAGTTGCACTGCTCAAGGGCTTCGTTCTGATGGTCAAAGAATACTAACTTAATGACCTATGTATGTCCAAACCAGAGTAATACCCACTCCAAAGGAAAGGTCATTATATATGTCCATTGCAGGCCAACCGCAGGACAGATGTTTGAGGTTGTGTATGTTGACTTCTATATCTTCTAGTTTTATAAATGTCGATTGAGCTCATGTAGTTTCTCTCAAACGTGCATAGTTCACGCAAACTTAGTACTTGTTTTGCATCATCGTTGCCGTGATGGAAGCATAACTGTAAATGCTTGACATTTTTATTTGCCTAAAAGATCTATGATCAGAGGCGTGGGTGCAGTTCCATGACTTTGCTGTCTTTGGAAACAGAAACTAAAATGTATCTTGTTAACTTCTTGCTCCTGAAGGCTGCTTTGAGCAATACAGTCATCCCAGGAGTTCGTGTTGCAGCTGGGGCATCAGGGTCATGTGCAACCAAAAATGGACAATTAATAGCGGCGAAGAATTTTGCGGTTTGACACATCAGATGTCCCTGTAATAGCTACTTTGACAAAGGTGAGAAGCTGTTGCAGTCTTTTTATGTTCCAACCGTTCTCACATTATTAACTTCTGCCCTTCTCTTTTACAGGTGGGTAGACACTGAACTGTAGATGCACTTCAGAAGGGCACAAGCGCTGTTCCGGTGGTGTTTGATTGTGAAAATTTTAGATATTAAAATTAATAAAAAAATAAAGAGAAAAATAATTAAAATTAATTTTTTATATTTATTTAAAATAAAATAATAATAATTTAATAAAGAGAAAAAATTTTAAAATATTATTTTATTAGAGTAAAAATTTTGATGCGTAAATTTCCAAAGTGGAGCACCACCTCGATTTCTTCTCTAATATTAAATAATGCGTTTGTGGGTTCACTAAACGAGGTAGTGCATACCTACAGCCTACTATCCTAGGATCATTCTCGACGTGATGTCTGTGGAAAAACAAGGTAGGTGAGCAGCTAATAATAAAATGGGATTCTGAGACAGCGGCCGCTGAAGCCGGATCATGACACGTTTTGACCTTCTGATGCCATTATAGGGGGTGCATTGCACAGGGACTGTTTTGTAGAAGTACTTTCGATAACTTACCCAGGTGAACGTGAATATAGACCGACTCGTTGTCCAGATATTGGGTCTGTTCTAATCCCAATTATTAGAGCTCTGGGGTGTTGCTCAGCTCATTCCACTTATTGCCTCTCTTTTTTTGTTTGTGCTGGAGAAAGGCTATGCAGATCCTTTCGGCAGCTATTCTGGACCATCCGCCTCCACGCTGTCTTGTCCCACTGTGGCGAAATCTTCGCATTTCGCTCCTGTGGAAGGGGAGACACGCGAGGACTAGAAACGTCTTGGAATCGATATCGGAAGCGAAATCTTTTAAAAGAGTCGATACGAGTTCAATCTGACAATCCTACTCTCACTCGTTTCGTCCTTCTCCCACTCATCCACCCGTAGTTGTACTGAACTGTTCAAAGCCACCCCAGAGTGTTTTTTTTTTTTTTGTTCTTTTCTCCTTTCTCTCACTAGAATCATTTAAGGTGGATAATCAAGTTCCCAAGTCCAAGTTTTGTGTTGTCCATTGGGCAAATCGGGCATAAAGTCAGGAGAGCAAACCCATACGGTTGTCCTAATCAAGGAGGCCATCCTCGAATTCAGAAGTCCATACAAAAGTTGTGACAGGAGAGCCAACCCAATCCATACACTTGTCCTAATCAAGTAGGCCATCTTTCAATTCAGAAGCCCATACAAAAGTTGTGACACTCCGATTTCACAATCAAAAATTAAGCGAAAGTAACAAAAACTGTCTAATTTTAAAGATAAATATTAAATTATTGGATGAAGGGTCTGAATTCCCAACCACATTTGCGTCTCACAATGATCTTTTTCATCATCATTATTAAAATAGAAAGAAAACTAGGTAGAGCAGATCTTTTTTTTTCATTATCATTAAAATGGAAAGAAAAATAGCGGGAGCAGCTTGGCCTTATCACACCCACCTAAACCTTAAGGCGGTGTCCCACGGCTTCCATCGGCATCTCTTTACCTCACTCTCTTATAGCTGGACACAAACGAGTGGATGCTGACTTGAACAAAACTCCTGGATGTGTTCTCACGGGGGGCCTTCACAAGTTACCCTTTCTGCCTTCTCTACATTCCCCCCCGCCCCCTCAATTCTCGCTCCTCACACGCCCATTAGGTCTCAGGACCTATTTAAATTGCCTAATTATCAACAGATTTGGTAAATATTCAAGGTGCTCGCCAACCCCTTAAGCAGCCTATTCCGGGCCAGAAATGAAGAATTCAAAGGCAATTGGTTGTGGAATTTTTAGAACCCATCTATCCTACCGAAAGACTACTGATAAATGCAATGTAGGAAGTTTTGTTTTTAATCAAAGACAGAAAGCCGTAATTGGACCAACCACTTAACTTCGAACTTTATTAAGAGACAGAAACCAGATCATAAGTCCTTGGGAGTTGGGCCTGATTGTTTTGACTATTTTAAGTATTGGAATTAGTTTCGTGTCTATGCCATGTATTGCCCCGACAAGATACCGTAAGTCATAGGTTAAGTCCCATGAGGAAATTAATTTGGCATCTTTTTCCTACTACCCTATGCGCGAATATCCCATGAAAGATGGGATCCTATCAACAACCCATATCAGAAAACCAAACGAAAAAATAAACCCAGAAGTAAGAAGAAATAATAACAAAAAAAGAAAACGTAAAAGAAAGAGAAGGAGAACGTTATTCACAGAAGGTTTTTCTTTTTTCAGACATTTGTCCCAACAACTGTATCTTTGGATTTCATTTATTTGATTGGTTAACAGAAGTCTACAGTTACAAAGGGGATCGATCGAGAAGAGAAAAATTGAAATAGAAGCAAGTGTAGAAGTGTCTTATCCACAGAACAGAAGACTTCGAATCCTCTCAATTTCATCTCTTCAGCCTTCGCAATTATTTTTGGTTGGCTCTTTTCAAATCATAACAATAACAAAAACCAGAAACCAAAAAAGAACAAGGAAAAGGCCAGGCAAGTACCGATCACCTGTGACCTCTTTCATTTCTGATCTATCCACAATATCGATTTATATAGAGTCTCCATGTCCAATCCCACTCACTGATCCTTTGCTCAACCCAGACGGCAAACGACCCGTTTAGTCGGTATGGCGATGAGTCGAGTCGCCCTCGGCGCTGTGAGTCCGAACACATCGTTCATGTCCAGCTCACTCGGCTTCATCCCGTCCGGTAACTCCCACGTGAAGCAGTGGAGGAGGTGAGACACGGCCAAGTCCAGCGCGAAGAGGCCGAGTTGCATTCCGGGGCAGGACCTTCGACCTGAACCGAACGGAATAAACTCGAAGTTACTCCCTTTGAAATCAGGAACACCGTCTCTGAGGAACCTCGAGGGCTTGAAGGTGTCGGGGTCCTCCCACGAGTTCTCGTCCCTGCCAATAGCCCACGCGTTGATCATCACACGCGACTTCGCCGGGATGTAGTAGCCGGCGACCTCAGCGTCCTCAGAGGTCTCGTGGAGGAGTAGGGGAATGGGTGGATGAAGGCGTAGGGTCTCTTTGAGAGAGCATTTTAGATACGTTAGCTTCTCGAAGTCGCTCTCTTCAATCCGCCGGTCCAGACCCACTACTTCGGAGAGTTCTTGTTGGACCCTCTTTAGATCCTCTGGACTTCTCATCAGCTCTGCCATGGCCCACTCTATCGCTGACGCCACAGTCTCCGTCCCACCAAACATCACGTCCTGTAATGCGAGTGCCCACGTTGCAGGCCATGGTTTTAGAACAATATAATATAAAAGTACAAAATCTACTGCGACTTTAGCTTCTACAAGGTATCAACTTAATCGGATATTATATATTTGGGAGAATCATGGGTTGTCTTATGATTTTTCTTTAAAATATAAGCCATTGTCGCTTGATTGATGAGTACTGCTTACTGTTCCCGCATAGTTGATAAGCTGATAAAATGTGCATATATATTGTTGGACAAACGTGTGAGTAAATTCAGGGACTCTAATTTTTTAAGAACGAGGGGTTCACATACTAATTAAGAATGAATTGCCTTGAATATCGATATGCTAGTAATCATTAAATAATTGATGGTTGAATTGCCTGATCAAATAGTGGATAATAATTTTGGAATCGAAGTTTATGGATGTGCTTGATATGATTTAACTGAATTTAAAATATAACGTTTCAAAAATTTTCTTACCATGATGATGGCTTTGATGTTATCTCTGGTGAGTTTGATGGAGTCATCAGACGCGCTACCTTTTGCCTCTTCACTGTAAAAAGCTAGCAAATCATCCACCATATCAGTATCGTCATTATCCTTAACCAAACCATGGTTTTTCTCTTCTTCTGCATGTGATCGTCGATGATGTGGTCGATGAACCCGTCCAGCGATTGACGAGCCTTGAAAAGCCTCTGGTTCAATCCCTGCGGGTCGAACCAGCTGAGCCAGGGAATGAAATCCGCGATATTGAAAGCTCCAAACAGCTTAGAGAACTCCTGCAGTATCCCAATGAACTCGTCCTGGCCTTCATGGGAAAGCGAACCGAAAGCGGCCCTGTATATTATGTTCCTCGTCAGTGCAAACACCATCTCGCCGATGTTGACCGGCTTGCCGGTGTTTGCCGCCACGACACGCACAATAGCGTCGACCTCGTCCCGTACGGAATCCCAAGACTCGGCCCGTTTGCGGCTGAAAAGCTTCACGACGCAAAGCTTGCGCATCTGGCGCCAGAACGGGCCGTAGTTAGCGAAAGCCATGTCGGCACGGTCGTAAGTAAGGTACTTGATGGCTATGGTAGCTGGACGGTTGGAGAAGATGTTGTCCTGGGCCTGAAGCACCTGGCGAGCCACGTCGGGGTTCGACACGGCCACCATGTGTAAATACCCAATCCGGAGGTGAAAGAGTCCACCGTATTGCTTGGCCAGTTTGGCCAGCCCCCGGTGGGTTAACTGGTCCATCATCGCCATGTTACCGACAATTGGTAACCCTTTAGGCCCCGGTGGATATGGCAACCTCCGTCGGAGACGAAAAACTAGACCCAACAGGAATAGTAAGGGGACGATCATAAAGAAGACCGTCGTGGGCAGAGGTTCCAAACCTTGTAAGAGAGAATCCATGGCGCTATATTTTGGCGCGTGATGAGAATGCAACTCTAAACGTTGCTAGTTTGGAAGCAGATATTATGAGCCTTTATATACAAATTTTTGTGGCTCCTGCGGACAATCTGCTCAAGTTTGAATAGTATCCGATAATTTGACCACACTATTTATTACTTCCTTAAAGATCAGATTTCGATTTTATTGTTTGGATTTATTTTATTAATTATTTTTGTCTAGGATAATCATGACCGTCTATCAAGGAGTAAAACATCAGGATCGAGTAGGTGAGTGAAAATTACGAACATTAATTCATTTGGATTCACGAGTTTTGCACTTTGGCTTGTACAGTTCCCGTATATCATGTCCGTCTACGTACGTACACGCATGCATGCTCACACATTATCTATGTACAGAATACTCCTATACAAGTATAATTAAGAAATTAATATACATATCTAGTCGTAGAAAATTTGCCTACATGCAATGGGGTAATTGCATAAATTTAACTCGCTAGAATAATTATATGAGCGAGGATAGATTAATGATTATTAATTAATGTGAATTCTAGGCGTGGGTTGCTGCCATGTGATCTCTTATTTTTGTCATCTTTTCTCTTAGCAAGAACACGATAATTAGTCTTCCTTGCCAATTCTTCTTGGATAGAAACCTTCAAAACCTCTGTGCAAATTAAGGCAAACTAAACATCCGACAATTATGTATATTATTCAGTAAAAACGTCCTTCGATACTTTAGCAAAGCTAAGTTTAGCGGTACTGGAGACTACTAATTATATATTAATTATTCGGTGGAAACCTTCAAAACCTTGGCAAAGGCTAATCATAAACTAACAGCTAGCAATTTCCTTTTTCTTTCGGCTAATTAAGCAATATCCTAGCTGTTTAAGATTGAGGAGCTAGCACCACACGTACGTCACCCGCTATATAAAGTCACTGCATGGGTCCAGTACAGATTGTAGTTATTCTGCTATTTTCCAAATTAATTAGCTCCGGTCCCTAGTCCTGTTTCTTTTTGCTTCCTCATTAAAATCCAGGCAGCTGATCTACCAACCCTTCCGCAGTTTGTGCCCTCAAATATAGCTCAGTATAGGAAGCTGAAGCTCCAACCCATCCTGGTAAGTCTTTTGTTAAGAACCGAAAAGGTGAAGGATTTGATGCTTGATCTTATGATCTGTACACTGCGATCCCGTCACCGTCGTGGTTTGACAGTCGAACCGACGTCGATGTTTTCATCTCACCGTTTCGGTTTTCGTTTTTTAACAAAAAAATATTTTTCCCTTCAAATTGTCGTACGTATACTATGACGACATTAATATCTTCAGTACCTCTCGAAATAGAGCAATTAATTAATATTAATCTGCACAAATTTTCCGTCAAATTCATACTTCACACCCAAGAGATCGATAGATGACTTCGATTGCGTGTAATTCGCATCACTCTAACGTCAGTATCATTGTAGTAACATTCTTAATTAATTAATTAATTATGTCTGATGAGTGCTATTCCCGCACTTGTTTCTCCTTGGCCATTTAGAGTCCCCCACTTGCTTCTTCTTGGCCATTTCGAGTCATATCAATAAAGAAAAGGCGAAAATGGGGAAGGTCTTATCCCTGCTGAGTGCCAAATTTCAAAGCCCCAGAGAATAAGAAACGTTACAGCTACGTACAAAGCCAGTCCAATATTTTTTTTTTTAATCAACGTGAGCTTAATTAATGGAGAGGACAATCCGGATCTGGTGGACCACCAGATAGAAATGGAACATCCCGATAAGTTGTCACGTCTTAGTCATGAAAATTAAGTTCCCTTGAGTTGAGGCTATTTAGCTACAGTGGATGATCATTTTGAGAAATACAAAGCTTGATTTAATTTTTTTTTTTATCATGATTAATTTGCTATTTATCTGCACTATTTAGCTTTCTAAGTTGGCCTATCAAATGTAAGGGAACCTTGGATTACAAAGTTCTGGTCCGGTCCCCAAATGACATGATTAAAGTAGGCAAGACTCAATTTTAGCCGTCAATATCTCCAACTGCCTCGGCCAAATATTGATTGGAAATTAATGGTAAAGCTTTTTCTTCTCTGCTCTTATGAAAATGATGATTTTACCCGAAACATCCACAGTCAAAGATAAGACAAGAGATAACAGAACAAGCGGATCAACAACAATAAATATATATATATAATATATATATATGGTTACTCCAAGATGCTACAATTTGACCTTTGGTCACAAACCACATTGTTCTTTCCATTTCCTAGATCAATAAAAGCACATTTTGCAGATGAATGGAAGTTGTTTAAATAAGTTATACCATAAAATAATATTATATTATATGCTGATACTGATACTGCATATAGAATATTGGTACCACAAGTAAATTAACTTCTTATGTCACTTTTAACCGACACATAAATTTGATGCACCAACTATAAAATAATCTGAACTATTCAGTGGATTGTGAGTGTTAATTGAACAGGTGTTGGGATTTTTTTATTATCTTTTTATTTTTATTTTCCTAAATAGATTTTGAGGGAGTACTCAACTAAGTAAAATTCCATGTACGAAGTAGTCCGATTAATGGACCAATCATTTATATCATAGGTTTAGGTTTCAGGCTATACTTAAGATGGGAATTAAGACTAGATTATATATCAACCTTGATCAATCAAGGTCTCCCTTACTTTAGAAAATACCAATATAGATAAAGATCCTCTGGATTTAATTACCAAGGTATTTACTTTGTATGATTCTTTATACCTGAAATTAACCATTATTCTTATATGAAATTATTTGGATTTTTGTACTTCAGTACTTATAATTCTCAAATGTAATGAAATTAAAGAGAAAGTCTAAGTTGGTAATAAAAGCAATAAATACTGATGTCAAAATTTATAAAAATCTACTTTAATATATCATGTATATATATATTGTTGATGTTTGTTAGAATATTTGGTATATATAGACCATTAATTTAGGAGATTGATGACCGGCTTTGATCAAAGAGTTTTGATTGAGTCCTTTGATTAAGCTACAAATTATTAGGGCACTAATTTGTGAAGATTTGTCTTCCCATTCTTAAATAAGTACGTACACACTCTCATAGAGTTGACATGTGTGGTATTGCTGGCTTTTGAGTTCGTAACATAATTACGTATATAGGCCCAACGTATTACACCTGTGTGGACGATGTTTGTATATAAAAGCAATCGACCGACATATATATATATATATAATTAGTTTCGTGACTTAGAAGTGAAACCGGTATCGGGGTACTGTCACGTTGCCCCGAAAAAAAAAACTTTCAAATTTGTTAGTGAAGTGAATTAGATGGTAGTTTTATTGGCATTGTAAAAAATTTCATAAAATGTATTAAAAATATTTGATTATAATTTAATTTTTATTAGAGTTTGTAAAAAGAGTAGAGATAAATGATGTAATGAAATTTTTTAATAAAAAAATATTGGAAAAAAGGTATGTTAGAATTTTTTTTTTTTCTGAAAAATGTAAGAGTTCAAGTAAAAAATGTTGAAACTTGTGTTGACTTTTTTGAAATTTTGGATATTTTAGTTGTTAAATTTTTTTTTGTATTCAAAAGAAATTTAGTGACTGAATATCAATTTCTTATCAGAAACCAAGCTCCAGCTGGAGGAGAGGATTGTTTTGGTGGAATCTGTACATGAATACAGTATATATCTGTCCTCTTTACGGCCGTGTGTAATCTGCCACCAACCATGCATTATATTTTATCGTAATTTCCCACGACTGATCTTCGTCTAACCCTTGTCTGAAAGAGGTTTCTCTTTTAGCTGACCATACCAGCTTTAGGTTAGGCGGTCCAGTTCAAGGGTTTCACTGACCCACCCTATAGATGAGTAATACCATCGATCGCAGTACCCGTCCCGTTGAGTTTGAAACTGTCGTGATCAGCAATTACGAATTGCTTGTGCAGATTTGGTGCAAAAACTTCAGACAATGTGAACTAGAGGACCCTAAGAAGGAAGTGGATATGGACAAATGCTGCCCGGAAAGTCTGACGGTTGAAATAATGGACACGACGCTGACAATTACGGAACTAAGTAGTAAAAGTCAAAGCCTACACGAGGGTTGGGGTTGGGGTTGGGTTTTGTCTATGGGAAGAAGGTCCATCACTCCATAAATGGTGTGATACGATGTTTTAACGACGCTTTAGGTCTGACGAATAAGAGATACGATTTCTTCAACCTGCAGAGCCCCGTTCGTGTAATATATATACATCGTCGGTATCCAGCAATGAGTATGTCTGTGAAATATTTAAGCTTGGTCTGTTTTCCAACGCCAGTAATTGAACCGTGACAGAAAGGTTCTGGCCTGTATATGTTCATGTGTACGTACGGACAGCGGTCACTAAAAGTTGGTCCAAAGAGGCTGCTAGCAACCTTACACCACTGGTTGAGTAGTCTCACCGAGTGGACTATACATAAACACGAAAGCACATGTGGTTAAATTTCAAAATTAATGTATATATTATACAAAGTCGAGTGGACCACATAAGATTTACTTAGCCAAATTATTCTAATTAAGTGCCCGAGATTAAGCAGTAGTGATCCAATAAGATTTTATAGGAATCATTCAATGGGTTTTCAAGCAATGTCTAGTCTTTCGGCCCTAACAAATATGTAGGATCACATTGAATAAACAATTGAACCGACAATTTAATTTATTTTTTTTCGTATGAATCGTATAGCATGGTTCTCCGACATGCAAGTTGCTTTAAAAGAGGACCATTTAACTATAAGACGACGATCGACTATATATGCTCGGTGCCAATAAAACATTTAATGCGTAACAAAATCAGAGCACTCTCATGCATGTACAGTACAGATTAACCCACAAGATTATGACAAGAGAGAAAGAAAGGGGAATGGAAAAAGCCAAATAATTTCTTCTTCTTTTTTTTTCTGGAAATTCCCTTGGCCGCTTTTTCATCGTGCCAATCCAAAGGCTGGAATATTGCCAACTTGACTAATCTACAGGTGGGACTTATATATCAGTTTAAATCACCTTTTTTTGGAGATAACAGTACTACTTGATCATGACGTTGCCGCCATATCAGACAGCTTGGCTACATCCAGCTGAGATTAGGTGGTCTAGTCATGTACCTATATTTACTTCGAGAAAGTCTAACGAAATAGATTAGTATATTCATAAGATTATAGAGTAATTTTATTTATAAATTTTTTATTACAATAAATTACGTAATTTTAACAATGTGATACTTTAATAATTCTAATAAAAATTAATTACGGTGGTGCATTACAAAATAGAGTAGTTTAGAAATGAATTAGCTCACTAATTATATATACGCAATATATATATATATATATATTGCCAGCTTTCTCGGTGGGTCGCATTGATCGGAACAGTGACCAGTCAAAGTCAATAGGCGGCGGCCTTATTAATTAACTGCATTCCATTTATTTATATGTAGCACGTGTTTCTTATCGATTTGTTTTACTCCAACGACTCTTTCTTTTTAGTTTTTCTAGTCATTTACTCCAACCATGCACCCAGTTGTAAATTAGGACGCGTTTTGGGACTTTTCCTCTTGGGGACCGGACCTCGATCGTCTACTTTAGATAGATATAGATATATGTTCACATACTTAATTACTTCACAGCTAGCGATTGCTATCGATAATCCAAATGTATATTATGGACACTTGATGATGATCTTAATTAACATCGCAAGGCCGAAGGGCGAGATGTCATTGTTGGGGTAGGTGGCCGTAGGTTATTATTGAACTAATTTCTTTTAAGGATATGCCAAGCCCCCCAAGCGGTCCACGTCGGTCCATGAACATGAATAATATCATGTTTGAGGAATCAAATACACCTTAGATTTGCACCAAAATATATTGGAGTAAAGACAGTACTGATATATAATATCAGGACTAGAAAAAAGGTGAGAACAATATATAGTTGTGACTTCTCTGTTCTCCACCAAAAGAATGGCTTTGAATTGCATTATTTGTTCCATTGTCACTGTTTAGGTGAACATAAACATAAAACATGGGTAGCGTGTAGCAATTAAAAACAACTAGTGGCTGTAATTCCCTGATTTTCTTGTAGTGACTGACTATGTGCTATTCGTTATCGACATATAACTTGTTGCCATTTGCTTTCGTATGTTACAGGTAATCGGTTCATTGAATCTGAAACATTAAGTTTGGTCATAAACTAGAACATCCAAGATACATGTAGAATTAGATTAGACGCAAAGCAAGTGAGGGCCAAGGCCGTTTAGGCCTTATCCGAGCTAATTAAATGGCACGTGATTATAAATTTTTGTAGTTTCCGTTATATATGTTTCTTCATAATTCTGTAAAAGATTATTTCAGTTTAATTGCTTTCCAACTTCAAACATGCACGTACGATCGAAACGTTCGGTCTCATCACAATTAAATTTCTGCTCCATGGAGTATAGTGTAGGATGGATATCATTAATTCCAGAAAGTTCTTGCAGTACTGCATGCACCTGGTAGGAACAAAAATGCAGAAATTCAAGAAAATCTATGAAAAAAAATGTACTTTTTGCCCAATAAATTTCTTTTTTTTTTTTTTTGGGGGGTGTAAACATTAATTAATACGAATGTATATCATATATAGGTCATAATCTCAAACTCTAATATCTGGAGCTTGCTTAGGAAAAAGAAAATATAAAATTGCTTGGAGCTTAAGCATATTGCAGATGGACACAGCTTTCGTGTGTGACTGTCTCTGATCAAATCTTAAGTACTGACTTGTAGTATTCCAAATCGGAGGCTGAAGCTCGAGCTTCCAACTTCAAGGGAGAAATACTAACTAATTGGAACCAAGATAATCGTCCATAACTTGCTTGAATGGTATTGGGCGGTGCGTACTTACTCTTGTTTTGTCTCTCTAGAGTACTCTTTTTATTCACACTAACGAAAAAGGAAGATAGGTGTCTAGAAAAAAAAAAGGAAGATAGGTGAGCCGTTGACATCATTGACGTCTTAATCAACGCCGTCAGCCTTTTTTTTTGTTTATTTTTTCTTCAAAGACGGCTTCACTTTTCTTGAGTAGCTAGCTGGGGTTGCTATCTGATCATGTCTATGACCCCGTCCAATTAGATTTTTTTACTACCGACATCAACAGAGTAACCCCGAGACAAGAAAATTGAAGCTCAGATTGAAAGTTTCTTCTTTTTTCCTTTTTCAACAAAGTCATGGAGTCCAATTAGAAATCTAGAAGCAGCTTAATTATTAATTATTTGAGACATATGCAATATTAGTGAATAGCCAAGTCGTCCATCTTACGTCATGTTTGGTCACTCTAACCTCACCATATATCATGAATATAAATATATAGGGATGTCGAAAACTTTGGTTATTCGACATGTCTGCATATATAATGCTCTCATTGTCATTGAAAGCTCCATTTGCTTGTGTTGGTGCTAACGAGTGGATCCATTTGAATTATCTTTTCTTTTTCTATCGTGGAGGTGGTGATGGGTACGGATAATGGGAAAGGAATTACTAATTGCGCTCTAGTGGGTGGGAGCATCAGAGCATGTCACACATTTCGGATCGATTTCTTAATTTGTTCAGGATTTGCAAAATCCCATCTTTTGCTGAAGAGTATCTGGAACGGCAAACGTAGCAATAGGATCATGATAATTAATTAGGAGGGAAAAAAAATTAAGATATGCAGGATGAAAACAACAAAACCCTTATTATATGGAAAAGTTCAAATTAATAGTTAATTATAAGCATCGATCTTTTTTGATCAGTATGAATCCAGAGATGTCATTTTACAGACTGATAATTAGGTATGATAATCTGATCAGACCTTACTTTACTCTTAAATAAATTTGGTGCTTGAAAATTTCCTCTTAACTTATATAATTCTCATAGGTTTTGGTAGGGTTAGAGGAGTGCTGAACCTCATGTTGGTAATTAATCAAGCAAAATTCTTTTCAAAATTAGTAACAAATTAAGAAAGAAATACATGTTGAGGATTTTAGCAATCTCCTCCTTAAATGTGAAATATTGCCTCTATAACAAAGAAAGAAAGACATGATAGGTTGACACATGCGCACTAAAATTGCATAATTGGTAGCTAGCTCTCTTTTCTTTTTCTTTTTCTTTTTCTTTTTTTCTAGGTAGCTAGCTCTCTTTTCACATTAACTTCCATTGCTCTACGAAGCTTCAACGCCCGTTTCCCACCACAAACTGCCAAGTGTCAAGATACATAGTCTAAAATGTAGGCTCATAATTACCAACTTTATGTCTAAGTTGATCCACATATCCACGAGTTTCATCAGTAGTACTTTTTTTCTTTTTATAAGTAAACGCACTTCCAGACTAAACATCAAAAGTGTCATAATTAACTACAAAGTCAGTAAGAATTTACCACTCATTCTATAATGCGAAATAGGTCTCGTACTTAAAATCTTAACTCTGATGTTGCGAAAATCTATCACTCATCTGAAAAGTTAAAATTGATAAAAAGAGAAAGATTTTATTATTTAAGTTATATTTTCTAATAATAAGGAACAGAATTTAAACAAATACAGTCAAAAGCCAGAAACAGCAGCCCATTTTGCCAACTTGAGAGAAGTGCGGGGTTGATTTTCTGGGTGATGCATGCCAGTTATGCATGAGTGTCATGTGCCTCATATGTGCAGAACGCGGGGTTGAATTATACTCAGACGGCAGACAGGAATTGGTCGTTGGTTTGGATTTATTGGTATTGGAAAATTAAGAGCCATTTCGTCAAATCCGGTCCTAATTAAATGGAATGTTAGGAATGGAACCTTCATGTTGCAGAAGACCCATAACACATTAAGTCAAAGTTCACCACCATAAGTCCCCATTGGATACGATCTCCTTCGCTTCACAGCTACCGTTTGTCCGTTTCTACTTTTAATTAACCTACTCCCTTTTCTAGACGGCCATACCAATTCAAATACACTTGCAGAAAAAAAAAATGAAGAGAAAGAAATATTCATCATTTGCTTTTCCAATCTTCTTTCCTACCTACCAAATGTTTTAGGACCAGGATATCTGAACCATTCTTCCTCAATCACCACGTGAAATCAACAAAGGGACCGCGTCCGTGCCCGCACTGGACCGGCGGTTTTTGACTTGGGACCCCACAGCCGTCATGTTGCTGCATTTGGGTTCTTAGTTCTGGCTTCCCGTCCTTTTTGTCCCTGCCTTACGGGGTCTGGGGTAGAAACGGTTCACGATATTGGGCTGCCTTCTTCCCAGGCTACAGAATTATGTGAGATCCCGAGGTCATCTCGAGTACGACACAGGGCCGGTTTATTTAATCTGTTTCAGTCATACGGGCCAAGCCCGTTCACCAATCCCACGAGTGTTCTATTAGCGTGCGGATAAAGGACTTAAGGAACACATCCCTTTCCAACTCGATGAATATAATCCAGTGCTCTTTCCACGAAGCATGGTATTTGATTGTTAAAATGTTAGGATGGTAAAAATTTTAGAGTGTTATAGTTGGTGAAAAAGTTAAGATGAAGATGATTTGAATGTATTTTTTATATTTATTTATAGTAAAAAGTGATGATTTGATAGAAAGAGAGAGAATTTTGTGTAATTATTTTATTAAGGCTCAAAATTTGGCTCCTGAACAGCATCAAAATCACGTAACTTTTGCGTGTTTCTTATTTATACGCACTTCTCATCTGCATCGATCGTTAGCTGCTAATTTTAGGAGACGAATAATAAAGATGGGCATATTTGAAGGTCTAGCAAGGGTCAGAGATTATCCTTGGATGTAGGTTTGACATAGTTTATTATTCGACATGACAACTAAAACAAATTTGAGATCATTTAGCCGCAGTTCGATTGCCAATGCATAGGTAGAAGATAGTAAATCAAAAGTTGTCTTTTTTTTTTATTTCTTTCTGTTTTAGTATGTCAATTCCTTTTCTCTAAGAAAGAATATTGTCCGGGATTGAATTGGATGCCAAATGATTCTATTACAAATTTACATGTACCAATCATCCACCCATAAGAAAGTGCACAAAAAAATCAGTAGGCCTAAATCAAAAGGAAGGTTTCCTCAATTTGGGCCTTCAAATTCGAGCCACTTGGTGTTTTGGGTCAACTGCCCTCGTCCAAGCCGCAAAACTCCCAAACCCACGTAGCGTAGAGACGGATTATGAAAGGGAAAAACGGATCCCCGATGATCGATCGCCTACGACCAGAACTTATCAACCAGCAAGGCACATTTTTCTCTGAAACAAATTTGTAATGGTCGCTGTGTTCTGAGATTTTTGATTTTGCATTGACATCAGGACGTATTTTACTACTAATTAGTTCTGATAGGCCGCCTTCTTAAAGTTGCTAAGTTTGAACTTTAATGGCTGCATAATGTAATTGGTCGTACATAAATGTGAGCGCGGGAGAGAGATCTGATCAGGAGCCAAAAGACAATGATCCAAAACTTGAAGAAACAAGTGCATCGATCCTCACATGTAGAAATGATGACATGAACCACCAGCCCTTGTATAAACGTTATGGAATTCAATTATTCGTACGCATCTTATCTGGACGGCACTACTAGGGGACTGGGGAGTTACAAACCCACAACAACACCTTCCATCTCCACCAATAGACTCTTCAACTTTAATTAAATTTCTCTTCCATCATCCATGAGCTCTTCCTCGTGGCCACCACTTGCCCTCCTTTCTCAATTCTCATTCGTCAAGCAAAAGGCACGCATCCCCCACAACATCACGTCGTTACTTGTTAGTACGACTATGATCGATAGATCTATGTAGCCGGCCTATAGGTGGGTGTTGCGCACTCTTTATTGTACGCCTAAGTAAGTTGTCAAGAGTTTGTTTCCGAGTGAAAACAGTAGCTAGAAAGGAAATATAGAAGGAAAGAAGGGATAATTAAGCTGCAAGCTGATCGTTAATGCAAAAAAGGAGAAAACCTAGGAGCTGCTTAATTTGATCATGAGGTTAGCGTAGAGATGACGGGTCTCGTAAGCCAACTCACGAGATATATAGTTGGAGGTCGTGAATATGCATAGATACCTAGTGCGATCTTCAAGCGTGCCTTAGTCACAGAAATTGGAGGTGGGGACAAATTTCGCTTCAAGGCATATTTACTCAATCCAGCATCTCTTCCCCTGTCTTTTTGCAGCCTTATTGAAACGTTTTGGTGTCGGCTGCATTTGGTTTGTTCTTGTGGGGACTGCTTTAGCTGTCAATGGCCATCGGACGTACACTGTAAAAGAAATAAAAGGGCATGCAGAACGAGTGAGCATTCGCAATCTCAAGCTGAAGCCAAGCATGGACATTGCAAGAGCAGTTGGCGCTCTTCTGCTTCTTGCAGTTGCATTGAGCCCGTGTTTGGTTGACGGATTGACTAGTCCTGATGCCACAGATGTCATTTCTGGATTCACCCCTGCTGCGATTCCCATTCTTTCAAGTGGAAATCAAAACGTAGGTGATCATGACGTCCAAGCAAGAAACATTACTAGATCACCCGATAAAGTGTTATTCCAAAGTGATAGTACTGGTGGAGATAATGGTGGTAGAGGAGGAGGCAGAGGCGGCGGCGGAGGAGGCAGAGGTGGAGGCGGTGGTGGTGGTGGCGGCGGGGGAGGCGCAGGTAGTGGCAGCAATGGTGGTAAAGGTGGAGGTAAGGGGAGCGACGGGAAAGATAAAGGGCATAAAAGAAAACAAAACAAAGGAAGTGGTGGGGGAAGAGGAAGTGGCAGTGGTGGAGGTGGAGGCGGAGGTGGAGGCGGCAGTGGAAATGGTAAAGGTTATGGTTGGGGGGGAGGAAGAGGTGGTGGGGGTGGTGGTGGTGGAGGTGGTGCCAATGGAGGAGGAGGAGGGGGTGGAGGAGGAGGGGGCGGTGGAAATGGTAAAGGTTATGGATGGGGCCGGGGAGGAAGTGGTGGTGGGGGTGGTGGGGGAGGTGGTGCCAATGGAGGAGGAGGAGGAGGAGGAGGAGGTGGTGAAGGTGGAGGATGGGGCTGGGGCAGGGGCGGGGGCGGGGGCAATGGGGGAGGCAACGGCAAGAGTGCTTGTGGGGCTTGGGGTTGTGGCGGCCATAGAAAATCACTTGGAGCCGGAAGGGCATAGGCAAAGGCCGTTGTGAGGGTGTATGAGATTGGGGCTGCATGAATGCAAAGGTTGTTACCTCTCCTCTTATGATTTCCCCATGCTCGTTAAACTATTCCTTAATAAACAACTTTTGCCGTGAAATTCTATATACATATATAGAGAGAGTTAGTGGAGTGCCCGTTATACAATTGCGTGGGAAAGGATGCAATAAAAAGTTCTGATCTGTTTTGAGTGCTTATCGAGTAATTGTCTATATATCTGATCGGCGATGTCTATATGAGATTTTTACATTCAGAATTAAGACAATATCCTAATATGTATCTTAATCGGCATCGGCTTTTTCTAAGTTCTGGACACGCTTTTTGGCCCAAATTTTTTTTTTAACACCATTAAGCTCTATCGAGCCCTAGAAACGTCTATAGCCCGCTCACATGATGTTAGCTCAGCTCTCGTCTAAATAGGTTCTGGCCCAGAAAGATATATATACAGCTTATTTCCCTTTCGTTTTTCCTCTCCGGCTTTAACAATTACATTATGTTATATATGCAATCTCGAATGACCTCAATTTCGTTTCAATACTTGGATTCAAGCAAGGAAATTCAGGAAAAGAATTACATGTACGTAGGCTACGACTGGGGTGCATGGGAGGGAGGTGGCATTCTGCTGGGAATGACTCCAACTCAGCACACGAGTCGCTTTTGGAAGTTATTCCAACACTGATCAGGACCACCTTAAGAGACCAAAAGCCATCTTATTTCTCTCGCACACCCTTTTCTGGGGAACTCCCCTCATCAATGATTAGACCATCCAAGTAGCTAGCTAGTAGCTAAAGTAATTAAACATTCAATTCTTGAGCCTCTAATCCAAATTTCTCATGACCTACCATCGCATATATATATATATATATATGGCTGCATTCAAGAAATAAAACAGATAAAAAAAAAACTCACACGCCAATCTAAAAAGGAGGAAGATATTGTATTAACATAGAGCCAAAGGCATGTGAAGAAACATCATGGTCAAAAAGGTCAGGTGAGGTGGGCACATGACTCACCGATCACTAACACATCGCAGATAATGGGAGAGAGAGGGAGTGGGAGAAGAAAGCTTAAGCTTTTTTCTCGTTTGGGTTTTTCCCAATCAATCACACAAGAAAACCCCCCAAGTCCCACTTTACTGATCCTTCTAAAGACAAAAGTCGGCAACCAATTTTGAGCCTCTTCTTATGCAAAATATCTTCTAAATGATTATATACCATCATGGTCACAGCAATCGTAATTTTTCTTAAAGATATGATCTTTTGGTCAGGCCATTTCATACTTTATAGGTACCTTTGTATTTAAGTTGGGCAAAGAACCGAAAGTTTGTCGACTACAATCATAAAACCCTATACGTGTTAAATAATTGTATGAAGCCTACCTATACCTAAGCAAATTTTGTCACTTGCAGTCCCCACAGAAGTAGATGATCCATGCTCTCTTGTCTTACTTTTTGTATTGCTTGCACTATAATAGACGGTAGGAAGTGGTTGGAATTGGTGGGAGAGAGCCATCATGTGAATGCCACGCAGCAATTATGGGAGGGACAGTGTTGAAATTCTCC
The DNA here is from genome assembly GCA_003952965.2 of Morella rubra. Lineage (NCBI taxonomy): Eukaryota > Viridiplantae > Streptophyta > Magnoliopsida > Fagales > Myricaceae > Morella > Morella rubra. Next base: position 20,824,354 of record CM025852.1, read on the forward strand.
ACATTCTTTAATCTTTTTGTCTCTTAATGTTTCCATTTTCTTCTTCCCCAAATAAATTTGAAAAAATACCATCTATTCATCGATATTACATAAATACATATAGAAAAATAACACCATAAAAAGATAGCATAGGTTATCAGAGAAGTTCTATTTATTTTTTATTTTTTGGAAAAAAAAAAACCCATCAGATTGAGAATATGTATTTATGAACTTTTTTGAATATTCGACATGACAAAAATACCAAAATTGATGCTTTGTAAGTTCTTGTTAAGTTCTATTTTGATGGAAACCGAATGCCTGAAATGTTGAAGAAAATCACGTGCGGAGCTCATGGCCCTACATTGAATTAATTACATGATTATATATATAAGATATTTTAGAAGTTAATGTCGACATTTAATAATTAGTCAAAGCATGCTAACACAAACAAATAATTAATTTGTACAAGTAATTACTGAAGTACAAGAGTGACTTTGACTCGTCTTGATTATAAGATACAGTAGGTGAGTTGCATGCATTCGACTCAAAACTAGAGCGGGTGACTTAGCACGAAAATTGACAAATGGCATTATTTAATGATTACCCATTTTTTTAATTCACCATACATCATAAGTCTGCCTCCACCATGGCGCCTCTCTGTTTGAATTTGAATTGCACTTTGAAAAAATGGGTTTCCGTCCAGCATGATCAATGGGGTAATTCTACGGACACTTCAACCCTTCCTACCAATTTTGAAGTTACTAGGTGGTGATATTCCTAGTAACTCAACCAGTCAAAGTTTTCAGTTTTTAAAGAATTTTTTTTTTCAAAAAATTAAAATTTTCAGTGCTGAACAAATTACAATAATATCTCAAAAATTTCACACAAACATGCACGGCAACACCCTTTCATACATTCTAACAAAAATTAATCTATAATCAAATCTCTTTAAAAAAATTCACTAACTTTTTATAAAACCCCTAAAATTCAATCTCTCAAAAGTTTTCCTAGAAAATTTGTCACTTGTTAGAGAAATTTTTTTACTTTCTTAAGAAATTCTTAAAACAGTAAAAAAATCAAACGAAAAACAAAATCTCAAAATTTTCTTACAAATTTGAAGACATTTCACACCAACTCCAACATTTTTTTTATTGAAGAATCTTCATGAAATTATCTCTCCATAGTTTTTTACAAACTTGAATATTTTTTTATTAAAAAAATCATCCAATAATCTTTCTTTACACTTTTTCATAAATTCTTGTAAAACTCAATTTACAACAACATCCTTAAAAATTTTGATAACCCATAAAAGTGGTCTCTCAAAAAAACTTCATAAAAACTTGAAATATAAATTTTTAAGGTAAGTTTTGACCTTTTTGAGAAATATTTGGAAAGTAAAGATTTTCAACAAACTTTATCTGAGAAAAAAAAACATACTTAGTTATCTCAAAAAACTCTATACAAACATTAATACCTTGATAAAAAAAAATCTATAAAATTATATTTCTATCTCTTTTTTTTACAAAATCTAATTTTTTTTATTAAAAAAAATCTCTAAAATCATCTTTTTCTACACTTTTATACAAATACCAATAAAAAAAATATATAATTAAAATATCTTTAAAAAATTCATAAAATTTCTAAAAATCTAATCTACCTAAATATGACAACACTATCAAATTTTCTATAAATTTTAAAAATGCCAAAGGAAAAATATATTTTTCACTCACAAACTACTACTTATTTTGCACTTTGCACCCTAAACTACCACATTTGAGATATTGCAGTCACAAACTACTCATTCCTAAGCACCCTCAGTCTATTTTTCCGGTGAAATTGGACGAAAATTGATTTTTTTTTTTAATACGAAATGTCGATTATGCTCTTAGAAAAATCAAATAGCTTGTTACGATGTTTAAGGATATAATTGTCATTTATTTAAAAAAGAGTCAATTTCCGTCCAATTTGACGATAAAAATAAATGGAAGGGTGCAATGTTTTAGAGATTAGTAGTTTATAGATACAATATCTCATGGTAGTTTATGGTACAATGTACAAAACTTATATTAATTTATGAATGAAAAAATATATTTTCCAAAATTTTATGATGTCAAATATCACTTAAGTGACTTCTATAGCTTTTATTCTCAACCACATCTAAATTCAAAGTGACAGTGTTTGATTCTATCACCTCCAAATGAAGGTGGAAATAGAAATATTTGGATCGAACCGTACATTTTGTAATTGCACTTACTATGAACATTTATTAGTTGCATTTACATTGACATCCTTTTTAAGATAGGGTAGCTATGACTCAATCCAACACACAAATAAAAGGCACATTATTAGTTGCACTTAAGGTGAAATTTTTTTTAGATAATGTAGCTATGACTTAATCCAACACATAGATAAAAAATGCTACGCCGTAATGCAACTATGATATGCAAAGCTAGGTGTCCCAATGACCTATCTGTCTTACACATAAATGGGCAATTATTGGGGACCCATATCTCATCCACCACACTGGCGCAGATAGCATTGTCTTCCCACCCCCTCTTTGCCCCAAGTAGCCATTAAGACAATGGAGTGTGTTTCAAATTTTGAACACCCAAATTTGACTGGCTATCTACTTTCGTCCAAAACAGCATCAAAACCCATAATATTACGTTAGAATCGAAGAAAGGGCACAAGGTGAACAAACAGGACATTGTCCAAGCAGACAAGGCTCACTCTCTTTGGACTTTGAAGATAACGAAGAGTCCTTCCTACTGGTGGAGATTCTATGGAGAGAGCGTGACCCTAAAAGCCACACAATTGTTTCACCCACCCACCTTCTACAAACAAACGTTCATAATGTTTTTGCTTTCCAACTGCCACCCAAATAAAGATTGAGCGGTTTAGAACTGAAGAGCCCAATCCACTCAAACCGCCCCCCAAACCTCTCACCCTCTTGCTATTTGAAATTGTACCAAAATAAGAAACGGATAAAATAAAAGGAAAAAAAAATTAATTTGAAAGGGTACAATATTAAAGTCTCCTAATAAGTTACATGCCTAATACAACCTAACTCACCCACCGCGGAAAAAATGTACACTAACCAGCGCCCGTAACGAACCGGGTTCGCTAATTTTCCGGTTCTTCTACAACACCCTCTCTGTTTCCCTAATGCTGTTCTGTTTCTTAAACTCTAGGTTACTCAAAAACTCGACGAGACCGGATGAGCTAAACCGGACTCGGTGGAGTCCGTGTCCTTCTTCCGCCGCATCTCCAGCACTTTGCGGTGATGGTTCGAGTGCAATTCGCTCGAGAATGTCGGGCTACATGCTGGTCTGTACTCGGGCAGTAGCCGGCCCGACTTGAACCGGACACCACAAGCGTTGCAAAGGGTCTTGGCTCCGAGCGGGCCGGTTCTCCACTGTGGAGTCTTCTGGACACCGCAATGGCTGCACCGCCTCGGCGGCTGGGCCCCACCGCTCCCAGACGCCCCCTCTGCTGCCGGTCTCTTCTTCTGCTTCTTCACCAGCAGTTTCGAGTCCAAGTTAACAGGCTCCACTGGTTCGGCGTTATGCGCAGTGTTCGCGCAAATGAGCCAAGGGCTCGATGGAGACGAAGAAGAGGTTGAAGACGTTGAACTCGAGGACGACTCGGTCAGCGAAGGGGACTTAAATGACCAAACTCGGCCGCCGGTCCTCGTGCGCTTACTTCTAGCCTTGGCCGGAACGGGAGTCTTGAAGCATGGCTTCGCAAGGTCCGGTTCCGGTTCAGGCCCCTGGTTCCTCGGCTTCTCGGCTAAAATTCCAGGAGGGTAAAGGGTTGAGAATTCCGAGAATGAATCCTCAACAAAATGGGACAGCCATTCGAGGTTCGCTAAATCATCCGCCTGTTCAAAAAGGCGGTACCTTTGGTCAATAACTGCCCGGCAAATCCTTCAAAAAAAGTTTTTTTATCTGAAAGATAGAAGGTAGACAAAGGAAAATGGTACCGGAACGCTCAGTTCGGAGCCAAACTCGTCTTTGGCGGAGAAAGTGATGGTGGCGAGGGAATTTTGGTTGTCTTGTTGAGGAGAAACAGAGGCGAAGCCCTTATCTTCTTCCTCCTCGTCTTCTCCTTCTACCGGCTCTTCGTTCACAAACCCATCTTCGTTAGACAAGTCAAGCAGTTCGTCCACAAACAAGTCATCGCAACCCACGCCATTTTGTCCATTCACGGGCCACATATCTTCAAAAAGCACTTGTGGGGTTGATTTCCCGGCCATTTCCTTCCTCAAACTGGTTTTCAACGCCGCTTCCCCGCATTCCATTTCCGTTTCTGCCTAGAAAACACAGACACATAAAACCAAAACATTTACAACATTCAAAAACAAAACCGTTGGCAAAAAACAAAAAAAAAAAAAAAATCTTCATTTCCACTGCCCGAAAGGTCGAACCTGTATAGAAGGATTGTGAGAGAAAATAAGAGAAGTGGTCGCAGTGGTTGCAGAGGGAAGGATAGAAGAAGTAAAGGTGTGGAATTGGGAGAAAAAGGGGTGGTGAGTTCGGTAAAGCATTGAATGAGGGCTGAAAGCGTCCGTGGACCTTACTAAAAAGTGCCCGTTTCTTCACTCTCTCTCTCTTAGATTTTCTGCTTTTTATCTCACTTCCCTGTATTTATACTTCCGATAAACATTAGGTTAGAAAGTGCATATAACGCCCTCCACATCAGTCATTAACCTGTGATTCCTCTCAATCCAAAATTACGAGGAACTGCCACCGACTGGTTTAATGACCGGGTCGGGGTTTTCTAGATTTGGTAGGCCAAGTCGGACCATTATCCACAGGTTGCCTCCAAATCTATGAACCTTCCGTTTCAAACAATTTCGAATATAAAAGGTGAGCGCAATTGGATACGGTGCTGTCCGCCCTACCAAAAAAGCACGATGCTGGCTATGGCCTAGGAAACCTCCACCTTTTCCCATCTTTTATTGTACTTTTGTTTGTGAGGGCAGTATTTGGCCGCTCTTCTTTTGACTAATTCACGTCGCTGATCGCCGCTCGTTTTGGTTGGTCATCATTCTCGTGGTTTCCGTTTTTTTTTTTTTCGCTCATTGTTTTCCGTTACGTAATTAATCCCAAAAGCAGAGCGCAATCTTCGATTTCATATCAGTTTGTGCATCGCCCCCATGGATTTGGGTCAATTTATAACGCAAATGGCAAATTTTGAGAAGGCTAAAAGTTTTGCAGTATAGATTTTCAGTCATGTCACGAGTTTAATCCTCAAAGAAAATCTAATACGAGACCATGCGTCTCGTTCACTTTGCCTCTAATTCGCTTTAAACAACTCAAAAAGAGTTTATTTGGAAACATTATCACGTGTCTTGTTTAGTTTGTAATTTTCAAACCATCTACCTAGTCCGAAGAACATGCCCCATGACTTATGATTATCTAATTTATATAAGATTAGAGACCATATATATCTAAGGAATTGTTTGGAGAAAAACTCTGAAAAAATTGCTTCTATCGCTTGGTGAAAACATTAAACTTCCCTTTTGACCAAATAAAACTTAAACGCATCAACAGTTACAATGCAAAAGTTTTAAGTAAGAGACGTTTGAAGCATTCTAAGTGATTCTACGTCAAGCATTAAGGGTGAAGAAATTTCCAAGACTGTTTATTGGATAGGAATCAATTTTTTTTCACTTGCTAAACGGCACAAGAGTTATACGGATTGGTCAGGGTAAAGGAATGAGTAAAAGAGAAGAAAATGCTCTCTAGCTGATTAACCTACTCCTTTCTTAAAACTCTATGGTCACGTTCCTTTATTTTTAACACCCCTTTTATTTTTCCCGAGAACCATATAAATTCTGCTTAGGCCAGCTACGAATCCCAAGAAGCTTGTCCAATATTACACCCTTTTTATTTTTCTAGGTGTCCCCTTGCGAAAGTTTTGCTTGTTTTGTATCTAAATATATAATATAATTTTTTCAAAATATATAACTGGAGAAATTTGTTGCACTTAGGACTTGTATATCTTATTTGGACTAATCTGACTATTATTATAGACCACTCGTCCTCCTATGAAATATAATGACGTGGGATCACTATAACTGCCTTCTGCGAGAAGACCCCCTATACATCCAATCGGTAGAAAGGTCAATTCGAGAGCTACCATATTACCGCCATCTAGTGGCTCGTGAGTAGTGAGATATATAGGACGCGTAGTATCGGCCGTCCAGCAATGTATCGTATCGTAACCTGGCGTGGTAACCAATCGCGAGTTATCGACTCCTACCTCTCTTCTCCCATATTAATAGATACACATATTCAAATGAAAAACAACAAGCATCTGATCTGAGTGAGAGACCGAGAAGTGGGGTGGCGATGCCTATTGTTAAGAGAATACTGTGGACTGTTCTTCTCCTTGAAATATTTATAATTTAAGAATCCCAATCTATAAGACTCTACCATACGATACTTATGCGAGTCAATCCTCTCGTATGTATAATCTAATGATAACAATTGCTCTCTCCTCTCTAATATCTACTACTAGACTGTCTTCTTTCCCCATATATAAGAAATGAAAGACTCTCTCGATGAGTAATGGTATGGTATGTCCTCCCAGAGTAGCTCCTTAATGAGAGTGTGGTGAAGAGGTTCTCTATATGATATAATATAACTTAAAATATATATAAAATATGACCTCTAGAGTAATAACATACATACATATACCGTCTCTGTCTCCCTCTCTCTCTGTGTTCTAAGTACTCACGAAAGCTCTCCTTTATATTAAGAAATATAAAATCCTCGTCTATATCTAATCACTTCTAGATATATAATGTCCTCTTTTTCTCACTGTCACGCTCATTTTCGTCAATTCCGAAATCACTTTTTTCTCTCACTCCCGATTACATTTAAATAAAATTTTGATAAAATTTTGAAACCAAATGCCTTGTCAGAGAGTTGGATTTAAATTCTTAAAATTTCACCAAAACTAACATGCCCTTAGGCTTGATAATTAATGTCTTCTACTTTTCAATCGGGATTTTAAGTATTTATGAATTGTATTAAATATTTGGGTGTGAATTTAAATCATATTGTCACTAAACGAGTTATAAGCTTATCATAATTAAATTTGGTCCGGATCGGTCCGGGAACTTCTAATCTCAGGGAACTATTGGTAGCTCCTATGATTGACTATCTATCTAATTATAAGGTTCACGTGTCCAAAGTTTACTCATGTGCTCTTAATGTGATTAGTGCATTTTTTAATAGTCAGATTAGTCCAAATAAGATATACAAGTCCTAAGTGCAACAAATTTCTCCAGTTATATATTTTGAAAATTATATTATATTATATATTTAGATACAAACAAGCAAAACTTTCGCAAGGGACACCTAGAAAAATAAAAAGGGTGTAATATTGGACAAGCTTCTTGGGATTCGTAGCTGGCCTAAGCAGAATTTATATGGTTCTCGGGAAAAATAAAAGGGGTGTTAAAAATAAAGGAACGTGACCATAGAGTTTTAAGAAAGGAGTAGGTTAATCAGCTAGAGAGCATTTTCTTCTCTTTTACTCATTCCTTTACCCTGACCAATCCGTATAACTCTTGTGCCGTTTAGCAAGTGAAAAAAAATTGATTCCTATCCAATAAACAGTCTTGGAAATTTCTTCACCCTTAATGCTTGACGTAGAATCACTTAGAATGCTTCAAACGTCTCTTACTTAAAACTTTTGCATTGTAACTGTTGATGCGTTTAAGTTTTATTTGGTCAAAAGGGAAGTTTAATGTTTTCACCAAGCGATAGAAGCAATTTTTTCAGAGTTTTTCTCCAAACAATTCCTTAGATATATATGGTCTCTAATCTTATATAAATTAGATAATCATAAGTCATGGGGCATGTTCTTCGGACTAGGTAGATGGTTTGAAAATTACAAACTAAACAAGACACGTGATAATGTTTCCAAATAAACTCTTTTTGAGTTGTTTAAAGCGAATTAGAGGCAAAGTGAACGAGACGCATGGTCTCGTATTAGATTTTCTTTGAGGATTAAACTCGTGACATGACTGAAAATCTATACTGCAAAACTTTTAGCCTTCTCAAAATTTGCCATTTGCGTTATAAATTGAGCCAAATCCATGGGGGCGATGGACAAACTGATATGAAATTGAAGATTGCGCTCTGCTTTTGGGATTAATTACGTAACGGAAAACAATGAGCGAAAAAAAAAAAAACGGAAACCACGAGAATGATGACCAACCAAAACGAGCGGCGATCAGCGACGTGAATTAGTCAAAAGAAGAGCGGCCAAATACTGCCCTCACAAACAAAAGTACAATAAAAGATGGGAAAAGGTGGAGGTTTCCTAGGCCATAGCCAGCATCGTGCTTTTTTGGTAGGGCGGACAGCACCGTATCCAATTGCGCTCACCTTTTATATTCGAAATTGTTTGAAACGGAAGGTTCATAGATTTGGAGGCAACCTGTGGATAATGGTCCGACTTGGCCTACCAAATCTAGAAATCCCCGACCCGGTCATTAAACCAGTCGGTGGCAGTTCCTCGTAATTTTGGATTGAGAGGAATCACAGGTTAATGACTGATGTGGAGGGCGTTAGATGCATTTTCTAACCTAATGTTTATCGGAAGTATAAATACAGGGAAGTGAGATAAAAAGCAGAAAATCTAAGAGAGAGAGAGTGAAGAAACGGGCACTTTTTAGTAAGGTCCACGGACGCTTTCAGCCCTCATTCAATGCTTTACCGAACTCACCACCCCTTTTTCTCCCAATTCCACACCTTTACTTCTTCTATCCTTCCCTCTGCAACCACTGCGACCACTTCTCTTATTTTCTCTCACAATCCTTCTATACAGGTTCGACCTTTCGGGCAGTGGAAATGAAGATTATTTTTTTTTTTTTGGTTTTTTGCCAACGGTTTTGTTTTTGAATGTTGTAAATGTTTTGGTTTTATGTGTCTGTGTTTTCTAGGCAGAAACGGAAATGGAATGCGGGGAAGCGGCGTTGAAAACCAGTTTGAGGAAGGAAATGGCCGGGAAATCAACCCCACAAGTGCTTTTTGAAGATATGTGGCCCGTGAATGGACAAAATGGCGTGGGTTGCGATGACTTGTTTGTGGACGAACTGCTTGACTTGTCTAACGAAGATGGGTTTGTGAACGAAGAGCCGGTAGAAGGAGAAGACGAGGAGGAAGAAGATAAGGGCTTCGCCTCTGTTTCTCCTCAACAAGACAACCAAAATTCCCTCGCCACCATCACTTTCTCCGCCAAAGACGAGTTTGGCTCCGAACTGAGCGTTCCGGTACCATTTTCCTTTGTCTACCTTCTATCTTTCAGATAAAAAAACTTTTTTTGAAGGATTTGCCGGGCAGTTATTGACCAAAGGTACCGCCTTTTTGAACAGGCGGATGATTTAGCGAACCTCGAATGGCTGTCCCATTTTGTTGAGGATTCATTCTCGGAATTCTCAACCCTTTACCCTCCTGGAATTTTAGCCGAGAAGCCGAGGAACCAGGGGCCTGAACCGGAACCGGACCTTGCGAAGCCATGCTTCAAGACTCCCGTTCCGGCCAAGGCTAGAAGTAAGCGCACGAGGACCGGCGGCCGAGTTTGGTCATTTAAGTCCCCTTCGCTGACCGAGTCGTCCTCGAGTTCAACGTCTTCAACCTCTTCTTCGTCTCCATCGAGCCCTTGGCTCATTTGCGCGAACACTGCGCATAACGCCGAACCAGTGGAGCCTGTTAACTTGGACTCGAAACTGCTGGTGAAGAAGCAGAAGAAGAGACCGGCAGCAGAGGGGGCGTCTGGGAGCGGTGGGGCCCAGCCGCCGAGGCGGTGCAGCCATTGCGGTGTCCAGAAGACTCCACAGTGGAGAACCGGCCCGCTCGGAGCCAAGACCCTTTGCAACGCTTGTGGTGTCCGGTTCAAGTCGGGCCGGCTACTGCCCGAGTACAGACCAGCATGTAGCCCGACATTCTCGAGCGAATTGCACTCGAACCATCACCGCAAAGTGCTGGAGATGCGGCGGAAGAAGGACACGGACTCCACCGAGTCCGGTTTAGCTCATCCGGTCTCGTCGAGTTTTTGAGTAACCTAGAGTTTAAGAAACAGAACAGCATTAGGGAAACAGAGAGGGTGTTGTAGAAGAACCGGAAAATTAGCGAACCCGGTTCGTTACGGGCGCTGGTTAGTGTACATTTTTTCCGCGGTGGGTGAGTTAGGTTGTATTAGGCATGTAACTTATTAGGAGACTTTAATATTGTACCCTTTCAAATTAATTTTTTTTTCCTTTTATTTTATCCGTTTCTTATTTTGGTACAATTTCAAATAGCAAGAGGGTGAGAGGTTTGGGGGGCGGTTTGAGTGGATTGGGCTCTTCAGTTCTAAACCGCTCAATCTTTATTTGGGTGGCAGTTGGAAAGCAAAAACATTATGAACGTTTGTTTGTAGAAGGTGGGTGGGTGAAACAATTGTGTGGCTTTTAGGGTCACGCTCTCTCCATAGAATCTCCACCAGTAGGAAGGACTCTTCGTTATCTTCAAAGTCCAAAGAGAGTGAGCCTTGTCTGCTTGGACAATGTCCTGTTTGTTCACCTTGTGCCCTTTCTTCGATTCTAACGTAATATTATGGGTTTTGATGCTGTTTTGGACGAAAGTAGATAGCCAGTCAAATTTGGGTGTTCAAAATTTGAAACACACTCCATTGTCTTAATGGCTACTTGGGGCAAAGAGGGGGTGGGAAGACAATGCTATCTGCGCCAGTGTGGTGGATGAGATATGGGTCCCCAATAATTGCCCATTTATGTGTAAGACAGATAGGTCATTGGGACACCTAGCTTTGCATATCATAGTTGCATTACGGCGTAGCATTTTTTATCTATGTGTTGGATTAAGTCATAGCTACATTATCTAAAAAAAATTTCACCTTAAGTGCAACTAATAATGTGCCTTTTATTTGTGTGTTGGATTGAGTCATAGCTACCCTATCTTAAAAAGGATGTCAATGTAAATGCAACTAATAAATGTTCATAGTAAGTGCAATTACAAAATGTACGGTTCGATCCAAATATTTCTATTTCCACCTTCATTTGGAGGTGATAGAATCAAACACTGTCACTTTGGATTGAGATGTGGTTGAGAATAAAAGCTATAGAAGTCACTTAAGTGATATTTGACATCATAAAATTTTGGAAAATATATTTTTTCATTCATAAATTAATATAAGTTTTGTACATTGTACCATAAACTATCCATGAGATATTGTATCTATAAACTACTAATCTCTAAAACATTGCACCCTTCCATTTATTTTTATCGTCAAATTGGACGGAAATTGACTCTTTTTTAAATAAATGACAATTATATCCTTAAACATCGTAACAAGCTATTTGATTTTTCTAAGAGCATAATCGACATTTCGTATTAAAAAAAAAAATCAATTTTCGTCCAATTTCACCGGAAAAATAGACTGAGGGTGCTTAGGAATGAGTAGTTTGTGACTGCAATATCTCAAATGTGGTAGTTTAGGGTGCAAAGTGCAAAATAAGTAGTAGTTTGTGAGTGAAAAATATATTTTTCCTTTGGCATTTTTAAAATTTATAGAAAATTTGATAGTGTTGTCATATTTAGGTAGATTAGATTTTTAGAAATTTTATGAATTTTTTAAAGATATTTTAATTATATATTTTTTTTATTGGTATTTGTATAAAAGTGTAGAAAAAGATGATTTTAGAGATTTTTTTTAATAAAAAAATTAGATTTTGTAAAAAAAGAGATAGAAATATAATTTTATAGATTTTTTTTTATCAAGGTATTAATGTTTGTATAGAGTTTTTTGAGATAACTAAGTATGTTTTTTTTTCTCAGATAAAGTTTGTTGAAAATCTTTACTTTCCAAATATTTCTCAAAAAGGTCAAAACTTACCTTAAAAATTTATATTTCAAGTTTTTATGAAGTTTTTTTGAGAGATCACTTTTATGGGTTATCAAAATTTTTAAGGATGTTGTTGTAAATTGAGTTTTACAAGAATTTATGAAAAAGTGTAAAGAAAGATTATTGGATGATTTTTTTAATAAAAAAATATTAAAGTTTGTAAAAAACTATGGAGAGATAATTTCATGAAGATTCTTCAATAAAAAAAATGTTGGAGTTGGTGTGAAATGTCTTCAAATTTGTAAGAAAATTTTGAGATTTTGTTTTTCGTTTGATTTTTTTACTGTTTTAAGAATTTCTTAAGAAAGTAAAAAAATTTCTCTAACAAGTGACAAATTTTCTAGGAAAAACTTTTGAGAGATTGAATTTTAGGGTATTTATAAAAAGTTAGTGAATTTTTTTAAAGAGATTTGATTATAGATTAATTTTTGTTAGAATGTATGAAAGGGTGTTGCCGTGCATGTTTGTGTGAAATTTTTGAGATATTATTGTAATTTGTTCAGCACTGAAAATTTTAATTTTTTGAAAAAAAAAATTCTTTAAAAACTGAAAACTTTGACTGGTTGAGTTACTAGGAATATCACCACCTAGTAACTTCAAAATTGGTAGGAAGGGTTGAAGTGTCCGTAGAATTACCCCATTGATCATGCTGGACGGAAACCCATTTTTTCAAAGTGCAATTCAAATTCAAACAGAGAGGCGCCATGGTGGAGGCAGACTTATGATGTATGGTGAATTAAAAAAATGGGTAATCATTAAATAATGCCATTTGTCAATTTTCGTGCTAAGTCACCCGCTCTAGTTTTGAGTCGAATGCATGCAACTCACCTACTGTATCTTATAATCAAGACGAGTCAAAGTCACTCTTGTACTTCAGTAATTACTTGTACAAATTAATTATTTGTTTGTGTTAGCATGCTTTGACTAATTATTAAATGTCGACATTAACTTCTAAAATATCTTATATATATAATCATGTAATTAATTCAATGTAGGGCCATGAGCTCCGCACGTGATTTTCTTCAACATTTCAGGCATTCGGTTTCCATCAAAATAGAACTTAACAAGAACTTACAAAGCATCAATTTTGGTATTTTTGTCATGTCGAATATTCAAAAAAGTTCATAAATACATATTCTCAATCTGATGGGTTTTTTTTTTTCCAAAAAATAAAAAAATAAATAGAACTTCTCTGATAACCTATGCTATCTTTTTATGGTGTTATTTTTCTATATGTATTTATGTAATATCGATGAATAGATGGTATTTTTTCAAATTTATTTGGGGAAGAAGAAAATGGAAACATTAAGAGACAAAAAGATTAAAGAATGTGGAGAATTTCAACACTGTCCCTCCCATAATTGCTGCGTGGCATTCACATGATGGCTCTCTCCCACCAATTCCAACCACTTCCTACCGTCTATTATAGTGCAAGCAATACAAAAAGTAAGACAAGAGAGCATGGATCATCTACTTCTGTGGGGACTGCAAGTGACAAAATTTGCTTAGGTATAGGTAGGCTTCATACAATTATTTAACACGTATAGGGTTTTATGATTGTAGTCGACAAACTTTCGGTTCTTTGCCCAACTTAAATACAAAGGTACCTATAAAGTATGAAATGGCCTGACCAAAAGATCATATCTTTAAGAAAAATTACGATTGCTGTGACCATGATGGTATATAATCATTTAGAAGATATTTTGCATAAGAAGAGGCTCAAAATTGGTTGCCGACTTTTGTCTTTAGAAGGATCAGTAAAGTGGGACTTGGGGGGTTTTCTTGTGTGATTGATTGGGAAAAACCCAAACGAGAAAAAAGCTTAAGCTTTCTTCTCCCACTCCCTCTCTCTCCCATTATCTGCGATGTGTTAGTGATCGGTGAGTCATGTGCCCACCTCACCTGACCTTTTTGACCATGATGTTTCTTCACATGCCTTTGGCTCTATGTTAATACAATATCTTCCTCCTTTTTAGATTGGCGTGTGAGTTTTTTTTTTATCTGTTTTATTTCTTGAATGCAGCCATATATATATATATATATATATGCGATGGCAGGTCATGAGAAATTTGGATTAGAGGCTCAAGAATTGAATGTTTAATTACTTTAGCTACTAGCTAGCTACTTGGATGGTCTAATGATTGATGAGGGGAGTTCCCCAGAAAAGGGTGTGCGAGAGAAATAAGATGGCTTTTGGTCTCTTAAGGTGGTCCTGATCAGTGTTGGAATAACTTCCAAAAGCGACTCGTGTGCTGAGTTGGAGTCATTCCCAGCAGAATGCCACCTCCCTCCCATGCACCCCAGTCGTAGCCTACGTACATGTAATTCTTTTCCTGAATTTCCTTGCTTGAATCCAAGTATTGAAACGAAATTGAGGTCATTCGAGATTGCATATATAACATAATGTAATTGTTAAAGCCGGAGAGGAAAAACGAAAGGGAAATAAGCTGTATATATATCTTTCTGGGCCAGAACCTATTTAGACGAGAGCTGAGCTAACATCATGTGAGCGGGCTATAGACGTTTCTAGGGCTCGATAGAGCTTAATGGTGTTAAAAAAAAAATTTGGGCCAAAAAGCGTGTCCAGAACTTAGAAAAAGCCGATGCCGATTAAGATACATATTAGGATATTGTCTTAATTCTGAATGTAAAAATCTCATATAGACATCGCCGATCAGATATATAGACAATTACTCGATAAGCACTCAAAACAGATCAGAACTTTTTATTGCATCCTTTCCCACGCAATTGTATAACGGGCACTCCACTAACTCTCTCTATATATGTATATAGAATTTCACGGCAAAAGTTGTTTATTAAGGAATAGTTTAACGAGCATGGGGAAATCATAAGAGGAGAGGTAACAACCTTTGCATTCATGCAGCCCCAATCTCATACACCCTCACAACGGCCTTTGCCTATGCCCTTCCGGCTCCAAGTGATTTTCTATGGCCGCCACAACCCCAAGCCCCACAAGCACTCTTGCCGTTGCCTCCCCCATTGCCCCCCCCCCCCCCTGCCCCAGCCCCATCCTCCACCTTCACCACCTCCTCCTCCTCCTCCTCCTCCTCCATTGGCACCACCTCCCCCACCACCCCCACCACCACTTCCTCCCCGGCCCCATCCATAACCTTTACCATTTCCACCGCCCCCTCCTCCTCCACCCCCTCCTCCTCCTCCATTGGCACCACCTCCACCACCACCACCCCCACCACCTCTTCCTCCCCCCCAACCATAACCTTTACCATTTCCACTGCCGCCTCCACCTCCGCCTCCACCTCCACCACTGCCACTTCCTCTTCCCCCACCACTTCCTTTGTTTTGTTTTCTTTTATGCCCTTTATCTTTCCCGTCGCTCCCCTTACCTCCACCTTTACCACCATTGCTGCCACTACCTGCGCCTCCCCCGCCGCCACCACCACCACCGCCTCCACCTCTGCCTCCTCCGCCGCCGCCTCTGCCTCCTCCTCTACCACCATTATCTCCACCAGTACTATCACTTTGGAATAACACTTTATCGGGTGATCTAGTAATGTTTCTTGCTTGGACGTCATGATCACCTACGTTTTGATTTCCACTTGAAAGAATGGGAATCGCAGCAGGGGTGAATCCAGAAATGACATCTGTGGCATCAGGACTAGTCAATCCGTCAACCAAACACGGGCTCAATGCAACTGCAAGAAGCAGAAGAGCGCCAACTGCTCTTGCAATGTCCATGCTTGGCTTCAGCTTGAGATTGCGAATGCTCACTCGTTCTGCATGCCCTTTTATTTCTTTTACAGTGTACGTCCGATGGCCATTGACAGCTAAAGCAGTCCCCACAAGAACAAACCAAATGCAGCCGACACCAAAACGTTTCAATAAGGCTGCAAAAAGACAGGGGAAGAGATGCTGGATTGAGTAAATATGCCTTGAAGCGAAATTTGTCCCCACCTCCAATTTCTGTGACTAAGGCACGCTTGAAGATCGCACTAGGTATCTATGCATATTCACGACCTCCAACTATATATCTCGTGAGTTGGCTTACGAGACCCGTCATCTCTACGCTAACCTCATGATCAAATTAAGCAGCTCCTAGGTTTTCTCCCTTTTTTGCATTAACGATCAGCTTGCAGCTTAATTATCCCTTCTTTCCTTCTATATTTCCTTTCTAGCTACTGTTTTCACTCGGAAACAAACTCTTGACAACTTACTTAGGCGTACAATAAAGAGTGCGCAACACCCACCTATAGGCCGGCTACATAGATCTATCGATCATAGTCGTACTAACAAGTAACGACGTGATGTTGTGGGGGATGCGTGCCTTTTGCTTGACGAATGAGAATTGAGAAAGGAGGGCAAGTGGTGGCCACGAGGAAGAGCTCATGGATGATGGAAGAGAAATTTAATTAAAGTTGAAGAGTCTATTGGTGGAGATGGAAGGTGTTGTTGTGGGTTTGTAACTCCCCAGTCCCCTAGTAGTGCCGTCCAGATAAGATGCGTACGAATAATTGAATTCCATAACGTTTATACAAGGGCTGGTGGTTCATGTCATCATTTCTACATGTGAGGATCGATGCACTTGTTTCTTCAAGTTTTGGATCATTGTCTTTTGGCTCCTGATCAGATCTCTCTCCCGCGCTCACATTTATGTACGACCAATTACATTATGCAGCCATTAAAGTTCAAACTTAGCAACTTTAAGAAGGCGGCCTATCAGAACTAATTAGTAGTAAAATACGTCCTGATGTCAATGCAAAATCAAAAATCTCAGAACACAGCGACCATTACAAATTTGTTTCAGAGAAAAATGTGCCTTGCTGGTTGATAAGTTCTGGTCGTAGGCGATCGATCATCGGGGATCCGTTTTTCCCTTTCATAATCCGTCTCTACGCTACGTGGGTTTGGGAGTTTTGCGGCTTGGACGAGGGCAGTTGACCCAAAACACCAAGTGGCTCGAATTTGAAGGCCCAAATTGAGGAAACCTTCCTTTTGATTTAGGCCTACTGATTTTTTTGTGCACTTTCTTATGGGTGGATGATTGGTACATGTAAATTTGTAATAGAATCATTTGGCATCCAATTCAATCCCGGACAATATTCTTTCTTAGAGAAAAGGAATTGACATACTAAAACAGAAAGAAAAAAAAAAAAAAAAAGACAACTTTTGATTTACTATCTTCTACCTATGCATTGGCAATCGAACTGCGGCTAAATGATCTCAAATTTGTTTTAGTTGTCATGTCGAATAATAAACTATGTCAAACCTACATCCAAGGATAATCTCTGACCCTTGCTAGACCTTCAAATATGCCCATCTTTATTATTCGTCTCCTAAAATTAGCAGCTAACGATCGATGCAGATGAGAAGTGCGTATAAATAAGAAACACGCAAAAGTTACGTGATTTTGATGCTGTTCAGGAGCCAAATTTTGAGCCTTAATAAAATAATTACACAAAATTCTCTCTCTTTCTATCAAATCATCACTTTTTACTATAAATAAATATAAAAAATACATTCAAATCATCTTCATCTTAACTTTTTCACCAACTATAACACTCTAAAATTTTTACCATCCTAACATTTTAACAATCAAATACCATGCTTCGTGGAAAGAGCACTGGATTATATTCATCGAGTTGGAAAGGGATGTGTTCCTTAAGTCCTTTATCCGCACGCTAATAGAACACTCGTGGGATTGGTGAACGGGCTTGGCCCGTATGACTGAAACAGATTAAATAAACCGGCCCTGTGTCGTACTCGAGATGACCTCGGGATCTCACATAATTCTGTAGCCTGGGAAGAAGGCAGCCCAATATCGTGAACCGTTTCTACCCCAGACCCCGTAAGGCAGGGACAAAAAGGACGGGAAGCCAGAACTAAGAACCCAAATGCAGCAACATGACGGCTGTGGGGTCCCAAGTCAAAAACCGCCGGTCCAGTGCGGGCACGGACGCGGTCCCTTTGTTGATTTCACGTGGTGATTGAGGAAGAATGGTTCAGATATCCTGGTCCTAAAACATTTGGTAGGTAGGAAAGAAGATTGGAAAAGCAAATGATGAATATTTCTTTCTCTTCATTTTTTTTTTCTGCAAGTGTATTTGAATTGGTATGGCCGTCTAGAAAAGGGAGTAGGTTAATTAAAAGTAGAAACGGACAAACGGTAGCTGTGAAGCGAAGGAGATCGTATCCAATGGGGACTTATGGTGGTGAACTTTGACTTAATGTGTTATGGGTCTTCTGCAACATGAAGGTTCCATTCCTAACATTCCATTTAATTAGGACCGGATTTGACGAAATGGCTCTTAATTTTCCAATACCAATAAATCCAAACCAACGACCAATTCCTGTCTTCCCGTCTGAGTATAATTCAACCCCGCGTTTCACATATGAGGCACATGACACTCATGCATATGGCATGGCATCACCCAGAAAATCAACCCCGCACTTCTCTCAAGTTGGCAAAATGGGCTGCTGTTTCTGGCTTTTGACTGTATTTGTTTAAATTCTGTTCCTTATTATTAGAAAATATAACTTAAATAATAAAATCTTTCTCTTTTTATCAATTTTAACTTTTCAGATGAGTGATAGATTTTCGCAACATCAGAGTTAAGATTTTAAGTACGAGACCTATTTCGCATTATAGAATGAGTGGTAAATTCTTACTGACTTTGTAGTTAATTATGACACTTTTGATGTTTAGTCTGGAAGTGCGTTTACTTATAAAAAGAAAAAAAGTACTACTGATGAAACTCGTGGATATGTGGATCAACTTAGACATAAAGTTGGTAATTATGAGCCTACATTTTAGACTATGTATCTTGACACTTGGCAGTTTGTGGTGGGAAACGGGCGTTGAAGCTTCGTAGAGCAATGGAAGTTAATGTGAAAAGAGAGCTAGCTACCTAGAAAAAAAAAAGAAAAAGAAAAAGAAAAGAGAGCTAGCTACCAATTATGCAATTTTAGTGCGCATGTGTCAACCTATCATGTCTTTCTTTCTTTGTTATAGAGGCAATATTTCACATTTAAGGAGGAGATTGCTAAAATCCTCAACATGTATTTCTTTCTTAATTTGTTACTAATTTTGAAAAGAATTTTGCTTGATTAATTACCAACATGAGGTTCAGCACTCCTCTAACCCTACCAAAACCTATGAGAATTATATAAGTTAAGAGGAAATTTTCAAGCACCAAATTTATTTAAGAGTAAAGTAAGGTCTGATCAGATTATCATACCTAATTATCAGTCTGTAAAATGACATCTCTGGATTCATACTGATCAAAAAAGATCGATGCTTATAATTAACTATTAATTTGAACTTTTCCATATAATAAGGGTTTTGTTGTTTTCATCCTGCATATCTTAATTTTTTTTCCCTCCTAATTAATTATCATGATCCTATTGCTACGTTTGCCGTTCCAGATACTCTTCAGCAAAAGATGGGATTTTGCAAATCCTGAACAAATTAAGAAATCGATCCGAAATGTGTGACATGCTCTGATGCTCCCACCCACTAGAGCGCAATTAGTAATTCCTTTCCCATTATCCGTACCCATCACCACCTCCACGATAGAAAAAGAAAAGATAATTCAAATGGATCCACTCGTTAGCACCAACACAAGCAAATGGAGCTTTCAATGACAATGAGAGCATTATATATGCAGACATGTCGAATAACCAAAGTTTTCGACATCCCTATATATTTATATTCATGATATATGGTGAGGTTAGAGTGACCAAACATGACGTAAGATGGACGACTTGGCTATTCACTAATATTGCATATGTCTCAAATAATTAATAATTAAGCTGCTTCTAGATTTCTAATTGGACTCCATGACTTTGTTGAAAAAGGAAAAAAGAAGAAACTTTCAATCTGAGCTTCAATTTTCTTGTCTCGGGGTTACTCTGTTGATGTCGGTAGTAAAAAAATCTAATTGGACGGGGTCATAGACATGATCAGATAGCAACCCCAGCTAGCTACTCAAGAAAAGTGAAGCCGTCTTTGAAGAAAAAATAAACAAAAAAAAAGGCTGACGGCGTTGATTAAGACGTCAATGATGTCAACGGCTCACCTATCTTCCTTTTTTTTTTCTAGACACCTATCTTCCTTTTTCGTTAGTGTGAATAAAAAGAGTACTCTAGAGAGACAAAACAAGAGTAAGTACGCACCGCCCAATACCATTCAAGCAAGTTATGGACGATTATCTTGGTTCCAATTAGTTAGTATTTCTCCCTTGAAGTTGGAAGCTCGAGCTTCAGCCTCCGATTTGGAATACTACAAGTCAGTACTTAAGATTTGATCAGAGACAGTCACACACGAAAGCTGTGTCCATCTGCAATATGCTTAAGCTCCAAGCAATTTTATATTTTCTTTTTCCTAAGCAAGCTCCAGATATTAGAGTTTGAGATTATGACCTATATATGATATACATTCGTATTAATTAATGTTTACACCCCCCTAAAAAAAAAAAAAGAAATTTATTGGGCAAAAAGTACATTTTTTTTCATAGATTTTCTTGAATTTCTGCATTTTTGTTCCTACCAGGTGCATGCAGTACTGCAAGAACTTTCTGGAATTAATGATATCCATCCTACACTATACTCCATGGAGCAGAAATTTAATTGTGATGAGACCGAACGTTTCGATCGTACGTGCATGTTTGAAGTTGGAAAGCAATTAAACTGAAATAATCTTTTACAGAATTATGAAGAAACATATATAACGGAAACTACAAAAATTTATAATCACGTGCCATTTAATTAGCTCGGATAAGGCCTAAACGGCCTTGGCCCTCACTTGCTTTGCGTCTAATCTAATTCTACATGTATCTTGGATGTTCTAGTTTATGACCAAACTTAATGTTTCAGATTCAATGAACCGATTACCTGTAACATACGAAAGCAAATGGCAACAAGTTATATGTCGATAACGAATAGCACATAGTCAGTCACTACAAGAAAATCAGGGAATTACAGCCACTAGTTGTTTTTAATTGCTACACGCTACCCATGTTTTATGTTTATGTTCACCTAAACAGTGACAATGGAACAAATAATGCAATTCAAAGCCATTCTTTTGGTGGAGAACAGAGAAGTCACAACTATATATTGTTCTCACCTTTTTTCTAGTCCTGATATTATATATCAGTACTGTCTTTACTCCAATATATTTTGGTGCAAATCTAAGGTGTATTTGATTCCTCAAACATGATATTATTCATGTTCATGGACCGACGTGGACCGCTTGGGGGGCTTGGCATATCCTTAAAAGAAATTAGTTCAATAATAACCTACGGCCACCTACCCCAACAATGACATCTCGCCCTTCGGCCTTGCGATGTTAATTAAGATCATCATCAAGTGTCCATAATATACATTTGGATTATCGATAGCAATCGCTAGCTGTGAAGTAATTAAGTATGTGAACATATATCTATATCTATCTAAAGTAGACGATCGAGGTCCGGTCCCCAAGAGGAAAAGTCCCAAAACGCGTCCTAATTTACAACTGGGTGCATGGTTGGAGTAAATGACTAGAAAAACTAAAAAGAAAGAGTCGTTGGAGTAAAACAAATCGATAAGAAACACGTGCTACATATAAATAAATGGAATGCAGTTAATTAATAAGGCCGCCGCCTATTGACTTTGACTGGTCACTGTTCCGATCAATGCGACCCACCGAGAAAGCTGGCAATATATATATATATATATATTTGCGTATATATAATTAGTGAGCTAATTCATTTCTAAACTACTCTATTTTGTAATGCACCACCGTAATTAATTTTTATTAGAATTATTAAAGTATCACATTGTTAAAATTACGTAATTTATTGTAATAAAAAATTTATAAATAAAATTACTCTATAATCTTATGAATATACTAATCTATTTCGTTAGACTTTCTCGAAGTAAATATAGGTACATGACTAGACCACCTAATCTCAGCTGGATGTAGCCAAGCTGTCTGATATGGCGGCAACGTCATGATCAAGTAGTACTGTTATCTCCAAAAAAAGGTGATTTAAACTGATATATAAGTCCCACCTGTAGATTAGTCAAGTTGGCAATATTCCAGCCTTTGGATTGGCACGATGAAAAAGCGGCCAAGGGAATTTCCAGAAAAAAAAAGAAGAAGAAATTATTTGGCTTTTTCCATTCCCCTTTCTTTCTCTCTTGTCATAATCTTGTGGGTTAATCTGTACTGTACATGCATGAGAGTGCTCTGATTTTGTTACGCATTAAATGTTTTATTGGCACCGAGCATATATAGTCGATCGTCGTCTTATAGTTAAATGGTCCTCTTTTAAAGCAACTTGCATGTCGGAGAACCATGCTATACGATTCATACGAAAAAAAATAAATTAAATTGTCGGTTCAATTGTTTATTCAATGTGATCCTACATATTTGTTAGGGCCGAAAGACTAGACATTGCTTGAAAACCCATTGAATGATTCCTATAAAATCTTATTGGATCACTACTGCTTAATCTCGGGCACTTAATTAGAATAATTTGGCTAAGTAAATCTTATGTGGTCCACTCGACTTTGTATAATATATACATTAATTTTGAAATTTAACCACATGTGCTTTCGTGTTTATGTATAGTCCACTCGGTGAGACTACTCAACCAGTGGTGTAAGGTTGCTAGCAGCCTCTTTGGACCAACTTTTAGTGACTGCTGTCCGTACGTACACATGAACATATACAGGCCAGAACCTTTCTGTCACGGTTCAATTACTGGCGTTGGAAAACAGACCAAGCTTAAATATTTCACAGACATACTCATTGCTGGATACCGACGATGTATATATATTACACGAACGGGGCTCTGCAGGTTGAAGAAATCGTATCTCTTATTCGTCAGACCTAAAGCGTCGTTAAAACATCGTATCACACCATTTATGGAGTGATGGACCTTCTTCCCATAGACAAAACCCAACCCCAACCCCAACCCTCGTGTAGGCTTTGACTTTTACTACTTAGTTCCGTAATTGTCAGCGTCGTGTCCATTATTTCAACCGTCAGACTTTCCGGGCAGCATTTGTCCATATCCACTTCCTTCTTAGGGTCCTCTAGTTCACATTGTCTGAAGTTTTTGCACCAAATCTGCACAAGCAATTCGTAATTGCTGATCACGACAGTTTCAAACTCAACGGGACGGGTACTGCGATCGATGGTATTACTCATCTATAGGGTGGGTCAGTGAAACCCTTGAACTGGACCGCCTAACCTAAAGCTGGTATGGTCAGCTAAAAGAGAAACCTCTTTCAGACAAGGGTTAGACGAAGATCAGTCGTGGGAAATTACGATAAAATATAATGCATGGTTGGTGGCAGATTACACACGGCCGTAAAGAGGACAGATATATACTGTATTCATGTACAGATTCCACCAAAACAATCCTCTCCTCCAGCTGGAGCTTGGTTTCTGATAAGAAATTGATATTCAGTCACTAAATTTCTTTTGAATACAAAAAAAAATTTAACAACTAAAATATCCAAAATTTCAAAAAAGTCAACACAAGTTTCAACATTTTTTACTTGAACTCTTTACATTTTTCAAAAAAAAAAAATTCTAACATACCTTTTTTCCAATATTTTTTTATTAAAAAATTTCATTACATCATTTATCTCTACTCTTTTTACAAACTCTAATAAAAATTAAATTATAATCAAATATTTTTAATACATTTTATGAAATTTTTTACAATGCCAATAAAACTACCATCTAATTCACTTCACTAACAAATTTGAAAGTTTTTTTTTTTCGGGGCAACGTGACAGTACCCCGATACCGGTTTCACTTCTAAGTCACGAAACTAATTATATATATATATATATGTCGGTCGATTGCTTTTATATACAAACATCGTCCACACAGGTGTAATACGTTGGGCCTATATACGTAATTATGTTACGAACTCAAAAGCCAGCAATACCACACATGTCAACTCTATGAGAGTGTGTACGTACTTATTTAAGAATGGGAAGACAATCTTCACAAATTAGTGCCCTATAATTTGTAGCTTAATCAAAGGACTCAATCAAAACTCTTTGATCAAAGCCGGTCATCAATCTCCTAAATTAATGGTCTATATATACCAAATATTCTAACAAACATCAACAATATATATATACATGATATATTAAAGTAGATTTTTATAAATTTTGACATCAGTATTTATTGCTTTTATTACCAACTTAGACTTTCTCTTTAATTTCATTACATTTGAGAATTATAAGTACTGAAGTACAAAAATCCAAATAATTTCATATAAGAATAATGGTTAATTTCAGGTATAAAGAATCATACAAAGTAAATACCTTGGTAATTAAATCCAGAGGATCTTTATCTATATTGGTATTTTCTAAAGTAAGGGAGACCTTGATTGATCAAGGTTGATATATAATCTAGTCTTAATTCCCATCTTAAGTATAGCCTGAAACCTAAACCTATGATATAAATGATTGGTCCATTAATCGGACTACTTCGTACATGGAATTTTACTTAGTTGAGTACTCCCTCAAAATCTATTTAGGAAAATAAAAATAAAAAGATAATAAAAAA
Organism: Morella rubra; assembly: GCA_003952965.2. Lineage (NCBI taxonomy): Eukaryota > Viridiplantae > Streptophyta > Magnoliopsida > Fagales > Myricaceae > Morella > Morella rubra. The sequence goes on from CM025852.1 coordinate 20,848,808, forward strand.
ATCCCAACACCTGTTCAATTAACACTCACAATCCACTGAATAGTTCAGATTATTTTATAGTTGGTGCATCAAATTTATGTGTCGGTTAAAAGTGACATAAGAAGTTAATTTACTTGTGGTACCAATATTCTATATGCAGTATCAGTATCAGCATATAATATAATATTATTTTATGGTATAACTTATTTAAACAACTTCCATTCATCTGCAAAATGTGCTTTTATTGATCTAGGAAATGGAAAGAACAATGTGGTTTGTGACCAAAGGTCAAATTGTAGCATCTTGGAGTAACCATATATATATATATATAATATATATATTTATTGTTGTTGATCCGCTTGTTCTGTTATCTCTTGTCTTATCTTTGACTGTGGATGTTTCGGGTAAAATCATCATTTTCATAAGAGCAGAGAAGAAAAAGCTTTACCATTAATTTCCAATCAATATTTGGCCGAGGCAGTTGGAGATATTGACGGCTAAAATTGAGTCTTGCCTACTTTAATCATGTCATTTGGGGACCGGACCAGAACTTTGTAATCCAAGGTTCCCTTACATTTGATAGGCCAACTTAGAAAGCTAAATAGTGCAGATAAATAGCAAATTAATCATGATAAAAAAAAAAATTAAATCAAGCTTTGTATTTCTCAAAATGATCATCCACTGTAGCTAAATAGCCTCAACTCAAGGGAACTTAATTTTCATGACTAAGACGTGACAACTTATCGGGATGTTCCATTTCTATCTGGTGGTCCACCAGATCCGGATTGTCCTCTCCATTAATTAAGCTCACGTTGATTAAAAAAAAAAATATTGGACTGGCTTTGTACGTAGCTGTAACGTTTCTTATTCTCTGGGGCTTTGAAATTTGGCACTCAGCAGGGATAAGACCTTCCCCATTTTCGCCTTTTCTTTATTGATATGACTCGAAATGGCCAAGAAGAAGCAAGTGGGGGACTCTAAATGGCCAAGGAGAAACAAGTGCGGGAATAGCACTCATCAGACATAATTAATTAATTAATTAAGAATGTTACTACAATGATACTGACGTTAGAGTGATGCGAATTACACGCAATCGAAGTCATCTATCGATCTCTTGGGTGTGAAGTATGAATTTGACGGAAAATTTGCAGATTAATATTAATTAATTGCTCTATTTCGAGAGGTACTGAAGATATTAATGTCGTCATAGTATACGTACGACAATTTGAAGGGAAAAATATTTTTTTGTTAAAAAACGAAAACCGAAACGGTGAGATGAAAACATCGACGTCGGTTCGACTGTCAAACCACGACGGTGACGGGATCGCAGTGTACAGATCATAAGATCAAGCATCAAATCCTTCACCTTTTCGGTTCTTAACAAAAGACTTACCAGGATGGGTTGGAGCTTCAGCTTCCTATACTGAGCTATATTTGAGGGCACAAACTGCGGAAGGGTTGGTAGATCAGCTGCCTGGATTTTAATGAGGAAGCAAAAAGAAACAGGACTAGGGACCGGAGCTAATTAATTTGGAAAATAGCAGAATAACTACAATCTGTACTGGACCCATGCAGTGACTTTATATAGCGGGTGACGTACGTGTGGTGCTAGCTCCTCAATCTTAAACAGCTAGGATATTGCTTAATTAGCCGAAAGAAAAAGGAAATTGCTAGCTGTTAGTTTATGATTAGCCTTTGCCAAGGTTTTGAAGGTTTCCACCGAATAATTAATATATAATTAGTAGTCTCCAGTACCGCTAAACTTAGCTTTGCTAAAGTATCGAAGGACGTTTTTACTGAATAATATACATAATTGTCGGATGTTTAGTTTGCCTTAATTTGCACAGAGGTTTTGAAGGTTTCTATCCAAGAAGAATTGGCAAGGAAGACTAATTATCGTGTTCTTGCTAAGAGAAAAGATGACAAAAATAAGAGATCACATGGCAGCAACCCACGCCTAGAATTCACATTAATTAATAATATTCATTATCCTCGCTCATATAATTATTCTAGCGAGTTAAATTTATGCAATTACCCCATTGCATGTAGGCAAATTTTCTACGACTAGATATGTATATTAATTTCTTAATTATACTTGTATAGGAGTATTCTGTACATAGATAATGTGTGCATGCATGCATGCGTGTACGTACGTAGACGGACATGATATACGGGAACTGTACAAGCCAAAGTGCAAAACTCGTGAATCCAAATGAATTAATGTTCGTAATTTTCACTCACCTACTCGATCCTGATGTTTTACTCCTTGATAGACGGTCATGATTATCCTAGACAAAAATAATTAATAAAATAAATCCAAACAATAAAATCGAAATCTGATCTTTAAGGAAGTAATAAATAGTGTGGTCAAATTATCGGATACTATTCAAACTTGAGCAGATTGTCCGCAGGAGCCACAAAAATTTGTATATAAAGGCTCATAATATCTGCTTCCAAACTAGCAACGTTTAGAGTTGCATTCTCATCACGCGCCAAAATATAGCGCCATGGATTCTCTCTTACAAGGTTTGGAACCTCTGCCCACGACGGTCTTCTTTATGATCGTCCCCTTACTATTCCTGTTGGGTCTAGTTTTTCGTCTCCGACGGAGGTTGCCATATCCACCGGGGCCTAAAGGGTTACCAATTGTCGGTAACATGGCGATGATGGACCAGTTAACCCACCGGGGGCTGGCCAAACTGGCCAAGCAATACGGTGGACTCTTTCACCTCCGGATTGGGTATTTACACATGGTGGCCGTGTCGAACCCCGACGTGGCTCGCCAGGTGCTTCAGGCCCAGGACAACATCTTCTCCAACCGTCCAGCTACCATAGCCATCAAGTACCTTACTTACGACCGTGCCGACATGGCTTTCGCTAACTACGGCCCGTTCTGGCGCCAGATGCGCAAGCTTTGCGTCGTGAAGCTTTTCAGCCGCAAACGGGCCGAGTCTTGGGATTCCGTACGGGACGAGGTCGACGCTATTGTGCGTGTCGTGGCGGCAAACACCGGCAAGCCGGTCAACATCGGCGAGATGGTGTTTGCACTGACGAGGAACATAATATACAGGGCCGCTTTCGGTTCGCTTTCCCATGAAGGCCAGGACGAGTTCATTGGGATACTGCAGGAGTTCTCTAAGCTGTTTGGAGCTTTCAATATCGCGGATTTCATTCCCTGGCTCAGCTGGTTCGACCCGCAGGGATTGAACCAGAGGCTTTTCAAGGCTCGTCAATCGCTGGACGGGTTCATCGACCACATCATCGACGATCACATGCAGAAGAAGAAGAAAAACCATGGTTTGGTTAAGGATAATGACGATACTGATATGGTGGATGATTTGCTAGCTTTTTACAGTGAAGAGGCAAAAGGTAGCGCGTCTGATGACTCCATCAAACTCACCAGAGATAACATCAAAGCCATCATCATGGTAAGAAAATTTTTGAAACGTTATATTTTAAATTCAGTTAAATCATATCAAGCACATCCATAAACTTCGATTCCAAAATTATTATCCACTATTTGATCAGGCAATTCAACCATCAATTATTTAATGATTACTAGCATATCGATATTCAAGGCAATTCATTCTTAATTAGTATGTGAACCCCTCGTTCTTAAAAAATTAGAGTCCCTGAATTTACTCACACGTTTGTCCAACAATATATATGCACATTTTATCAGCTTATCAACTATGCGGGAACAGTAAGCAGTACTCATCAATCAAGCGACAATGGCTTATATTTTAAAGAAAAATCATAAGACAACCCATGATTCTCCCAAATATATAATATCCGATTAAGTTGATACCTTGTAGAAGCTAAAGTCGCAGTAGATTTTGTACTTTTATATTATATTGTTCTAAAACCATGGCCTGCAACGTGGGCACTCGCATTACAGGACGTGATGTTTGGTGGGACGGAGACTGTGGCGTCAGCGATAGAGTGGGCCATGGCAGAGCTGATGAGAAGTCCAGAGGATCTAAAGAGGGTCCAACAAGAACTCTCCGAAGTAGTGGGTCTGGACCGGCGGATTGAAGAGAGCGACTTCGAGAAGCTAACGTATCTAAAATGCTCTCTCAAAGAGACCCTACGCCTTCATCCACCCATTCCCCTACTCCTCCACGAGACCTCTGAGGACGCTGAGGTCGCCGGCTACTACATCCCGGCGAAGTCGCGTGTGATGATCAACGCGTGGGCTATTGGCAGGGACGAGAACTCGTGGGAGGACCCCGACACCTTCAAGCCCTCGAGGTTCCTCAGAGACGGTGTTCCTGATTTCAAAGGGAGTAACTTCGAGTTTATTCCGTTCGGTTCAGGTCGAAGGTCCTGCCCCGGAATGCAACTCGGCCTCTTCGCGCTGGACTTGGCCGTGTCTCACCTCCTCCACTGCTTCACGTGGGAGTTACCGGACGGGATGAAGCCGAGTGAGCTGGACATGAACGATGTGTTCGGACTCACAGCGCCGAGGGCGACTCGACTCATCGCCATACCGACTAAACGGGTCGTTTGCCGTCTGGGTTGAGCAAAGGATCAGTGAGTGGGATTGGACATGGAGACTCTATATAAATCGATATTGTGGATAGATCAGAAATGAAAGAGGTCACAGGTGATCGGTACTTGCCTGGCCTTTTCCTTGTTCTTTTTTGGTTTCTGGTTTTTGTTATTGTTATGATTTGAAAAGAGCCAACCAAAAATAATTGCGAAGGCTGAAGAGATGAAATTGAGAGGATTCGAAGTCTTCTGTTCTGTGGATAAGACACTTCTACACTTGCTTCTATTTCAATTTTTCTCTTCTCGATCGATCCCCTTTGTAACTGTAGACTTCTGTTAACCAATCAAATAAATGAAATCCAAAGATACAGTTGTTGGGACAAATGTCTGAAAAAAGAAAAACCTTCTGTGAATAACGTTCTCCTTCTCTTTCTTTTACGTTTTCTTTTTTTGTTATTATTTCTTCTTACTTCTGGGTTTATTTTTTCGTTTGGTTTTCTGATATGGGTTGTTGATAGGATCCCATCTTTCATGGGATATTCGCGCATAGGGTAGTAGGAAAAAGATGCCAAATTAATTTCCTCATGGGACTTAACCTATGACTTACGGTATCTTGTCGGGGCAATACATGGCATAGACACGAAACTAATTCCAATACTTAAAATAGTCAAAACAATCAGGCCCAACTCCCAAGGACTTATGATCTGGTTTCTGTCTCTTAATAAAGTTCGAAGTTAAGTGGTTGGTCCAATTACGGCTTTCTGTCTTTGATTAAAAACAAAACTTCCTACATTGCATTTATCAGTAGTCTTTCGGTAGGATAGATGGGTTCTAAAAATTCCACAACCAATTGCCTTTGAATTCTTCATTTCTGGCCCGGAATAGGCTGCTTAAGGGGTTGGCGAGCACCTTGAATATTTACCAAATCTGTTGATAATTAGGCAATTTAAATAGGTCCTGAGACCTAATGGGCGTGTGAGGAGCGAGAATTGAGGGGGCGGGGGGGAATGTAGAGAAGGCAGAAAGGGTAACTTGTGAAGGCCCCCCGTGAGAACACATCCAGGAGTTTTGTTCAAGTCAGCATCCACTCGTTTGTGTCCAGCTATAAGAGAGTGAGGTAAAGAGATGCCGATGGAAGCCGTGGGACACCGCCTTAAGGTTTAGGTGGGTGTGATAAGGCCAAGCTGCTCCCGCTATTTTTCTTTCCATTTTAATGATAATGAAAAAAAAAGATCTGCTCTACCTAGTTTTCTTTCTATTTTAATAATGATGATGAAAAAGATCATTGTGAGACGCAAATGTGGTTGGGAATTCAGACCCTTCATCCAATAATTTAATATTTATCTTTAAAATTAGACAGTTTTTGTTACTTTCGCTTAATTTTTGATTGTGAAATCGGAGTGTCACAACTTTTGTATGGGCTTCTGAATTGAAAGATGGCCTACTTGATTAGGACAAGTGTATGGATTGGGTTGGCTCTCCTGTCACAACTTTTGTATGGACTTCTGAATTCGAGGATGGCCTCCTTGATTAGGACAACCGTATGGGTTTGCTCTCCTGACTGCTATGCCCGATTAAGCCAGACCTAGTGCATAGGAAAAACCAAAAAAACAACAAAAACTTGGTTCAAACTTGGATCCAAAACCATAAAGAAAAGCATCCAGCCTTAATTTGATAAAGAGAGAAAGGAGAGAACAAAAAAAAAAAACTCTGGGGTGGCTTTGAACAGTTCAGTACAACTACGGGTGGATGAGTGGGAGAAGGACGAAACGAGTGAGAGTAGGATTGTCAGATTGAACTCGTATCGACTCTTTTAAAAGATTTCGCTTCCGATATCGATTCCAAGACGTTTCTAGTCCTCGCGTGTCTCCCCTTCCACAGGAGCGAAATGCGAAGATTTCGCCACAGTGGGACAAGACAGCGTGGAGGCGGATGGTCCAGAATAGCTGCCGAAAGGATCTGCATAGCCTTTCTCCAGCACAAACAAAAAAAGAGAGGCAATAAGTGGAATGAGCTGAGCAACACCCCAGAGCTCTAATAATTGGGATTAGAACAGACCCAATATCTGGACAACGAGTCGGTCTATATTCACGTTCACCTGGGTAAGTTATCGAAAGTACTTCTACAAAACAGTCCCTGTGCAATGCACCCCCTATAATGGCATCAGAAGGTCAAAACGTGTCATGATCCGGCTTCAGCGGCCGCTGTCTCAGAATCCCATTTTATTATTAGCTGCTCACCTACCTTGTTTTTCCACAGACATCACGTCGAGAATGATCCTAGGATAGTAGGCTGTAGGTATGCACTACCTCGTTTAGTGAACCCACAAACGCATTATTTAATATTAGAGAAGAAATCGAGGTGGTGCTCCACTTTGGAAATTTACGCATCAAAATTTTTACTCTAATAAAATAATATTTTAAAATTTTTTTCTCTTATTAAATTATTATTATTTTATTTTAAATAATATATAAAAATTAATTTTAATTATTTTTCTCTTTATTTTTTATTAATTTTAATATCTAAAATTTTCACAATCAAACACCACCGGAACAGCGCTTGTGCCCTTCTGAAGTGCATCTACAGTTCAGTGTCTACCCACCTGTAAAAGAGAAGGGCAGAAGTTAATAATGTGAGAACGGTTGGAACATAAAAAGACTGCAACAGCTTCTCACCTTTGTCAAAGTAGCTATTACAGGGACATCTGATGTGTCAAACCGCAAAATTCTTCGCCGCTATTAATTGTCCATTTTTGGTTGCACATGACCCTGATGCCCCAGCTGCAACACGAACTCCTGGGATGACTGTATTGCTCAAAGCAGCCTTCAGGAGCAAGAAGTTAACAAGATACATTTTAGTTTCTGTTTCCAAAGACAGCAAAGTCATGGAACTGCACCCACGCCTCTGATCATAGATCTTTTAGGCAAATAAAAATGTCAAGCATTTACAGTTATGCTTCCATCACGGCAACGATGATGCAAAACAAGTACTAAGTTTGCGTGAACTATGCACGTTTGAGAGAAACTACATGAGCTCAATCGACATTTATAAAACTAGAAGATATAGAAGTCAACATACACAACCTCAAACATCTGTCCTGCGGTTGGCCTGCAATGGACATATATAATGACCTTTCCTTTGGAGTGGGTATTACTCTGGTTTGGACATACATAGGTCATTAAGTTAGTATTCTTTGACCATCAGAACGAAGCCCTTGAGCAGTGCAACTCTGTATAAGCGCTTTTCTCCAAGAGATAGCCCCATCATTCCAGCACACATGTGAAATGCAAGAAAATAAAAAAGGATTATGCACCAAAAAAAGAGGAACAACAGGAAAAGGGGAAAGGAGACTCGATACTGGCGTGTTAAAAAAAAAAATTAAGAAAAAAATGCATGTGAAGTAAAAAAAAATGTAAGACGTGTTGTTAGTACCAGCCCCACAAGCAACTTTTATATGTATCAATGTTTAAGTTGCTAAATCTCCAACTGAAAAGCTATGAAACACAGAGAGGTGAATTAATACATGCTCATCATGCTAATTAAGGCTTGGAATTGGAATATAATATGCATATTTCGAGCGAATTACTGGGTTTTTGGCATGTGCAACCATCAAACAAGAGTCGAAAGCAGGGCTCAACAAAACAGAAAGTGCAAATGAGCCTTTTTGAACTTCCAAACTATATTTGGGCCTATCATTCTAGTCCTCTCTCTCTCTCTCTCTCCCCTTTTTTCTGGGGTGAAGTATACTGGTCCTTTTCTAATTGTAACGAGTTCCCCAAATTTCTTATGCGCATGAGACAAAAAATATCATGCCAGATAATGCCTACGCATGCCATGGAATTCTCCATTAAGGATGTAAGAATATTAAGGCCCGCGATATTTTATGATTTCCTTTTACAAACAAGACGAGGCAATCCAGAAGACCACCCTCCCAACAATTTCACATTCAAAATGCCCAAAACACGGATATCCCAACCTCATAAAACTAACAAAGTTAAAGGGCTCACACAAGCACTCTAACCTCTTATTTGCTCGTTTTCACAAAAGTTGCGAGCACAACTTCACATCGACCACCAAGAATTCACAAAAGTAGCGAGCATAACCATTCAATTGGATGAAATTGCAAGAAACTTGGGAGGGAAGCCAAAGATAGGGAGAGCGCTGGCTGTAACAGAGTGGCCCGACGATGGCTTTGACAATCCTACTCCAAGGATGAGTAAAAAATGCAGTTCGCTTGGGAGGGAAGATTGGTTAGCTGCCGGAAGCCATTTTCCGGCAATGGCGAGGAGAGAGGACGGCTGGCGGTTGTGCAAGGGAGAGGCCCTGAAGGTTTTGGCGCAACGCAAGGCTTGAGCTCGATTTAATAACGTCGACTTTTTAAACTCGATCTGGATTTCAAGTGGAACAGAATAAAGTCATAAACGGGCCCAATCTCATATATTTTCTCGATAATGTTACTTTTAGCACTGTAATGAAACTATTTGAAGCATTTTAAAAGATTTATTTAAGATATAGTAGGAAATCTTATTCCCCAACAGAATAGATCTATGTTAAGTCCTTTCATATATTAATTGCAAAATCTGATTAACTATTATAATTAATCATATAAAATATCATTTTAACTAAATTCCGAAATGTGAATATTGGATTATTAAATTATACATTAAAAAATAAAACACATCTATAATAGAAAACAAAGTTAAGCCTGTTGTATGTCCCATTTCTTTGTGTTTATTTATACAAAAAGAAATGTAAATAAACAACAAAAGATGTCTGATAAAGAATCAAAAAGGGAAATTTTTTTAAAAAAAGTTGAGATAAGATTATTTGTTTTATTAATTTTATCTAAAATTTCAGATATGATCCATGTACCTAATTAACTCAAATATATCTACATTTAGGCCTAGTTCATTTACTTACAAAGAATGAACTTATTCATAAAACTATATTATTCGAGTGAATTAGATGCACCATATAGATCGATAAAATTAATAAAACAAATAATCTTATCTCAAACTTTTTTTAAAAAAATTTCCCTTTTTGATTCTTTATCAGACATCTTTTGTTGTTTATTTACATTTCTTTTTGTATAAATAAACACAAAGAAATGGGACATACAACAGGCTTAACTTTGTTTTCTATTATAGATGTGTTTTATTTTTTAATGTATAATTTAATAATCCAATATTCACATTTCGGAATTTAGTTAAAATGATATTTTATATGATTAATTATAATAGTTAATCAGATTTTGCAATTAATATATGAAAGGACTTAACATAGATCTATTCTGTTGGGGAATAAGATTTCCTACTATATCTTAAATAAATCTTTTAAAATGCTTCAAATAGTTTCATTACAGTGCTAAAAGTAACATTATCGAGAAAATATATGAGATTGGGCCCGTTTATGACTTTATTCTGTTCCACTTGAAATCCAGATCGAGTTTAAAAAGTCGACGTTATTAAATCGAGCTCAAGCCTTGCGTTGCGCCAAAACCTTCAGGGCCTCTCCCTTGCACAACCGCCAGCCGTCCTCTCTCCTCGCCATTGCCGGAAAATGGCTTCCGGCAGCTAACCAATCTTCCCTCCCAAGCGAACTGCATTTTTTACTCATCCTTGGAGTAGGATTGTCAAAGCCATCGTCGGGCCACTCTGTTACAGCCAGCGCTCTCCCTATCTTTGGCTTCCCTCCCAAGTTTCTTGCAATTTCATCCAATTGAATGGTTATGCTCGCTACTTTTGTGAATTCTTGGTGGTCGATGTGAAGTTGTGCTCGCAACTTTTGTGAAAACGAGCAAATAAGAGGTTAGAGTGCTTGTGTGAGCCCTTTAACTTTGTTAGTTTTATGAGGTTGGGATATCCGTGTTTTGGGCATTTTGAATGTGAAATTGTTGGGAGGGTGGTCTTCTGGATTGCCTCGTCTTGTTTGTAAAAGGAAATCATAAAATATCGCGGGCCTTAATATTCTTACATCCTTAATGGAGAATTCCATGGCATGCGTAGGCATTATCTGGCATGATATTTTTTGTCTCATGCGCATAAGAAATTTGGGGAACTCGTTACAATTAGAAAAGGACCAGTATACTTCACCCCAGAAAAAAGGGGAGAGAGAGAGAGAGAGAGGACTAGAATGATAGGCCCAAATATAGTTTGGAAGTTCAAAAAGGCTCATTTGCACTTTCTGTTTTGTTGAGCCCTGCTTTCGACTCTTGTTTGATGGTTGCACATGCCAAAAACCCAGTAATTCGCTCGAAATATGCATATTATATTCCAATTCCAAGCCTTAATTAGCATGAGCATGTATTAATTCACCTCTCTGTGTTTCATAGCTTTTCAGTTGGAGATTTAGCAACTTAAACATTGATACATATAAAAGTTGCTTGTGGGGCTGGTACTAACAACACGTCTTACATTTTTTTTTACTTCACATGCATTTTTTTCTTAATTTTTTTTTTTAACACGCCAGTATCGAGTCTCCTTTCCCCTTTTCCTGTTGTTCCTCTTTTTTTGGTGCATAATCCTTTTTTATTTTCTTGCATTTCACATGTGTGCTGGAATGATGGGGCTATCTCTTGGAGAAAAGCGCTTATACAGAGTTGCACTGCTCAAGGGCTTCGTTCTGATGGTCAAAGAATACTAACTTAATGACCTATGTATGTCCAAACCAGAGTAATACCCACTCCAAAGGAAAGGTCATTATATATGTCCATTGCAGGCCAACCGCAGGACAGATGTTTGAGGTTGTGTATGTTGACTTCTATATCTTCTAGTTTTATAAATGTCGATTGAGCTCATGTAGTTTCTCTCAAACGTGCATAGTTCACGCAAACTTAGTACTTGTTTTGCATCATCGTTGCCGTGATGGAAGCATAACTGTAAATGCTTGACATTTTTATTTGCCTAAAAGATCTATGATCAGAGGCGTGGGTGCAGTTCCATGACTTTGCTGTCTTTGGAAACAGAAACTAAAATGTATCTTGTTAACTTCTTGCTCCTGAAGGCTGCTTTGAGCAATACAGTCATCCCAGGAGTTCGTGTTGCAGCTGGGGCATCAGGGTCATGTGCAACCAAAAATGGACAATTAATAGCGGCGAAGAATTTTGCGGTTTGACACATCAGATGTCCCTGTAATAGCTACTTTGACAAAGGTGAGAAGCTGTTGCAGTCTTTTTATGTTCCAACCGTTCTCACATTATTAACTTCTGCCCTTCTCTTTTACAGGTGGGTAGACACTGAACTGTAGATGCACTTCAGAAGGGCACAAGCGCTGTTCCGGTGGTGTTTGATTGTGAAAATTTTAGATATTAAAATTAATAAAAAATAAAGAGAAAAATAATTAAAATTAATTTTTTATATTTATTTAAAATAAAATAATAATAATTTAATAAAGAGAAAAAATTTTAAAATATTATTTTATTAGAGTAAAAATTTTGATGCGTAAATTTCCAAAGTGGAGCACCACCTCGATTTCTTCTCTAATATTAAACAATGCGTTTGTGGGTTCACTAAACGAGGTAGTGCATACCTACAGCCTACTATCCTAGGAGCATTCTCGACGTGATGTCTGTGGAAAAACAAGGTCGGTGAGCAGCTAATAATAAAATGGGATTCTGAGACAGCGGCCGCTGAAGCCGGATCATGACACGTTTTGACCTTCTGATGCCATTATAGGGGGTGCATTGCACAGGGACTGTTTTGTAGAAGTACTTTCGATAACTTACCCAGGTGAACGTGAATATAGACCGACTCGTTGTCCAGATATTGGGTCTGTTCTAATCCCAATTATTAGAGCTCTGGGGTGTTGCTCAGCTCATTCCACTTATTGCCTCTCTTTTTTTGTTTGTGCTGGAGAAAGGCTATGCAGATCCTTTCGGCAGCTATTCTGGACCATCCGCCTCCACGCTGTCTTGTCCCACTGTGGCGAAATCTTCGCATTTCGCTCCTGTGGAAGGGGAGACACGCGAGGACTAGAAACGTCTTGGAATCGATATCGGAAGCGAAATCTTTTAAAAGAGTCGATACGAGTTCAAGCTGACAATCCTACTCTCACTCGTTTCGTCCTTCTCCCACTCATCCAACCGTAGTTGTACTGAACTGTTCAAAGCCACCCCAGAGTGTTTTTTTTTTTGTTCTCTCCTTTCTCTCTTTATCAAATTAAGGCTGGATGCTTTTCTTTATGGTTTTGGATCCAAGTTTGAACCAAGTTTTTGTTGTTTTTTTGGTTTTTCCTATGCACTAGGTCTGGCTTAATCGGGCATAGGAGTCAGGAGAGCAAATCCATACGGTTGTCCTAATCAAGGAGGCCATCCTCGAATTCAGAAGTCCATACAAAAGTTGTGACAGGAGAGCCAACCCAATCCATACACTTGTCCTAATCAAGTAGGCCATCTTTCAATTCAGAAGCCCATACAAAAGTTGTGACACTCCGATTTCACAATCAAAAATTAAGCGAAAGTTACAAAAATTGTCTAATTTTAAAGATAAATATTAAATTATTGGATGAAGGGTCTGAATTCCCAACCACATTTGTGTCTCACAATGATCTTTTTCATCATCATTATTAAAATAGAAAGAAAACTAGGTAGAGCAGATCTTTTTTTTTCATTATCATTAAAATGGAAAGAAAAATAGCGGGAGCAGCTTGGCCTTATCACACCCACCTAAACCTTAAGGCGGTGTCCCACGGCTTCCATCGGCATCTCTTTACCTCACTCTCTTATAGCTGGACACAAACGAGTGGATGCTGACTTGAACAAAACTCCTGGATGTGTTCTCACGGGGGGCCTTCACAAGTTACCCTTTCTGCCTTCTCTACATTCCCCCCCGCCCCCTCAATTCTCGCTCCTCACACGCCCATTAGGTCTCAGGACCTATTTAAATTGCCTAATTATCAACAGATTTGGTAAATATTCAAGGTGCTCGCCAACCCCTTAAGCAGCCTATTCCGGGCCAGAAATGAAGAATTCAAAGGCAATTGGTTGTGGAATTTTTAGAACCCATCTATCCTACCGAAAGACTACTGATAAATGCAATGTAGGAAGTTTTGTTTTTAATCAAAGACAGAAAGCCGTAATTGGACCAACCACTTAACTTCGAACTTTATTAAGAGACAGAAACCAGATCATAAGTCCTTGGGAGTTGGGCCTGATTGTTTTGACTATTTTAAGTATTGGAATTAGTTTCGTGTCTATGCCATGTATTGCCCCGACAAGATACCGTAAGTCATAGGTTAAGTCCCATGAGGAAATTAATTTGGCATCTTTTTCCTACTACCCTATGCGCGAATATCCCATGAAAGATGGGATCCTATCAACAACCCATATCAGAAAACCAAACGAAAAAATAAACCCAGAAGTAAGAAGAAATAATACAAAAAAAGAAAACGTAAAAGAAAGAGAAGGAGAACGTTATTCACAGAAGGTTTTTCTTTTTTCAGACATTTGTCCCAACAACTGTATCTTTGGATTTCATTTATTTGATTGGTTAACAGAAGTCTACAGTTACAAAGGGGATCGATCGAGAAGAGAAAAATTGAAATAGAAGCAAGTGTAGAAGTGTCTTATCCACAGAACAGAAGACTTCGAATCCTCTCAATTTCATCTCTTCAGCCTTCGCAATTATTTTTGGTTGGCTCTTTTCAAATCATAACAATAACAAAAACCAGAAACCAAAAAAGAACAAGGAAAAGGCCAGGCAAGTACCGATCACCTGTGACCTCTTTCATTTCTGATCTATCCACAATATCGATTTATATAGAGTCTCCATGTCCAATCCCACTCACTGATCCTTTGCTCAACCCAGACGGCAAACGACCCGTTTAGTCGGTATGGCGATGAGTCGAGTCGCCCTCGGCGCTGTGAGTCCGAACACATCGTTCATGTCCAGCTCACTCGGCTTCATCCCGTCCGGTAACTCCCACGTGAAGCAGTGGAGGAGGTGAGACACGGCCAAGTCCAGCGCGAAGAGGCCGAGTTGCATTCCGGGGCAGGACCTTCGACCTGAACCGAACGGAATAAACTCGAAGTTACTCCCTTTGAAATCAGGAACACCGTCTCTGAGGAACCTCGAGGGCTTGAAGGTGTCGGGGTCCTCCCACGAGTTCTCGTCCCTGCCAATAGCCCACGCGTTGATCATCACACGCGACTTCGCCGGGATGTAGTAGCCGGCGACCTCAGCGTCCTCAGAGGTCTCGTGGAGGAGTAGGGGAATGGGTGGATGAAGGCGTAGGGTCTCTTTGAGAGAGCATTTTAGATACGTTAGCTTCTCGAAGTCGCTCTCTTCAATCCGCCGGTCCAGACCCACTACTTCGGAGAGTTCTTGTTGGACCCTCTTTAGATCCTCTGGACTTCTCATCAGCTCTGCCATGGCCCACTCTATCGCTGACGCCACAGTCTCCGTCCCACCAAACATCACGTCCTGTAATGCGAGTGCCCACGTTGCAGGCCATGGTTTTAGAACAATATAATATAAAAGTACAAAATCTACTGCGACTTTAGCTTCTACAAGGTATCAACTTAATCGGATATTATATATTTGGGAGAATCATGGGTTGTCTTATGATTTTTCTTTAAAATATAAGCCATTGTCGCTTGATTGATGAGTACTGCTTACTGTTCCCGCATAGTTGATAAGCTGATAAAATGTGCATATATATTGTTGGACAAACGTGTGAGTAAATTCAGGGACTCTAATTTTTTAAGAACGAGGGGTTCACATACTAATTAAGAATGAATTGCCTTGAATATCGATATGCTAGTAATCATTAAATAATTGATGGTTGAATTGCCTGATCAAATAGTGGATAATAATTTTGGAATCGAAGTTTATGGATGTGCTTGATATGATTTAACTGAATTTAAAATATAACGTTTCAAAAATTTTCTTACCATGATGATGGCTTTGATGTTATCTCTGGTGAGTTTGATGGAGTCATCAGACGCGCTACCTTTTGCCTCTTCACTGTAAAAAGCTAGCAAATCATCCACCATATCAGTATCGTCATTATCCTTAACCAAACCATGGTTTTTCTCCTTCTTCTGCATGTGATCGTCGATGATGTGGTCGATGAACCCGTCCAGCGATTGACGAGCCTTGAAAAGCCTCTGGTTCAATCCCTGCGGGTCGAACCAGCTGAGCCAGGGAATGAAATCCGCGATATTGAAAGCTCCAAACAGCTTAGAGAACTCCTGCAGTATCCCAATGAACTCGTCCTGGCCTTCATGGGAAAGCGAACCGAAAGCGGCCCTGTATATTATGTTCCTCGTCAGTGCAAACACCATCTCGCCGATGTTGACCGGCTTGCCGGTGTTTGCCGCCACGACACGCACAATAGCGTCGACCTCGTCCCGTACGGAATCCCAAGACTCGGCCCGTTTGCGGCTGAAAAGCTTCACGACGCAAAGCTTGCGCATCTGGCGCCAGAACGGGCCGTAGTTAGCGAAAGCCATGTCGGCACGGTCGTAAGTAAGGTACTTGATGGCTATGGTAGCTGGACGGTTGGAGAAGATGTTGTCCTGGGCCTGAAGCACCTGGCGAGCCACGTCGGGGTTCGACACGGCCACCATGTGTAAATACCCAATCCGGAGGTGAAAGAGTCCACCGTATTGCTTGGCCAGTTTGGCCAGCCCCCGGTGGGTTAACTGGTCCATCATCGCCATGTTACCGACAATTGGTAACCCTTTAGGCCCCGGTGGATATGGCAACCTCCGTCGGAGACGAAAAACTAGACCCAACAGGAATAGTAAGGGGACGATCATAAAGAAGACCGTCGTGGGCAGAGGTTCCAAACCTTGTAAGAGAGAATCCATGGCGCTATATTTTGGCGCGTGATGAGAATGCAACTCTAAACGTTGCTAGTTTGGAAGCAGATATTATGAGCCTTTATATACAAATTTTTGTGGCTCCTGCGGACAATCTGCTCAAGTTTGAATAGTATCCGATAATTTGACCACACTATTTATTACTTCCTTAAAGATCAGATTTCGATTTTATTGTTTGGATTTATTTTATTAATTATTTTTGTCTAGGATAATCATGACCGTCTATCAAGGAGTAAAACATCAGGATCCAGTAGGTGAGTGAAAATTACGAACATTAATTCATTTGGATTCACGAGTTTTGCACTTTGGCTTGTACAGTTCCCGTATATCATGTCCGTCTACGTACGTACACGCATGCATGCTCACACATTATCTATGTACAGAATACTCCTATACAAGTATAATTAAGAAATTAATATACATATCTAGTCGTAGAAAATTTGCCTACATGCAATGGGGTAATTGCATAAATTTAACTCGCTAGAATAATTATATGAGCGAGGATAGATTAATGATTATTAATTAATGTGAATTCTAGGCGTGGGTTGCTGCCATGTGATCTCTTATTTTTGTCATCTTTTCTCTTAGCAAGAACACGATAATTAGTCTTCCTTGCCAATTCTTCTTGGATAGAAACCTTCAAAACCTCTGTGCAAATTAAGGCAAACTAAACATCCGACAATTATGTATATTATTCAGTAAAAACGTCCTTCGATACTTTAGCAAAGCTAAGTTTAGCGGTACTGGAGACTACTAATTATATATTAATTATTCGGTGGAAACCTTCAAAACCTTGGCAAAGGCTAATCATAAACTAACAGCTAGCAATTTCCTTTTTCTTTCGGCTAATTAAGCAATATCCTAGCTGTTTAAGATTGAGGAGCTAGCACCACACGTACGTCACCCGCTATATAAAGTCACTGCATGGGTCCAGTACAGATTGTAGTTATTCTGCTATTTTCCAAATTAATTAGCTCCGGTCCCTAGTCCTGTTTCTTTTTGCTTCCTCATTAAAATCCAGGCAGCTGATCTACCAACCCTTCCGCAGTTTGTGCCCTCAAATATAGCTCAGTATAGGAAGCTGAAGCTCCCCCCCATCCTGGTAAGTCTTTTGTTAAGAACCGAAAAGGTGAAGGATTTGATGCTTGATCTTATGATCTGTACACTGCGATCCCGTCACCGTCGTGGTTTGACAGTCGAACCGACGTCGATGTTTTCATCTCACCGTTTCGGTTTTCGTTTTTTAACAAAAAAATATTTTTCCCTTCAAATTGTCGTACGTATACTATGACGACATTAATATCTTCAGTACCTCTCGAAATAGAGCAATTAATTAATATTAATCTGCAAATTTTCCGTCAAATTCATACTTCACACCAAGAGATCGATAGATGACTTCGATTGCGTGTAATTCGGCATCACTCTAACGGTCAGTATCATTGTAGTAACATTCTTAATTAATTAATTAATTATGTCTTGATGAGTGCTATTCCCGCACTTGTTTCTCCTTGGCCATTTAGAGTCCCCCACTTGCTTCTTCTTGGCCATTTCGAGTCATATCAATAAAGAAAAGGCGAAAATGGGGAAGGTCTTATCCCTGCTGAGTGCCAAATTTCAAAGCCCCAGAGAATAAGAAACGTTACAGCTACGTACAAAGCCAGTCCAATATTTTTTTTTTTAATCAACGTGAGCTTAATTAATGGAGAGGACAATCCGGATCTGGTGGACCACCAGATAGAAATGGAACATCCCGATAAGTTGTCACGTCTTAGTCATGAAAATTAAGTTCCCTTGAGTTGAGGCTATTTAGCTACAGTGGATGATCATTTTGAGAAATACAAAGCTTGATTTAATTTTTTTTTTTATCATGATTAATTTGCTATTTATCTGCACTATTTAGCTTTCTAAGTTGGCCTATCAAATGTAAGGGAACCTTGGATTACAAAGTTCTGGTCCGGTCCCCAAATGACATGATTAAAGTAGGCAAGACTCAATTTTAGCCGTCAATATCTCCAACTGCCTCGGCCAAATATTGATTGGAAATTAATG
>CM025852.1:20883046-20893046 GCA_003952965.2 Morella rubra
GAAGAAAATCACGTGCGGAGCTCATGGCCCTACATTGAATTAATTACATGATTATATATATAAGATATTTTAGAAGTTAATGTCGACATTTAATAATTAGTCAAAGCATGCTAACACAAACAAATAATTAATTTGTACAAGTAATTACTGAAGTACAAGAGTGACTTTGACTCGTCTTGATTATAAGATACAGTAGGTGAGTTGCATGCATTCGACTCAAAACTAGAGCGGGTGACTTAGCACGAAAATTGACAAATGGCATTATTTAATGATTACCCATTTTTTTAATTCACCATACATCATAAGTCTGCCTCCACCATGGCGCCTCTCTGTTTGAATTTGAATTGCACTTTGAAAAAATGGGTTTCCGTCCAGCATGATCAATGGGGTAATTCTACGGACACTTCAACCCTTCCTACCAATTTTGAAGTTACTAGGTGGTGATATTCCTAGTAACTCAACCAGTCAAAGTTTTCAGTTTTTAAAGAATTTTTTTTTTCAAAAAATTAAAATTTTCAGTGCTGAACAAATTACAATAATATCTCAAAAATTTCACACAAACATGCACGGCAACACCCTTTCATACATTCTAACAAAAATTAATCTATAATCAAATCTCTTTAAAAAAATTCACTAACTTTTTATAAATACCCTAAAATTCAATCTCTCAAAAGTTTTCCTAGAAAATTTGTCACTTGTTAGAGAAATTTTTTTACTTTCTTAAGAAATTCTTAAAACAGTAAAAAAATCAAACGAAAAACAAAATCTCAAAATTTTCTTACAAATTTGAAGACATTTCACACCAACTCCAACATTTTTTTTATTGAAGAATCTTCATGAAATTATCTCTCCATAGTTTTTTACAAACTTTAATATTTTTTTATTAAAAAAAATCATCCAATAATCTTTCTTTACACTTTTTCATAAATTCTTGTAAAACTCAATTTACAACAACATCCTTAAAAATTTTGATAACCCATAAAAGTGATCTCTCAAAAAAACTTCATAAAAACTTGAAATATAAATTTTTAAGGTAAGTTTTGACCTTTTTGAGAAATATTTGGAAAGTAAAGATTTTCAACAAACTTTATCTGAGAAAAAAAAACGTACTTAGTTATCTCAAAAAACTCTATACAAACATTAATACCTTGATAAAAAAAAATCTATAAAATTATATTTCTATCTCTTTTTTTACAATAATCTAATTTTTTTTATTAAAAAAAATCTCTAAAATCATCTTTTTCTACACTTTTATACAAATACCAATAAAAAAAATATATAATTAAAATATCTTTAAAAAATTCATAAAATTTCTAAAAATCTAATCTACCTAAATATGACAACACTATCAAATTTTCTATAAATTTTAAAAATGCCAAAGGAAAAATATATTTTTCACTTACAAACTACTACTTATTTTGCACTTTGCACCCTAAACTACCACATTTGAGATATTGCAGTCACAAACTACTCATTCCTAAGCACCCTCAGTTTATTTTTCCGGTGAAATTGGACGAAAATTGATTTTTTTTTTTAATACGAAATGTCGATTATGCTCTTAGAAAAATCAAATAGCTTGTTACGATGTTTAAGGATATAATTGTCATTTATTTAAAAAAGAGTCAATTTCCGTCCAATTTGACGATAAAAATAAATGGAAGGGTGCAATGTTTTAGAGATTAGTAGCTTATAGATACAATATCTCATGATAGTTTATGGTACAATGTACAAAACTTATATTAATTTATGAATGAAAAAATATATTTTCCAAAATTTTATGATGTCAAATATCACTTAAGTGACTTCTATAGCTTTTATTCTCAACCACATCTAAATCAAAGTGACAGTGTTTGATTCTATCACCTCCAAATGAAGGTGGAAATAGAAATATTTGGATCGAACCGTACATTTTGTAATTGCACTTACTATGAACATTTATTAGTTGCATTTACATTGACATCCTTTTTAAGATAGGGTAGCTATGACTCAATCCAACACACAAATAAAAGGCACATTATTAGTTGCACTTAAGGTGAAATTTTTTTTAGATAATGTAGCTATGACTTAATCCAACACATAGATAAAAAATGCTACGCCGTAATGCAACTATGATATGCAAAGCTAGGTGTCCCAATGACCTATCTGTCTTACACATAAATGGGCAATTATTGGGGACCCATATCTCATCCACCACACTGGCGCAGATAGCATTGTCTTCCCACCCCCTCTTTGCCCCAAGTAGCCATTAAGACAATGGAGTGTGTTTCAAATTTTGAACACCCAAATTTGACTGGCTATCTACTTTCGTCCAAAACAGCATCAAAACCCATAATATTACGTTAGAATCGAAGAAAGGGCACAAGGTGAACAAACAGGACATTGTCCAAGCAGACAAGGCTCACTCTCTTTGGACTTTGAGATAACGAAGAGTCCTTCCTACTGGTGGAGATTCTATGGAGAGAGCGTGACCCTAAAAGCCACACAATTGTTTCACCCACCCACCTTCTACAAACAAACGTTCATAATGTTTTTGCTTTCCAACTGCCACCCAAATAAAGATTGAGCGGTTTAGAACTGAAGAGCCCAATCCACTCAAACCGCCCCCCAAACCTCTCACCCTCTTGCTATTTGAAATTGTACCAAAATAAGAAACGGATAAAATAAAAGGAAAAAAAAATTAATTTGAAAGGGTACAATATTAAAGTCTCCTAATAAGTTACATGCCTAATACAACCTAACTCACCCACCGCGGAAAAAATGTACACTAACCAGCGCCCGTAACGAACCGGGTTCGCTAATTTTCCGGTTCTTCTACAACACCCTCTCTGTTTCCCTAATGCTGTTCTGTTTCTTAAACTCTAGGTTACTCAAAAACTCGACGAGACCGGATGAGCTAAACCGGACTCGGTGGAGTCCGTGTCCTTCTTCCGCCGCATCTCCAGCACTTTGCGGTGATGGTTCGAGTGCAATTCGCTCGAGAATGTCGGGCTACATGCTGGTCTGTACTCGGGCAGTAGCCGGCCCGACTTGAACCGGACACCACAAGCGTTGCAAAGGGTCTTGGCTCCGAGCGGGCCGGTTCTCCACTGTGGAGTCTTCTGGACACCGCAATGGCTGCACCGCCTCGGCGGCTGGGCCCCACCGCTCCCAGACGCCCCCTCTGCTGCCGGTCTCTTCTTCTGCTTCTTCACCAGCAGTTTCGAGTCCAAGTTAACAGGCTCCACTGGTTCGGCGTTATGCGCAGTGTTCGCGCAAATGAGCCAAGGGCTCGATGGAGACGAAGAAGAGGTTGAAGACGTTGAACTCGAGGACGACTCGGTCAGCGAAGGGGACTTAAATGACCAAACTCGGCCGCCGGTCCTCGTGCGCTTACTTCTAGCCTTGGCCGGAACGGGAGTCTTGAAGCATGGCTTCGCAAGGTCCGGTTCCGGTTCAGGCCCCTGGTTCCTCGGCTTCTCGGCTAAAATTCCAGGAGGGTAAAGGGTTGAGAATTCCGAGAATGAATCCTCAACAAAATGGGACAGCCATTCGAGGTTCGCTAAATCATCCGCCTGTTCAAAAAGGCGGTACCTTTGGTCAATAACTGCCCGGCAAATCCTTCAAAAAAAGTTTTTTTATCTGAAAGATAGAAGGTAGACAAAGGAAAATGGTACCGGAACGCTCAGTTCGGAGCCAAACTCGTCTTTGGCGGAGAAAGTGATGGTGGCGAGGGAATTTTGGTTGTCTTGTTGAGGAGAAACAGAGGCGAAGCCCTTATCTTCTTCCTCCTCGTCTTCTCCTTCTACCGGCTCTTCGTTCACAAACCCATCTTCGTTAGACAAGTCAAGCAGTTCGTCCACAAACAAGTCATCGCAACCCACGCCATTTTGTCCATTCACGGGCCACATATCTTCAAAAAGCACTTGTGGGGTTGATTTCCCGGCCATTTCCTTCCTCAAACTGGTTTTCAACGCCGCTTCCCCGCATTCCATTTCCGTTTCTGCCTAGAAAACACAGACACATAAAACCAAAACATTTACAACATTCGAAAAACAAAACCGTTGGCAAAAAACCAAAAAAAAAAAAAAATCTTCATTTCCACTGCCCGAAAGGTCGAACCTGTATAGAAGGATTGTGAGAGAAAATAAGAGAAGTGGTCGCAGTGGTTGCAGAGGGAAGGATAGAAGAAGTAAAGGTGTGGAATTGGGAGAAAAAGGGGTGGTGAGTTCGGTAAAGCATTGAATGAGGGCTGAAAGCGTCCGTGGACCTTACTAAAAAGTGCCCGTTTCTTCACTCTCTCTCTCTTAGATTTTCTGCTTTTTATCTCACTTCCCTGTATTTATACTTCCGATAAACATTAGGTTAGAAAGTGCATATAACGCCCTCCACATCAGTCATTAACCTGTGATTCCTCTCAATCCAAAATTACGAGGAACTGCCACCGACTGGTTTAATGACCGGGTCGGGGATTTCTAGATTTGGTAGGCCAAGTCGGACCATTATCCACAGGTTGCCTCCAAATCTATGAACCTTCCGTTTCAAACAATTTCGAATATAAAAGGTGAGCGCAATTGGATACGGTGCTGTCCGCCCTACCAAAAAAGCACGATGCTGGCTATGGCCTAGGAAACCTCCACCTTTTCCCATCTTTTATTGTACTTTTGTTTGTGAGGGCAGTATTTGGCCGCTCTTCTTTTGACTAATTCACGTCGCTGATCGCCGCTCGTTTTGGTTGGTCATCATTCTCGTGGTTTCCGTTTTTTTTTTTTTCGCTCATTGTTTTCCGTTACGTAATTAATCCCAAAAGCAGAGCGCAATCTTCAATTTCATATCAGTTTGTCCATCGCCCCCATGGATTTGGCTCAATTTATAACGCAAATGGCAAATTTTGAGAAGGCTAAAAGTTTTGCAGTATAGATTTTCAGTCATGTCACGAGTTTAATCCTCAAAGAAAATCTAATACGAGACCATGCGTCTCGTTCACTTTGCCTCTAATTCGCTTTAAACAACTCAAAAAGAGTTTATTTGGAAACATTATCACGTGTCTTGTTTAGTTTGTAATTTTCAAACCATCTACCTAGTCCGAAGAACATGCCCCATGACTTATGATTATCTAATTTATATAAGATTAGAGACCATATATATCTAAGGAATTGTTTGGAGAAAAACTCTGAAAAAATTGCTTCTATCGCTTGGTGAAAACATTAAACTTCCCTTTTGACCAAATAAAACTTAAACGCATCAACAGTTACAATGCAAAAGTTTTAAGTAAGAGACGTTTGAAGCATTCTAAGTGATTCTACGTCAAGCATTAAGGGTGAAGAAATTTCCAAGACTGTTTATTGGATAGGAATCAATTTTTTTTCACTTGCTAAACGGCACAAGAGTTATACGGATTGGTCAGGGTAAAGGAATGAGTAAAAGAGAAGAAAATGCTCTCTAGCTGATTAACCTACTCCTTTCTTAAAACTCTATGGTCACGTTCCTTTATTTTTAACACCCCTTTTATTTTTCCCGAGAACCATATAAATTCTGCTTAGGCCAGCTACGAATCCCAAGAAGCTTGTCCAATATTACACCCTTTTTATTTTTCTAGGTGTCCCCTTGCGAAAGTTTTGCTTGTTTTGTATCTAAATATATAATATAATTTTTTCAAAATATATAACTGGAGAAATTTGTTGCACTTAGGACTTGTATATCTTATTTGGACTAATCTGACTATTAAAAAATGCACTAATCACATTAAGAGCACATGAGTAAACTTTGGACACGTGAACCTTAATAATTAGATAGTCAATCGAGGAGCTACCATATTCCCTCATCACAAGATAGTTCCCTTGAGATTAAATAGACGGACCGATCCCGCAAATTTATATATGATAAGCTTATAACTCGTTTAGTGACAATATGATTTAAATTCACACCCAAATATTTAATACAATTCATAAAATACTTAAAATCCCGATTGAAAAGTAGAAGACATTAATTATCAAGCCTAAGGGCATGTTAGTTTTGGTGAAATTTTAAGAATTTAAATCCAACTCTCTGACAAGGCATTTGGTTTCAAAATTTTATCAAAATTTTATTAAAATTTGTATCGATGTTAAAAAAAAAGTGATATTGGAATTGACGAATGAGTGACAAAAAATAAAAGTAAAATTTTGAAGTGTGTTTGATAAAAATAAATTTTATTAAAATTTTATAAAATAAACGCTATATAAAATTACAATCCCAACATTATTTTTACATAAATATCAATACAACTCAATATTACTTTTTTTATCAACATCAATACTACTCAATAACTTTTTATATAAATATTAATAAAATTTTAACATTATTTAAATATTTAAAATATACGTAAAATTCTCCAAATTTTACAGAAACGAATATGCTCTTACCAAAGACAGCTCTACTACCAATAAAAACAAAAAAGAAAGTGCTAAAAAAGAAAAAAAAGTGAGACTTTAATCCCCGTTGTGTGCTCATCCATTTTATATGGAAATTTTGATTAGACATATTATTCCTGCTACATTTAGAATCTACAAGTCTATTTTGCAATTCCTTTTTCTGGCATGATTTATTTTCTTTCTTTTGATTTCTGGACAGAACATTGAAAACAACGCCATATTAGTCCATCGTTAAAAAAAGGAACTTCTCAGTATGTACCCGACCCGCCATTTGCAGCTCCCGCCTCCCGCAAGAAAATCCGGTTTTTACCCGACCGACCAAATTTTCTGTTAATTCCCTCACTACCCTCTGTGCATCATAATGATAAAAGGCTGGGACAGAGGACATGCCTTAGAAGCAAAGGGAGGAAAAGTCATACGAACCAATGACATCGGGCCAGCTTTTGTCGCCAAGTAACCCCACCGGAATGATTCCCCGCTCCTACCGGACAAACGTTGGATTATCCAATTTAATTAAGGGCAAATTAGGAAAATAAAGTGCTCACTCAGTTTCGTGATAAGTGCTAACTAATAAGCTGTCACTAACTTTTGCACGCGCTCCACAAACCTCTCACTCTCTAACAAATTCACATTACTATATATATAGATAAAGTGCATATGTTAAGAGCTATTGGAAATGGAATAATTTTCGGACAAAATTATTAATTTTTTGGGGTTTGGTGGATAGGCTAAAATTGGCAGGAAATTTTTTTTTGGATATTTAATACTATTTGGTAGTTTTTTATTTAGAATCTATCTTCTTGGAAATTTTATTAAAGTATCTTATTTGTGAAAAAGATAGGTTGAAAATAATTTGCTCTTTTCAAAAAACGTGTATGTCATTTTGTAGCCTTGAAAAGCCTAATTTTTGTAAACTTGATAAAGAAAAAAAAAACCTTTTTATTGATTTAAATTCTATTATCCTTCCAAATATACAAAATAAAGGAGTAAAAATATTTTCGTGCAAAACAAACACAACCGGTCGTTTTAGTTTAGTAGATATTTATAGAGGGTAAAACATGGGGGAGCCGGCTCCTACGTCGTTTTCAGCCGCCCCGGTTCGGTCCTTCACGTGTTGTGGTGTTATTGGTTTGGAATCTGACATGTGACGTTGGTCCACATGTCTACGACTTCGAGAGACTTGTTTTTTTTTTTTTTTTTTTTTGAATTTTCTTACCTTTTTGCGGTGTCCGTTGCTTATTTTGGTGTCTTAAATTTTTGAAATTTGAAAGTTTGAGTTATGAGAAGCAGCTTATATGGCTCCCTAAACGACGCAGAAGTTATCAAGAAAACGAATGGCTCTGGCCTCTGAGACTGAGCGCTCCTTAAATGGAGCGTCAACAGCAGAAGTACGAAAATAGCCTCACTGGCAAAGCTTATTTTTTTTTCTGTATCGGGGTTGGTTGTCTGATGGAATATGCACATCAAACGGGGAGTAAAAAGGACGGAAGAGAGGTGTACGGGGCGGGAAACAAAACAGAAAGACGAAAGTACGGAGGTTTGTGAAATTTCCAAGGAAAGCTTTCCTAAGAAGGTGATCCGTTCGATAGTTGATACGGTTGGATTATCAGAAATTCTCTACGAAACTCTCCTAAGGCGTAATATGTAGTAGATGGGTCCCGCGCTTTTTGTTCTTGTTTTCTCCCCCATCGTCCTTGGAGAAAGAGGGAGAGAGTGTGGGAAACAAGTTTGAAAGTGTTTAAACGGATGAATCAATGTGTGAGATCACAGTTTTTAGGCATGAAATTAAAGGTGGTTGGCCTACCAATCATTTACTAACAGAGAACATTAGATCATCTTTTGGCTAAATTCTTAATATTTGAATTGTTTTACTTGAGAAAGAAACAATAGCTTAGATTACACTATAGGAAAATCACTAAAACGATACATTATAAGAATTTAAAATCTATAAAGAAATTGATCTTAGAGTCTACTGAGAATTACATTTTGATTGTTAAAATTTAGAATGGTTAAAATTTTGGAGTATGGAGTCGGTGAAAAAGTAAAGAGAGAAAAAATTTGAATGAATATTATAATGAAAAAGAATAATTTGATAGAGAAAAAAAAATTATTTTATAATTTTTTTAATCATGTCTAAAATTTTGAGTGTCAATATTTTGGCAATCAAACAACGGTTTACCGCATAAGACAGTCCAATATAGCCCTGCCTTGAGTGAGTTACTCGTCACTTGAGAAATCTATACTAAAACATTTATTGACACAGAAATCTCCAACAACATTTACCATTCACGAGATGATGACTGCCAAAAAGGGCGAGTGAGGATTCAAAGAATAATATATAAGAAAGATGGGAATCTTCCTAAATTCATAGAATGACATCAATGGCCACCCAACCAACCATTTGATTTGTTAGTAGGTTGACTGGTAATTGAGGAAAGAATGACTGCAAAGATTTTCTTACGGTGTATATTTCTCGAGGCACCAAAGAAAATTCTTGTATTCCATCCAACTACAAAGTTCGAACTCATTTAAGTGGGAATAATACAGTATAAAATATAATTTGAGTTGTATATATTTAAGCACCCGGATGGTAAGAAAATTTAAACCCTGTCTATATATATATATATATACCCAATTGAGCTACTCGAACCTTCACTTACAAAATGGAAAGAATATACCCATTTGCTTGCTGAGACGACGATTGAAAGCTTTGTGGGAGATTGTCATTGACCTACTCGAACCCCTAAAGTTGTCCTACAGTTTCCACCGAAATCAGTTAGCTCTGTCACAGTTGGAGTTTTATCTAGAGATGGGGACAGTAGAGGGATGGTGGGAACCGGAAGGTATTGAGATGTGGGCGTCCTTCATCCATGATTGAATGCATGCCCGTGGGGTGGTCCCAAGCATGGGTAACACATTTAGCTACTTGATTTTGACTGCCATGAGTCTGCTTTATGAGGGTTGGATGCCTCTGCAAAGTATGCATTTTTCTTAGATATGAGTGTTTTTGCTCAGAGGGAGTACTAAATAAGGCGAAAAGGTTTTCCAAACTACGTAACAAATGAAAGATAAACGAACCCAGTTCTCCAGACCCTTCGTTTATGCAGGAGACTGAACCCTAAGGTCTCAGACCATACTCAAACCACACCAACCCCATTGGGCGTTTTCAACTTGTAGTTTGAGCGGGAAGGCCGGCATGCAGGCGGCAGCTCATGTTACCGTTCCATATTTTGAATTTGTCTCTATTTGTTTTCTGGATATGGAGCCCAAGAAACCTGGGCCTTTCGTGGGTATGCTAATCTTTCAAAAGGGGCCCAGCAAATATATATCACATGCCTGCACAAATTACAATTCAAAGGAAATAACAAATAAATATTTGTGACCCAAAAGTTCTAATAAAATAGAAGAAGTGCACCGTACGCAAAGGAAGATCCATGATCTCCCACAAATATATTCGTTGCCTTCTTGTTTTGGTGGGATGCTTGCGGCCGAATCTAACATGAGCGTCGAGAAAAGAAAGGGGGGGAAAAACAGCATGCATTTCTGCTGGGGAGGTAAAGATAACAAGAGTCGCATATTGTTTTGGGGAACTTTTACGTCTACGGCTAACC
>CM025852.1:20895546-20903545 GCA_003952965.2 Morella rubra
TAATTCCCGCATATTAAGATTTCTTAACTCCTCGAGTGGGATTAGGGCCAGTAGGCCCCAGTAATCTTTTATATAGTGACCGAAAAGAAGATATCAAAACAAAAATTAGAGACCCTTTTTAGAAGCAGACATGTATCTCTTTTATGGAAGATATAAAAGTTGATTTCTTATTCTATCTAACAGAAGACACCGTTTTCAGGCTCTTAGCACAACGGGCAACATCATCTTTAAGGGAATAAACAAAAAGAAAAGAAAGAGGGAGAGAGATCTCGACTCTCGAGAGAAAGACTGCAATTGTTTTATCTGTATCTACAGAAATCTTCGGCTTTTGTTGAAAGGACATTTCTACCTTACATGGTGCTTCCCTCTGAAGCACGTGGGGGCTTGTAAATAGCCGTTATGGCTCGAAAGCAACAGAGTCATTTATCCATCGTCCTGGGTCCCTCTCTCTGTATGGTTGCATATTTTGTATAGGGGATAACGTTACAATCAACGGCTATCCTGAGGTTTTAATATCCAAAATGGAATAGAAAATAGTATAGTTGTTGGTTCAGACTTCAGAGATTCAGTAACGTTACAATTCTTTAGAAACGCACACTTCATTCATTGACAGAAATTAGAATCCCTTTGTGCGCAGACAGCGGGGGAGAGAGAAGAAAAGAAAGAACGCTTTTCTTATTAAAGGACACGAACTTTTCCTATCGAGAGAAAAGGAAAATGGCGCTTACATGGATGAAATCTTCAATCCAAAAATGTATATAAAGTTTATTGAACTTTCAAGATAAGAACAAAACTAATAGAGTCTTGATGAAATACTAAGAGTGCTTACAAGGAGGAAGTGGTGCTCCACACAAGCCAGGATTACCCCAGAATGCAGATGCAGGGATGATGGCTTTGTGAGGAGGAATCTTCCCACTGAGTCGGTTTCCTGAAACATCAAATTCTCTTAGCTTCTTCAAATTCAGCACCTTCCCTGGAATGGCACCGGTTAGCTTGTTCCTTGACAGCAACAGCTTAGTTAATTCCATTGCATCGCCTAGCTCTTCTGGTATTACGCCTGAAAGCCCATTTCCCACAAGCTCCAGTACCTGCAATTCCTTCAGTTTTCCCAATGACTTTGGTATGGATCCTCCCAGGGCATTGTGGGAAAGAACCAGGGATGTGATAGAAGCCAATGCGGGTCTGTCTCCAAGTTTCTCATCAATGGTGCCAGTGAACCTATTCTTAGAGACATCAATGGTGTTAAAACGGCCGAGTGGGTCCTGTATTTCTTTCGAAAATATTAAATTCAGGTCGCCACTAAACATGTTGGAATGAAGATCAAGATCCATCAGAAGCGAAAATTTTTTGAACTCAACTGGGATTGATGAACGAAAGCCGTTGTTTGATAAGTTGAGAAATGAAAGGCTGGTCAGGTTTCCAATCCAGTGAGGCAATTTCCCCGTTAATTCATTGCTTGATAAATCAAGGAATGAGATGGTTGATGAAGATAACGAGCTCGGGAGCCGACCTTTAATCCCAGTTTTCGCCAACAATAGCCGAAAGAGATTCAATTTTGACATCCACTTTGGTATGCTGACTAGCCCCAGAGGGTTGAATGACAGGTCTAGGGTCTGTAACCCCTGTAATTTAGCTAGCTGAGGAGGAAGTTCACCAGTGAGTAGGTTTCTTGATAAATCCAGTGTTTGAAGGTTGACCAAATTGCCAAAACTCGAAGGGATCTTGCCTGTAAAATTGTTCTTTGAGAAGAAAATGTCAGTGAGAGTGGTTAGATGTCCAATGGTTGCTGGCAATTTTCCAGTCAGCTGGTTGTTTTCAAGGATGAGCCTTTGGATCTGGGAGAGCTCGCCGATGGATGGTGGTAAAGTGCCTGTAAGCTTGTTTTCTGATATTCGGCAGAATCGGAGAGAATTTAGCCCGGAAATCTCAGAAGGAATGCTTCCGGTAATCTGGTTGTGATTGAGATATAAAAGTTCTAATTCATGAAGTTCACCAATTGATGGTGGAATACTTCCACTTATCTGATTTTCAGAGAAATCTAGATATTTGAGACTCTTAAGCTTGCCAATACCAGTAGGAATACTACCTGAGAAATTGTTTTCGTGAAGATCAAGCGTAGTTAGCAATGCCAAATTGCCAATTGAAGAGGGAATTGAGCCAGACAATGAGTTTCCTGATAGACCGAGTTCTGAAAGTGACTTCCATGATCCAATAACAGAGGAAGGAACAACACCAGTTATATTGTTGTCACTGAGGTAGAGCTTCTTTACCCGAAAAAGGTACTTAAATGTTATTGGTACAGAACCCGTGAGCTTGTTTGAATTAAGAAATAGATAAGAGAGGCGCCTTAACTTGCCCAGTTCCGGTGGTATAGGACCCCTCAAGTCCTTGAGATTGCTCAAGTCCAGAAGTTGCAGAAAGGATAAGTTACCCAGAGAAGGAGACAGAGTTCCCGTCATGTACGTGTCCAAGATGGAAGCGTCGCCTGAGACAAGTCCTGAACGCGAGACGTTGACAACTCTGCCTGAGGAATCACAAGCTACACCTTCCCAAGCTGTGCAGCAATCCGAGGATGATGTCCAGGAATGCAATAGACTTGAAGGGTCCGAGGTGATTTTGGTCTTGAATTCAAGGAGTGCTTCTTTGTCTACAACGTGACATGCTTCAGCAAGAAGTAGAAGGGTTGCTGAGAGCAAGACGAGGAAGAAGAATGGAAAGGTTTTGCGGCAAACAGAAATTTCCATCTTCCAAACCACAGGAAAACTGAGTTAGAGAAGATGTCCCTGAGCTGGTGTGCTGGGGATTATGAATGAACTGCTCTGTCATATGTATTCATCTGCTATTAAAATAAGCTTCTGGGGGCAAACCGACAAGCTTGAACATAACGGCAAAGAGTGAAGACTTTGTGGGTGATGTATATCCAAATTAATGCATCTGATGCTGTCAATCCTTGGATGTAAAGGGTACAATATATAATATTATAATTAAATATATCCTGTCAATCTTTAGATAGAAAGTCAGTATATAATATCATAATCAAATCTATCCTGTCAATCCTTGATGGAAAGCGCACGATACCAAATAATATTATAATTAAATCTACAAGATTTAATATGATATTATATTATAACTATATCAAGTTTAATATGATATTATTTTATAACTATATCAAGTTTAAAGGTGATATTCTTATCAAATTTTAGAGATTTAAATTTAAATATATAGATTCAAATTTAAATGTGGGAATATTTTTCTTTTTATTATCTCTAGACCTCTAGTATTCTGAATGGATTTATAATAGGAAATATAACCTAGAGGATTTTAATAGTGGAATATAGATGTTTTAACCGAACTACTTAAATATATATATTTTTCCTCTCCTCTCTCCACGTTATCTTTTTTCTTCTCCAATGTGGACCGGATCACCTCTTAAGAAACCTTTGTTTACAGTTGTGCCTAATGACGGGGGAAACAAAAAGGGCGAAAGAACGGGGCTTTGTGTCATGAGATTGGCTACTTAGCCAGAATTGCCTCCTTTAAAGCCTAGTCCCTCTAACTTTTATACTCAACTAAAACATACATAAAATTCAAGGAAGGTGATCCCTTTTATGCTGTAAAGCAGTTCTTAAATGCCCTACCTATAAGTAATCTTCAGTGATAAGCAATGGTTTCCCTTACGGTGGAGGATGTGTTTATAATGCCTCTTGAGTGCCTCCCTAGTCCCTACCACGACAATGTTCTTCCCCATACTCTATTAAAGCTTATATTGGTGCATGGATAATTAAGTTTTCCCGTGAAAAAAAACAAGAAAAAAAACCAAGTGGGGGCGCCTTGTTAGCTCTCATCGTTGAATGAAATATTATAAAACACAGAGTTGGTGATGCCCGTGCTCAGGTCGGTGGTGGCCACGGGTCTGTGGGTTGTCGCCATGGCCAAACCACCGAACATGGTATCCCTCTGAAAAGGGATCTGCGATCACTACCCGTGGAATCAAAGACCAAATCTTCAATGGAAGGGCACCATTGACGTGAGCTGCTTCAAATCCTGTTACCAGTGGCCGAAAAGTCTAGATTTCTTTTCTGCAGTATGTCCAGATGCATTTGGGTTTAACGTACCTCCGTGTTTCCTCGTTAATTACTTCCATGGAAGACAGGAGACACTACCACTGTACGACAGAAATTTGCCAATATATTGTTTTCTGTTTGTGTGTCGTTGAAGACTTTGAGAGTTATTGTGACGACATAAGTGCCCTTTAAATAGCCATTTTCAGCTTATTGTACGGCAAAAATTGGATTACAGGCACCAAAATGAGAATCGAGACAATTTTAAACAAATTCGGGTCATCTCAAAAAATTAATAATGGCCAGATATAGGTGGAAAAGTCTTTCAAAGACTTATTGAGGCGACACACGTGTTCTTCTAAACAGCCAAGCTCAGTTTGTAAAATCCTTTTTGTAACGTTCAGATGTTAGTGAGAGGATCTAGCAGGGCGACTATCCGTAACTACTACCACGAACTGTTTCGCCATAACAGTCCAGACAAAGCAATTTTAAAAATTTGTCTGCCTTTAGTCTCTTCAAAATGGGAAAAGAGTTTCATCCCCATCCTCAAGGAGATTCCGCTGCTAGTCCGACTGTAAGCAAATTCATCAATATTGGCAGATTCCATTGTTTCCGTCTTTGCTAGCGTAAAGGTTCAATCAAAAAAAAAAAAAAAAGGAAAAATCAATCACCTTATTCAAGCAAGTATATAAAGTAATTTGGAAAAAATGTATTTTGGCAAATTATTACTTAAATTTCATTTACATATTTGAACTAGAAATTTTGATACAATTAGCTTCAAAACTAATCAATATTTGCCATAAGACAGAAAATTTGCCAAAATTTTTGATACAATTAATATTGTACACGTAATTTATTTTTATTTTTTTGTATTTCAATTGTG
Source organism: Morella rubra (assembly GCA_003952965.2). NCBI lineage: Eukaryota > Viridiplantae > Streptophyta > Magnoliopsida > Fagales > Myricaceae > Morella > Morella rubra. Next base: position 20,900,491 of record CM025852.1, read on the forward strand.
AGATAGTGTTATAAGACTAACTCTAATTCATTTTTGTAGTTTTGAGTCTAAATATAACAAAATATATAATCCAGATTAAAAAATGTCATTTGACGCTCATAATTTTTTTCATTATAATAAATATAAAAAATTCATTCAAATTTTCTCTCTTCAGCAATTATCATATCTCAAAATTTTGACCACTCTAACATTTTGGCACACAAAAAATACCTTAATGAAAAACCTATGCACATTTATGGCGTGAATTCGAATCTAATTACTATTAAAACAGTTATTAAAATAAATTTATTTATAAAATTATCAATGAAAAGGCTCTCTAAAGTGACTTAAACTCCTTTCTTTAAATATGTTATCTTTGAATATGCACATAAGATAGAATGCAAGCTTTTGGATCCTCGATATACAAATATGTAATATCTATTATCCAAGCTTAGACAAAAAAGGAAAAAACAAAAAGATTGTTTCTATCAATAGTGGCGAGAAAACTGCAGACCATTAGACAAGCTTGAAGATCAAAAATTCTATTCAGCGATTGGAGTTGGAGATCCCTGTTGCACTTGGGCAGCAGTAGTAACACCACGGCCTCCAAACAGTCACGTGGGTACAACGTTCATCTGTCAGAGGAAATACAAAAAGAAATCTTATACCATTCTATCTCCTTCGTCATCTTTCGCCACCTTCTTCATCATTACCTCATTCCTTATTTTACTATATCTCTTTATGATATCTATGGAGATCTAGTACAAAAGATTTTACCTTCTAATCAAAGTAATCTAGGAGCTAAAAGACAAGAAAAAAACCAGTCAAAATTATCACCACTCGAAACGCAGAAATGTTCTACTGGCCAGGGATTGTTGTGGTCACATTGTTCAAGGAATTGCAGGGTTAAAGCTCCTGCACTCGCTCGAAGATTTTTGGTCACCCCCCTGACAGAAAAAGAAAATGACCGGACACCGTATCAAGCAGTTATCGACCAGCCTCACGTTTACAGAACCCGGTTTGAGTCCCATTAGAGGGTCCGGTATGGATCCGAACAAGTAGTTCCCGCCTAGCAAGAGCCTCGCGAACGGTGAGATTCCGGATCCCGTTACGACCGTTTTCAGGGCGTACTGGATCGGTATCATACCGGTGAGCTTGTTGTTCTCGAGCGACAAAGCGGAGAGCCTTGGCATTAACGCCATGAACGCGGGTAGAAAGCCTTGGAGCTCGTTGTTGCTCAAATCAACTGCAATGAGCTCGCTCTGGGTTCCCAGACAGGCTGGGACTTGTACAGAGGTGAACTGGTTGAATGAGAGTACGAGTTGCTGCAGAGATGGAGCACCGTCGAACAGAAGGGCTGGGACGGAGCCACTGAGACGGTTGTGACTAAGATCAAGTACTTGCAGATAGGTCGAGTTTGTGAAACTGTCGGGGACCATTCTTCCTTCTAAGTTATTGTTTCTCATGGAGATTTGAATCAACGAAGAAGGGAAAGTTCTCGGCAATTTTCCAGAGATGGCATTATCGCTAGCGTCCAAGTAGTACAGGTTTCTCAAGGAACCCAAGTTGGGAAATTCACCACTGAGCTTGTTTGATTGGAGTTCGAGCCGTTTCAAGTTCACGAGGTTGCTCCAACTCGCTGGAATTATGCCCTGAAGGTTGTTGTTATCGAGGTAAAGCTCCTCGAGCGCAGAGAGTGAGCCAATCGAGGTGGGTATCTCGCCGGAAAGGGAGTTCCTCGACAGGCCGAGTCGACGCAGCCGAGTCAGGTTGGAGAACGAGGCAGGAATGGGACCAGAGAAAAAATTGTTTGAGAGGTCAAGGGTGTCCAAGAACTGGAGGTTCCAAGAGGTGGAAGAGAGCGAACCGATGTAACCCGCCTGGTCGAGACTGATCTCGGTGACTCGGTTCCTTCCGGAGACCACGACGTCGCACCTGAACCCGCATGTGAACCGCTCGCCGAAGAGGTTGTCGCATGGATCGACCTTGAAGTCCCAGGAACTCACGCACGAGCCTGGTCTCACTGAGGCAACGTCCAGCCCGTTCTTCATGGCCTTCAAAACCTCAATGTCCCCCCAGTACGTCTTTGATTCTGCTACAGCTGACAGCCCCAAAACCACAATGAGCAGAACAAGCGAACATAGAGGGAACTTGAGAAAGCCCATTTACTATTCTCCTCCGGGGAGAAATCTGTGGAATTCCGATTATCTGCAGCAGGAGACAAGTGAGGGAGATGAGTGAGAGACAGGACACCCAGTTAATCAGGGCCGTTGGTTTGGGAAATCGAAACGAGGATCACAGAAAGCCTCTCTCGAGAAGTTGCTTTGCCAGTTTTGGCTCAGAGATCTTTATGCGAGTGGTTTCACGGGCACTTGTCAGAGCGTTTCTCCATTGGGGCATACGTACATTTGAGTTTGGATGTTTACGTTTAGAAAGAAAGAGAGGGGTTAAAGCTGGGTTTCTAGGTGAAGTGTTTGTTGCCGTAGCGACCCCTTGGTCACATATATAGTGACGTGTTCAGAATGGAGTACCGAGTTGCTTCTGTGCTTCTGTTGAGCTATCTTGGTTCCTATCCATCGCCATTATATCCCCTTCCAGAATTTAAAAACTCAATTAAAAAAAAAGAACTGAGGAAGCTTTTGAAGGCTGAACTGTGATTTATAATGATTTAATGAGCTTCAAAACAATCTTAATTAGTTTTTTTTAAGTCAAAGCACAGCTTTGCATCATTACAAATGATATAAAAAGATTCTGGTAACTATTAATGTGTGCTTGGTGGGCTTTTAATTACCAATGTGGCCCTGATGGACCTTAACCCTTCTCGCATTATCATCAGTACCTTCTTAGAAGGATAACCCAATCCATTGCTAATTATGTCGCGGAAAAGCATAATCAAGCTAGTCGTAATCACAAAGAAAACATCGGTTGTTGGCCAAAATAATCAGACGCCATATGGGCACCTCTACGCTGCAGTTGTTAGGAGATCCAGTCTCTAATTCAAAAAGCTTGGTGGTTGAAATTTGCACATCTGTAACCGTTAACGAACCTTGCATTATGACGGCCTTCGAGAGCCAAC
>CM025852.1:20903645-20961179 GCA_003952965.2 Morella rubra
ACACCTAATGGGGAGTACGTATTATTACACATGCACCAATCATGATCACCACTCTTTGTTTTTTAGCAACATCATAAGCACTTACTTGGCAAGTATTATCCATTAATTTTATGTGAAGACATATTCAAAATAATCTAAGGAAGAATATGGTTATACTCAAACGACAAGTTTCAACCTAATACCACTTCATGATGCCAAAAGATTGACACCACCAGATGAACCAATGATCGCTGGCTGATAATCAATAAATATTTCCATAATTGTCCTTTATTATTATAAGGGGAAATTTTTTTCCTTTTTTAGTATTCGTTTAGAGAAAATACATTTAGCACCTACCAAATTTGAGGTATTTACATTTTACATTCTTATATATTATTTTCCTAACATTAGATTCCTCAACTCTTGATTTTCGTTGATGTGAACCCTCCGACCAAATTTGAGTAAGTACTCACTGACGATTTGTACCTTTCGTCAAATTCTCCCTCCCTCCCTTGTGACAATCAATTGAATAGAAAATACAAATTGACGAATTTTAAGAGCTTGAATCACGAAAATAACTAAAATGAGGAGTATAAAATATCAATACTCTAAATTTGGGGGTGCAAAGTGTTTTTTACCCTATCTTTTTTTTTTTTTTTTTTCTTTTTTTCTTGTTTTAGTTATGAAGCAGGCATATTAAATTAAAGGCTAAAAATTATTCCGTACGTCTTGGAGTGAAAGGTTTGACCTTTTTTCAGTTTGGTTCTCAGGGTTCGATTTTTTTTTTTTTATTTTTGTTTTCTAAAAGCATCATTAAGGTGAAGACCCATTACCAAATAGATCCTGCATCAACTCATTGGATGGAAATACACACGTGGCCAACGGCTTACACGTGAGAATTGACAGTTAGATTTTTTTTAAAATCTCGTCCAATCGCAATGCTGACACGTGTCAGTACAAAAATAAATATATATATATATATATTTAATTTATTTATTTAAAAAATAAATAAATAAATCTAAAATTTTGAAGCAGGCGTATTAAATTAAAATAGGAATTGTTTCACTGCAGAATCACGTGCGGAGCTCGAGCAGAACAAAGCGAATACTATATATAAAGTGCTCAAAAAAAAAAAAAGAATACTATACACCTGTTGCCGTTGGCTTTCCGCTTTCGTAGGTGACCAGCCCGTCACCAACTACCGGACGGTCTTCCAATCTCTGGGTCTCAAAGGTAGGTACATTCTCCTTCTCCCCTTTTATTTATTTATTTTTTTTAAAAGTATTAGATTAAGTGCAACTCAGATACACCAAAGATGTGCATGCATTGATGGGTCTAAATTACCCCCCTGGCATGGTTATTTTATTAATTAATTAATTGGGAAATTAACCCCATTTATATCTTATATAAACGTTTTGATATGGTGACCATTAGTGTGAGGATTTGTTGCCTTTTCTAGCAAAAAAGGAGGCTTTCCTTGAACAGTGTAATTCCCTTTTATGGTATTTTTGATAAATGAACCAAACATAATTATTAGTGAGCTCATTTCAACGGAAAATAATAAATAAATAAATAATAAATAAAGTAAAGGGTATTATTGTTCAGTCTTTTTCAATCACACTCCCCCCTCGCTGTATTTGAATTGAAGATTGACTTTAGTTCTGGATGCAGGCACAAAAATCTTCTCAGGGTGGAATTATCAATTGCATTATATTGCAAGTAACGTGTATGACAATATATAGAGTTGCGTGGCATGTGATTTTCGGCCTAATTATTATTCCCTTTACATTAAGAAATATATATTGCGCGGACTCGATTTTCACGTGATGTAACAGGAGAAGGGAGTCGTAACCATGATCTTTGGATAAGGAGAAGGAGAAGGATCAGTCATCACGAGGGAGGCGGAGATTTTGTTTGATTTTGTCAAAAACAAACAACGTAATCTCTTTGATTCGACAGGAAGTAATTTTATTTTCTGTCATTGAGGACCTTGGTTTACCATTTGAAAGGCTCCATCTTGTTTCCCACGTGGTTCGGTTGAAAATTTCGGCTCTTTGTCGCCGGGAAGCTACAGGATCGTAAATATTATGGAAGTGTTTGTTTCTGTTAATATTTTGAGCATCAAAATTTTTACATTTATATTTTAAAATTTTTAACTTTTATACATACATATTTTATTTTTTATAAACTCCAATAAATCTCAATAAATAAAAATTTTAAAATTTCAAAAATAACCAAAATTTTAATAAACAAACACCTCCTATATATGAATAAGAATGCTCTTTAAAAAAACTCTATTTTCTGTCACCAAAGTGAGATCTGTACTCTCTTTTTTTTTTTCTCGGTAAAAGTGAGATCTGTACGGTTGAAAAGATAAATTTTTATTTTTGAAAAATCTAACAAATTAGGAGCAAAGTTTTATTTATTTATTTAAATGATATTTTAACTATTAAGCCGGTTCAAATATTCAGAGTTTATTGTTGTTATTTTAATTTGGTTAATGTATTGTTCAGTTGAACCAGCAGTTCAAGGGTCCATAATATTTATCTTGTTACAAAAAAAAAAAATGCTTTGTTATTAATTGGTGTTTGGAATTAGTGTAAAAAAGAAAGAAAAAAAGATTAAAGTAATATAGATTATCCCTAATTACACGTCAATTATAGGTGGATGCTGAGTTGTGTTTAGAATAATTAAAGGACCATTTTTTTTATTGCTCCTTTAAGAGCACAAAAAGACATAATTTTATATGTGAATATTCTTCCAACTGACCATTGCCAAAAGCACTCATTGTAAGCAAAATTTGATATTATAATGGAGAAAAAAAAAATATATTTTTTAAATTATCAATCATTTTCTTTAATTGCTCCCTAAAGAACACCAAAAGACGCATCTTGTGCTAATTTATCTAATAGCAAAATGAAAAAGAAGTTCTTAATTATCTCCTTTGAAATAAGACATTACCTTAACTTAGAGGATTTATTTTTAGGGTTAGTTTACTTTCGCCAAACCGTGACTCTTTGTTTCGATTATTATAAAAAAGAAGAAGAAGACATTATTCTAGCCTAATATCAATTCTTTTAGAAACATATTCACCTCTAATCTCTAAATTTGTAATCAAATGTCAATTACAGACCCGAACAATAAAAATCGTGACATCTAGTTCATAAATTATCAAAATGAATTAATATTCAATTTTTAATAAAATTTCAAAATTAAAATATGTAAAAAAATAAGTTAAATAATGCAATATATTAATGATTGAATACTATAACAGAGATGCACATCAAATGAGTTTTAAAAGTTCGGTAGTATTACTATAGATTTTCGTAAATTGGTATTTGGTGAAAATTTGAGGGACTGAAAAATAAAGATTTCTCATTCTTCTAAGAAAATATAAAAGATAGATCCCTTGTGAAAATTGGTCAAACTATTTTTTTGTCCTTTTTAACTGATTTCTCAAGAACACAAAAAGACGCTTGCGAAGAAAACATTCTTCCAATGGATCACGACAAGGCATTCGAAAGCACTCGCATGCAAGCATGTTCATTCAAAATAATAAAAAGAAAATTCTTCAAGCAAAACCCATTTTTTACCAAAAAAAAAAAAAAAGATCTCTTAGTGGAATCAGTCGGCAAAAGTTCCCTTCTTTCCAATAGCCTATAAGTTTGTGCCAATTATTGTGATTAGATCACATACCATAAAGATAGTCCGGTCCACCGATGCAAGATATTATCTTGTCTTAATTTATTTATTTTTGTGCGCAGAGATATTATCTGTTATTAAATTTATAAACAAAAAAAGCTCTATGCCCCAAAAAAAAAAAAAAAAAAAAAAAAAAAAAAGGGGTCTGATTATTGGATATGCATGTGGGATTGGGTGGTGGAGAATTGGGATGAAAGGGACCCAACCTGCCACGCGGCGATCCTCCCATTGGTTAGACAAACGTGTGCCAGGTTGGCGACATGCAGCGAACAACTTTTGGACGCGTACAAACATCAGAGAAATTAACATCACATCACATGCACTTTGTCCCCTTCACCAAAACAACGTACAATCCGTACTTGCCGTAACACCTCACGCCCCCATTATGTTCGTATTATTCAACCGACAAAGAGCGGTGCGAACGCGTCACATTGCAGCCCTTGACGGAGTCTTCCGCCTTTGGATTCCATCGTTTTGACCGAGGACAGCCGTTTTTTTTTATTCGAAAACGAAAATTACTTGGGAATAAAATCTTCTATAAGTTTTTGTTTAAATTTTATAATATAATATAGAAAGAAATATATGGATATCATTTAGATCTTATACTGTATTGAAATTTAATTTTATATAGACGGTATTAAAAATTTGTATGATTAATTTATTATTTTATTTCTTTTCAAATTGTTTGATATAATTTATTTGAATAAATGTAAGGAATTACAATTATAGCTTTGTTCTTTTTTTTTAGGAATCTCCGCTGGTAGATAAAAACTTAATCATTTATTCGATTCAATTAATCTAAATTTTGTTATTTTTAATTCAATTTGACAAACACTTAAGGGAGTAAACGAATAGCAGTTCTCTTATAAATTTATTAATATTGACATAGGAAACTGGAAAATAAAAAAAATCATTAATATATTGAAAATAAATTACTCAGACAGTTTAGATTCATTAGAAGTTGTAGACAAGTGGAAGTGGGTATGCAGCAGTATTTTTTTTTATATAAAATATTAAAATGCTAAATGCAAAGTGGATAAGATTGAGATGAGCTTTCACGAGTGGTTTGTACATGGTGTCAGGCAGCAGTCAATTTTTCACACTGCCAACCCATTTCCAACCAGTCAAAACAGAGAGAAAAGAGCACCCACAGCAGTCATGGCCCTCTATTTCAAACTCTTCCAGAGCCAAGACATTAATGCTGGCCAACACCACCACATGCTCGTGCCAGCCTTCCAGCTAGCCTAGAGGCTAGATCCTTACAATTCAACGTGACCCTTTTTGGATCATTTTGGCTATATTTGGTAAAGTGTCGGAGTTCTGTTTTCAGTTTCGAATTCATTTTACTGTTTAACGTGTTGTTTGATGTGTTCTTAACTGACAATAAAGTTAATATGATCTGTTAATTACGTTAGTGTCTGTTAATAATATACACTTGTCTCGCTAGTTAATTTTTATTGTGCGCTTATTCTCGTGCGTTAGATTATAATTATTATTTTTTTTTTTAACCTTCAATTTTTCTTGCGCGCCTCAATTTGCGCGAGTCAAAGTTTTATTTTTTTAATATTTTTTTGTTAACGTTTCACTGCTCATAAGTTCTCTAATTCACGGGAGCCTTTTTTTTTTTTTTTTTATAACATTCGTTTTTCTCATGCTCTTTAAATTGTTATTTTCGCTTGTTAATTTGTTTATCTTGTTGCTCACATGCTCTTCAATCGCAAGAGTAATTTTTTTTATAACCTTCATTTCATTCGTGTTTACTAAATTGTTAAATTGTCTTTTTACTGGTCTAGTTGGCATTTTACTTTTGATTTAATCAAAAATAACAAAAGTAAATCATTAATTCTCTTTCAAAATAGTAGCATTCGAACAATTTAAAAAAGAGGACCTAAACCCTTGCTGTTTGGTTGCAAGAAAACAAAGCAGAACAAAACAAAACAAAAACAAAAAATTCAAATTCTCACAAGAAAAATGAAACCTGACTCCATCAAGGTTTCCTACTTTATTTCAAACATCCTCCACTTTCCAGAATAAAAAAAAAAACATAATAATCAGACATAGCAGATAAAAGAAGGAAAAAAGAGAGAGATGCTTACATTTCGCTTAAGGACTTAGAATTCAACTTTGTCTTCTATTTCTCTCCTAAATATCTCTAGCTAGAGAGACAGAGAGAGGGTGCAAGGAACACAGTAACAAGAGACTCCATAATCAATGGAGAAGAAGTTACAATTCTACAATGAAGTAAATGTAGGAATTTTAGGTGATTTGGATAAGGGCTTTTTGGTTGGCGTGTTAGCAATAGTCGCACAGGAGAAAGATGGAGAAAGAGACGAGAAGGATGGAATGAAAAAAGGCGTTAGTTTTCTCTCCCTCTTTCTTCTTTTACTTTTTTTTTCTTTATTGTTTTTCTTAATCGGCGTTAGTTTTGTGCCGTTATTAGACTTAAAGACTTAAAAATAACACTCAGTCCATCCAAATATAAATTCAAGACTTTAGACTCAAAATTCAAATTTGAGACCTGAAACTATTACCAAACATAGCCTCTGTGAATAGAGTGGCGCAACTGCAACCTCATATCTTACCCTACAGAAGAAGAAGAAAGCTAGTTAATGGTCTGCTGGTTTTACTGTTCTTAAAAATTAAGCCTATGTTTCGATACACTTTTGTTCTTCTCACAAATTTTAATACTTTTCAACGCCCATCCAAACAAGGCATAAGAGAACTCATCATTCACCGAGGGCCCTTTGACTCTCTTAACTTCTGAGGGTTGCACTTAAGTATGCCATGTGCATAACTTTTAAGTTATTGTCTTGGTGGATTGAATCTACAGGCTTTACTGCCTGTTGTTTCCATGCTCGTGTGAGCAGAGTTGGTGTACCCTGCTGAAGTTCATCTTTTAAAGTTGGAAATGAAAAATCTCAGCAAGTAAATGATTATTACACCAACACCCCAAATCTCTCTCAATCGACCTTTTCGTTTTTATATATATATATATAAATAAGGGAAGTACTGAAGCTTGCTGTCAATTTTGCCAAGCAATCCACTACAAAAGCAAAATGGAGATCAACGTATAAAGAGTAGCCTTTTTAATGGAAAGCAGAAAACTTTCTGTGGTGGGCTGCTGATTGTTTAGATGAGGGGGGTGTCTTCACCTTCAAGTGGACTCTGATGTTGATTCGCTCACAAAAACACAAAAAAAGAAAAAAAAGAAGTGGACTCTGATGTATGCAAGAACCTCCCTGTCATTTCCTTCTCCTTGCTCTTTTTTTTTCTTTTTTCTTTTTTCTCGAAGCTTGTAATTGCTCTTAGGTAGATTGATCTGTTATATATATTTTTACCTAATTTGAAAAAAAAAAAAAAAAAAAGAGGAAGAAAGATGAAGTGGATGGATTTCTGAGGAGAAAACAGGTTACGGCACCCAGAAAAGGTAAAGATACTGTTCCCCGTACCACCCCTGTTCCATTTCGAAGTTTGTGCACTAAACAGCAACGGAAAGGCAGAGTACAGGTAAGGAAAAAACAGGTGCCTTTCAATTTTTTACTTGAGATCATTGTAATTAGTGAGTGAATATGCTTCTCAGTCATTTCCCAACTTACCTGATCATATGATGTGCCAAAACAATCTACGATACTCGGTGGAATAGGTAACAAAGCAACCTTTTTCGTCCATTGCCATGACAGCGGCATGCCCGTTTTTGTCTCCATCGTGTGGAATAAAACAGCGGTCCGCTGATCTGATTTTGTTGCATTGTTGCTGTAAAGGCATTGGGTACCACGCGTGTTTGGGTTCATGGCCTTTGATATTCGTACTTGTGTACCGGCGGAAGGAGTCAATGAGGAGCTCCAAAAAACGATACAGAACCGGCTTTTAGGAAGACGAATCGCAACCCGCAGTAGGTGTAGGCATGTGCTACTTGGCGATCCTATATCATCCCCCATTTTCAGGAATCTTTGGAAAATTATATGGTTTGTACGTTTCAGGCGCTTAGGACAGCGAGCGAGAATCCTTCGTTTGTAAATAACGACAAAGACATTCAACAATGTAAGCCTGCATTGATTGCTACTGGCGATCTTTTGTTTTTTAAAATCAATTTACTTGGCAGAAACCTACAACGCCTCTCCTGTGACTCATGGGCATACTAAAAAACAAAGAAATACAGAGAATTTGGGGAGGAGAAAGTCGACAACCTCTCCTAGATCACACCAAAGTTCCCTCTTTTGCAGGGCAAATGGCAACATTCGGGACTAAAAAAAGGAAGAGGAAGAAGGAAAAAGAAAAGAGGGCGACTCCACAGGCAGGAGCCGCAGCCAGGCCCAACTCACGAAGAAAAGGTAGAAAGGATATTGGTGGCCTGTTCATTGTGGACATTGTCCATTCACTCGATTGCACAGAACATAACCCTCGAATCAAAACTTGCCGCCTCACTATGCTACTTTCGGTCCAACCAGAGTTATAGAACGCTGCTCTCAGACAATTCACTTCGGCCATGAGCGACACTTCCATGGTTCACAAACAAGTTTTGGACTTTCAACTTTCCAAATACTGTTTCCTCGATTGTTAAGGAAGAGACAGTGAGAATGAGACATTGAAAGAATAATAAAGTGAAACATAGTACTCGTTGCCGTTTAACAGATTTCAAAATCAAAATCCACGATAACTTCATACGTGATACCTACTCCCACTTTCCTGCTCCGCACGGGAGACAGTAAAGATTTGGTCTACTAAGGTCTGTAAATTGTTAAGCGAGAAAGCCATTGGTGGAATGGACTCTTCTGAATCCAAACAAAGCAGATAAAGCACACGAGTAGTTGAAGAAAACGAAAAGCACTGCAGTTCTGAAAGCGTTTCACGACTGCAACGAGAGGTTTCATTATCTCTATGTTGCTCGGAAACTGCCCTGGGGCAATTTCCATTTTGCATGATGAGGTAACAAAAATTGCAACGGAGGTAACATCACGAATTTGAGTCCTCAAGCACAGCTTTGAAAAACACATCAATGAGTTCAATCTTTGACTAACCGATACAATAAATTCAATATTGCCCAAAGTTAAAAACATTCGTGGAGTATCCTTTCTATGTATAGCACCAAATCAAAGGCAGAATAGCACTATGGCAAAAATAACACAAGGTCAAGTTGTATTTTCTACCAGTTAGAGTGATGCCGATCCCCATGACTATAATCCTAGCACATTAAGGCATCCAAATGCTAGATTGGAAGAACCAATCTTACTCTTGGCCCTCCCTTTGCTCATATTCACGTCCTGAAAACTTCCTACTATTCACATTTGTGATTCTTCAATGGGATATGCATGCCATATTTACATCCCATAGCCATGACCACAAGTGTTAATCTTCAAGCCTGATGTTTACACCTCGCAATTATTATGAAATGCCTCCCAGAACTCTTTTTAAATCAGATTTTTGTTCTGATGTAAGCCTAGAAGGGTACTTGACGTCAAATTTAATTCTCAAATTTCCCTTCCTCCCAGGTTCTCTTGAGATTGGCATTCCCTCATTTGGGACAACAACCTCTGCTCCGGGTTTGACGATATCTGTCAGGGGGATCATGAGATTCCTTCCATCCAGGGTAGTCAGGTCAAGGGTCTTCCCTGTGAGGGACTCTAGCAGTGTTATCTCCTGGTTGACTACCAGATCATTCCCATCCCTCTTGTAAAGTGCATGCAGTTTCTCATCTACCACAAAAATGACATCTGCAGGAATGACACCAGGCTCCTGGTTACCCTTCTCAGGAAATGTGATCTTGGTGCCCTTCTTCCAACCAGGTTTTATCTCAATGGTCAATATCTCCTCCAGAGTCCGAAACTTACTGCAAGAGAATTGCTCATGCCATCAAGTGGAGCTAAAAGAGCTAAAAAAAAAAGGCAAAACATTCACTCACAATTGACAGAACGAAAGCATACATTTACAAAAAATATTCAACGCTGACCAATGCCATATCATGCCAGTCATTGAAAAGTACATACATTAGTCTTTTTGAATTTAAATACAGACTATGAGTATCCATGTGCATTTTAAAAATGATCTGCAGATCTTTAAACTTGGACAGTGAAAGATGTAATTGTCCTAACAGGAAAGAGCACGAGAATAAAATGTACCCAGACAACCTGACAGTAATGCTTTATGGCTTCAAAGGCCAAAGATAACCAGAAGAACACGGACACAGAAGAAATGAAAAACAACAAAGGTTCTAGTAAACTATGACAATACCTAATATTGTCAAAATTTGTCATCATAAAAGCATTATCCCTATTTAAAAAGAACTTCTTTACTATAACCTTCTTGACCACGTTTTTTTCTGTTCTTTTTATTTTTCCCCCGGCATTTCACATCGAAAGAAACCGTAGTGATAGTTATAGTACCAGGTTTATCATTACCTAATTAGACCCTGAATTTGCTCTTTAGCGAGGTAATGCACATAGATGTAATGAAAGCAAGGGCCGTACGCCAATGATAGGATGACTTAAAAACCTTATTCTGACCATCTTCTCCCCTTGGTAGTCTGTGATTTCCCTACCTTTTTAAAATTCTCTTTTATGATACACCACAAAGGAAACATATGACACAAGTCAATCTCATCAGCCTAAGCTTATAATGCGTTCCAATTAATGAGCTTTCCTCCTATTTATCTGACAAGGCAGACTAGTTTTCCCTCTTTTATTGATGCTGCTGCCTCTAAGGAAATGTGGAACACTTCTATCTAGTCCCCACTACAATATGTCAGGTAGGTGAATATACCCATAAAAACATAAGCATGAAAAACTACGGCTGAAATTCTTAATTACAACCACAAGAGCGAAGATGCTCCAAACATTTTACTTGACAGTTGATGTTAACAGCGAAATCCAGTCAGCTTTTGACTTCCCAAACTGAATACCCACGACACACAATCATTTTTTAACAAGTATGAAGAATTCTTCAGACTATGTTGAGATTTTACACACAGAGTTTATCACTCTTCCTTCGCCATGTATAAAGCAGCCTAGTACTCCTTGCAGCACAAACTGCTTAAACATAAAAATTAGTGGATTGCACCATGGGTACCCCCGAATCAAAGCTCATCCAGCTAAAGAGTGAACAATTTGAATCGGCTTTACTGACCCAACCTGCCCCCAAAACTCTTGAAGGCAGTTATTATAAAGAAATAAAATCACAGTCACAGGCTAGTCCAAGAGGGTAAGTGTTCCAGCTAACTCAACTGATCCACACCATTGCCAATGTCATTCCTGAAATTGCATGTTACTGTGAAAGTCACAAGACTTCCTAATAATAATCATCACTCCCAGAGCTAATCTTTCCATCATCAGAAAAAGGGATCCAAATTCAAGCAAAGAAACTAAGTCTTTTGGCAGATCTGCAGAAGATTTTCTCCCACAGTCACACGCTAGGCCAAGAGGGTAAGTGTTCCGGCTAACTTGACTGATCCACACCATTGTCAATGTCATTCCTGAAATTGCACGTTACTGTGAAAGTCACAAGACTTCCTAAGAATAATCATCACTCCCAGGGCTAATCTTCTCACCATCAGTAATGGGATCCAAATTCAAGCCAAGAAACTAAGTCTTTTGGCAGATCTGCAGAAGATTTTCTCTCACTTCTTTATTCATTACCATTTAGCAAACCAACAAATTCAACCTCAAGCAAACCCTTGAAATCCCTTTCTTGGACTTCCCAAAGTAGGCTGGCTCCTAGAATGTTCAGGGCAAGCCCAGTTGTATAAATTAAGAGGCTTTCCCTACCACCTTTTTGGTACTATACTGAAACACTAAATATATGCAAGAACTCTCCATTGGTAGATAGTTGAGAACACTTCCACAAGAAAACCAAGCAGCTATCTAAAGAAAGCTGAAATATCTAAAACAGAGTTCAACGGTCGTCCCCAATGACATTGAAGATATTGATACTCAAGAATTTCAGGAATTGTGTAAAGTTAGCATCTAAAAAAGTGTAATGGCTAAAAACGTATGTCGAGTTCCAGTAATAAACCCTAACCAATGCAAGCGAACCATTATTTCGTCCCATTATATGTTAAGATCATTTCTAACAGAAGTAAAAGATTAACAACTGCGATCGAAAGCCAAAAATGCAATGCTCAATAAACCTACACTATGCCCAAGTTAAGTACTTTGCCAAAAACAGAATTACACTTCCATGGCCATAACCTTTGCCAAACCTGTCGACTCACAACATAAAGTCGAACATGCCAAGCAATCAATCCCGAACCCACATCCAAAAATAAGCAATGCTGGAGACTAAAACAATAGTTTTTCAAATAGATCAATTTTAGTAGAGGCAACGTTTCACACTTTTAATACTGCACAAGTACAACCTCCACGTTATCTGTAACTTCAGCTCTAACAGAATTACGTGTATTTGGTTTCGAATACCAGAAGCACCTCGCAGCACTGGTTCCTAAGTATAAGCTTTTAACAAAGAAAATATCTACTTCACCGGGGAAAAGTCAATCGCAATGCCTAGTGCCTGATAGCAAAATAAAGCAAGAAAATTCAAGAACTTCATTGCAATATTGCATACCCAGTGGAGACGTAGACGTTCCTGGAGATCCTCATCTTTTTCTTAGCACCTTTATAGAGCTCCTCCAAGCTACAGGGCAACACATTCTCCAGCGGCGCAGCCTTCTTAGACGAGCCGGTTCCCGACCCGCCACCCGTTGCCCTGAAGAACCCATCCCTACCAAACCCCCTCGCTCCTCCGCTACCACCGTCACTACTGGTACCATTGCTTTCCGATCCAAAAATCTCGGCGTATATGTCATCCGCGTCACGCGGATTGAAGTGGAACGAAGTCGGATGCTGGCGGTTGTTGTTGTAATAGTGCTGCTGGTAATTGTGGGCGAACCCGCCGGGGCGCGAGGAGGAGGAGGGCGGCGGCGGGAATTGACCTGACTTGAGGGCCTCCTCGCCGTAGAGATCGTAGATCTGGCGCTTCTGGGGGTCACTGAGAACATCGTAGGCTTCGGAGATTTGCTTGAACTTGGCCTCGGCGTCGCGGTTGTTCTCGGGATTCTTGTCCGGGTGCCAAATCATCGCCAGCCTCTTGTACGCCTTCTTCAAATCCTCCTCGCTTGCGTTCCTGTGCACTTTCAGAATGTTGTAGTAGTCCACGCCCATCTCTCCCACTCTCTCTCTCTCTTCCTCTTCGAATTTTTTTTTTCTTTCTGCGTCGGTGTTGGAACTTGGAGTGGAGGACGTCGCCGGAGAATGGGAAGAGGGCGAGGGAGGAGGCCGTTGGATGTGTAACGGAACGGGCCTACAACTGGGGATCCGACGGTTGTGAGAGCCGTTTGGTTTCTTCGACAAAGGAGGGAATTGTTTGAGGTGGGTCCCGGATCTGTATATATGACTCGGATCAGCTTTTGCTCATCTATCCCATTCACACATCAACGTGCTGCAAACTACTACGGGGTTTGACAACTGGAGATGGTGCGTTTAGGCTAGATTTGGATTTTGGGCCATATATAGGGCATGGTATGGACTTTTGGGTAGAGAGAGGGACCTTCACACAGAGGACGTAACATCATCAATGTGCCTGTTTTCAAAATTTTATTAAAATTTCATGTTGGTGTTAAAAAATAGTTTGTATCGAGATTAGTGAATAAGTGATAAAAATAAAATTTTAAAGTATGTTCGATAAAAATAAAATTTTAATAGAATTTTTGATAAAATTTTGAAAATAAATACATGTTTGCAAACTAAAATTTTTATAGGGTTATTTAAATATTTTGCACCAATTATGCACAATATTTTTTTAATTTTGACACATTTTACTTAATTAGTTCTAATTTACTTTAATTTGCACCCTTAATTAATTTATCTGTTATTATAAATAGAAAAATAAATCACATGCAGAACACTTGAGTGTATAGTATCTTAA
Source organism: Morella rubra (assembly GCA_003952965.2). Classification (NCBI taxonomy): domain Eukaryota; kingdom Viridiplantae; phylum Streptophyta; class Magnoliopsida; order Fagales; family Myricaceae; genus Morella; species Morella rubra. Next base: position 20,917,239 of record CM025852.1, read on the forward strand.
AAATAAAAAAATGATATGTAAAGTGTCTGATCCCCCAAACCGCATGGATGCAAAGTGTAATCAATTATTTTTTAATATCAGAGGTAAAATGAGTAAGGTGAGCCATGTACAGTGATTGAGATTTATGTTCGTTTTAAAGGACAACTAAACGGTAAACGGTAAGATGCAAATCGAAGGAACTTAGAACCATGTGAGTGAAATGTGTCAAATTGAAAGAACATGGTACAAAGTGTCAAACCTTCTAAATCAGGTGGGTATAAAGTGTAATTAATATATTTTTATAATATTGTAAAATTAAGATGAAATATAGTTTTATTGGATTTTAAGAGAAATCAGTGAAAAGGTAGAATTTTTTTTATAATTATTGTAATACAAATGATAATTTAACGGAGAAAGAAATTAATTATATTTTTAAAATCAAAATTTTTGGAATGGAGGGAAAACTAAAATTTTGATTATCAAAGATGGCCCATTAAGTCGGTGTTTGTGCGGTATTCCAATTAAAACACTTATATCGAACAGGCTATATATATATATATATATATATATATATCCGGCTTCTTTTCAGCGTTTGAGTTCTCTTACGCCTTACGTACGTTGCTCAGAAAGGGGAACAAGGAAAGCAAAGCATGTCGTCCAACATCAACTTTTACGTGTTCAGGCACAGAGTGTGGCGCCAAAGCGGACCCATCAACGGCCTCTCGCAGTTGCACTCGGCCGATGAGATTCCAATTGAGTTTCGCGTGTCTAAGTCTCACGCGATGCTCCACTATACCAGCACACGCGATGATCCAGTGTATTCTTCTCTGACGAAATTTCCCATCACATCACGAACCGTCTTGGTTCCCAAGCGAGTGGATCTGTTGCAAGATAACGGTGTTCGTCTCCGCTCGATTCTCTCGGATTTGGGCATCAACGATGAAGAGCAATATGCGGTGTCACTAGTTATCTCACATAAGGCTGCTGCTGGATTTCCCGGGACCCCAGAGTCATCCATTGTTGTGGTCCTAATGCAAATGACGGTGAAAGTAGTGAACATTGATTTCGACACTCTCTACGAGCTACTGGAGATTGATGAAGCGGGTGAGTACACGATGGTGGTAGAGGATGACGACGACGACCAGTCCGCAGTGGTGGATAGGATTACCATGGAGTCTATGGAAGTCGACGGGTTCTGGCCCATCGCGACGACTAAATCTTCCATAGAGGGATTGGAGAAGGTAACTCTTGCAGAAGGGTTGGGCCGACTGGGAGATCAGCGTGTGGTCTGTACGGAAGAGTTTGAGGCAGGGTTGGAAGTGATTCGCATGCGGTGCTCGCATGCCTGTCACGGAGACTGTTAGAATTATATGTCTTCGATAACCAAATGATTAATCCAGTCATGATATCTCATATAGAATATAGTTTGGTGGAAGGAATTAATTGTATGTAAAAGAGACATATTTGCAATAATCTCAAATTTCAGGGGTCAATTACAATATGTTGATAGACTTGATTGTAATTAATAGAAGCCATAATTTTATTAGAAGAAGAGTTCTTCAGTTTAATCCTACGGCTGAAATTTGAGATCCCTAAGGATCCTATGTCTTATGCTCTCTCTAAGGTTTCCCAAAACCTATAAATATAACTGTAATATTCAAGGGGTTGGTCATCAGAACCTATTAGAAAAATCCCTAAAAGAAGAGAGTTCTAAAAGAAGAGAGTGACATAAATCCCTTAGGAAACAAGACATTTGTGTTGCTATTTTTTTTGTTGCTATTTTATTCTGAATCGTTGGAGCTTTGGATTGGATCGTGAAGTGGGTTGAAACTTGTGGATTCCCGAATTACTATGTCAAGGTAAGTAATCGAATCCGCAATTGCAATTATAATCCTGATTGATGTTTTGTTGAAAACATGTTTTTTATTTAGTTTAATTTTGCATAAACTATCAGTGGTATCAGAGCCAGGTTCATATGATTGCAATTATTGGATTATATGGACCTTGCTAATTTTTGATTGAGAATCAAAAACCAAAACCCTTTCCTGTTACTGTTCACGCACTATAATGTATTTGCATAATTTTATTGTATGAAAATTTTGATTTACTGTTCACATTTTTGTTCCATGAAATTAATTTTTATAATGAGTTATGAACAGTGTCACCGGAGATTGTGAAAGGGTCCTCAGTGATGACATGGCCGTGATAGTCACGCGTGGGAGGATAGGTGCCAAGATGAGGCGGCATTAGCACCCATGGGCACCCTTGACACGCCCACCGCGCGCGCAGCAAGAGCACCACAACCATGCCATGGCATCAGCACGCGCGCGCGCAAGCTCAGCACCCCAGCAACCCTGACAAGGCATGGCGCTCCAGCAACACCCATGCCTGGCATACCAGCCAGCTAGCCACAGACATGCCATGACAGCCCATGGCCTTGCCCACGGACTTGCCATGACATGGTGCCACAGCAAGTCCTTGGCCACCAGCTAAGCCAAGCAAGCACAGCGGGCCAACAGACAAAGGAGTGCCACTAAACCAGATGGCCACCACCAGTGGCGGAGCACCACCACCCCTACCAGTGCTAAGTGGGGAAAGGAGGAGGAAGGGCCACTGAGTCGAAGGAGCACCACCACCCATGGAGGTGCAAGTAGCGGCGGTGGCGCCGTGGACGGCGGTGGACGACGGCAAGATCCACGAGGTATCTTAGGGATTAATTTCCTTTCTTATTGAGATTGAATAAATCATATCTTCTAGATTTAGGGATCCTTTCCTAAACTCTAGAAGATTCCTTTCCTTTAAGTTTATGTTGTATTAGGCATGTAATATCAAATCTACTTGATTGAAGGGATTGATTCCTAAAGATCGGTGATTTGATTTAGATTTGATTTAATAATGATTGTGATTTGATTTCATTAGGGTTTGTAAGCACCTAAGGATGTCTATATAAACACCTTAGGTGCATTAGAGTTAGTCATTCAGAATATTGAGAATAGTAGAGTCTTGGAGAGCCTGAGTGCTTTTGAGAGAGTTTTGGCCAAGCATAGGCATGTGTATGCTAAGTCGGTTTCAAGGCTAATAACCTTGTTACTTGGGATTCATTCTAGGCTAATAACCTAGTTTGGGTACCCGTTCTTGGGCTAATTAACCCTTGATCGGGATTGTTCTTGTGTTCTTGTGGTTCTTGGGCTAACTAACCCTTAACCACGTTCTTTGTTCTTCATAATAATATCTCGAGTGTTCTTCATTTGTGTGCTTAGATCCTATATTTCAGCTCGTGTGTTGCCAAGAACAGTTTAGGAAGATCGATTGGGGTGATCGTCTTTGAATTAATTGGCGGGAGTTGGCGTTGTTAAGGCGGCTTAGACCGGGGTCCCTAATAGATTGGCCGTGGGCCAGCGGCGCCTAGGGCATTAAGATGCCCTAGGTCAAATGCTTGGGCCTCAGATAAGGCAACAGTTACCCTACTCGGCCCAAGGCTCAACAGCCCAGCCCAAAACATTGGGCTGGGACAAAAAAAAATTTATGTATTGTGCTGGGTTCTAAACCCAGCCCAACCCATAGGCTGGCTAGGCTCGAAGCCCAGCCCAACGCTTGGGTCGGGCTGAGTTGTGAAACCAGCCCGCATGCCAAGCCGGACCGGTTTGACTTGTCAACGGTTGACCGACTCGGAAAATTTTTTTTTTTTTCTTCCAATTTTGGGTGTTGAATAGGATTAATTATTGTAATTTTTCCTATGGTCTCTATTATCAATAAATATGAGTTTTACTTGATTAAAATTGGTTGAAGCCAAAATGGATAAGACCGATTTTAATTTTGTAAAATTTTCTTGTTTATCTCTTAGGAAGATAAGTGTCTACATCTCAGTGGAGTGTCTACTAAAATAGTGACATAAACTCATAAGAATTTAGGAACACACTTAGATAATGGAATGCACAAACCAACTAAACGCAAGTACTAAAATAGTATAAGATGTGTTTATTTAGGTAGGCCAAAAGAAAATCGAGAATCACAAATATTTTAAAATATTTTGCATATGATGTAAATTTTGATGAATAGTAGCTATTCGCCTTTGCAAGATATGTACAATGATTACCAAAATGGAATTGTTGTTGCATGTAAGGTAGAGGTTCTCGATACCCATTTAGGATGTCATAAATAAAAATGTTATATTTCTCATTGTTGCGATATATTTGATATATCTGTTTATTATTTGAATGGGTGGTACCATTAGTATTTCAAAAACCTGAATCTAATGGAAATATATATGTGAAATTGTTTTGCAGATTCAAATTGATTTTTAATCCTTTGGCTAGGATTTTGGATGACAATCGGTTGACATGACCGAATTATGTTGATTGGAAGAGAAATCTTATGATTGTTCTCTCAGTCGATAAGATCAGTTATGTTCTCACCTCTGAGACACTTGAGCTTGCCTTGAACAATGCTACTGAGGAAGAAAAGACAGTCTTTATCAAGTGGCATGATGATGATATTATGGCAAAGTGCTATATTATGGCCTCAATCTCAAATGTTTTGCAGAAAGATTGTGAGGGCATAGCTACAGCTGCAGGCGCTATGTTGCATCTCCAAGAAATGTTTGCAGAGCAGATTTGCTAGGCAGACTGCTATGAAGAATCTGATGTCCACCAAAATGGTGGAAGGGAGCCCAGTTCGGGAACATGTCTTGAAGATGATTTCTTTCATCAATGAATTGGACAATTTGGGAGCTGAGATGGATCATGACACAAAAGTTGATGCCATTCTTTCATTTATGCATGATTCTTTTAATCAGTTTGTCCTTAATTACAATATGAACAAGATGAGTGTGACATTGTCAGAGCTGCTCAATATGTTGTAGTCAGCTCAAGATCTTATCAAAAGGACAAACCTACTGTGATGGTCACAGAGAAATCTAATGCTTCTATGAAACTGAAACCCAAGTTTAAGAACTTCAAAAAAAAATAATAAGGGGTATCAGTAGCTAAGAATGTTCAAGTTGAACAAGGAAACAAAGGAGGTGACAAAAACAAAGGCAAAGGAAATTGTTTCCATTGCAGGTAACTGGAAGAGAAACTGCCGAGTTTACTTAGTCTCTCAAACAGGGCAAACCTTCTGAAGGTATATCTGATATGCTTGTAATTGAATTGAATTTAATGGATGGTCCGTTTAATTCATAGTGTATGGATTATGGTTCTACATCTCAAATTTGCAATATGTTACATGGGTTCTAGGAGACCAAAAGGCTCTATGAAGAGGAGCTGATTCTTAAGACGAGGACGGGTGCAACTGTTGCAGCAATTGCAATCAGATTTTTTAGTTTAGAATTATCTAATAATAGAATTTTGATTCTAGAAGACTTTTTTATGTTCCAGAAGTTCGTAGAAATTTGATTTCTGTTTCAAAACTTGGTTTATCTGGATATTTGTTTCTTTTCAATTCCAAACTTGTTATTAAGTTTCAAAATAAATTTGTTGCTTTTGAAATTATATATGATAGTCTTTATCTTTTGAATGTTGATAATTCTTTGAATAATATTGAGAATGATGATTCAGTGTGTTATCCCTTAAGAGGAAAAGGGATGTTAATCCAACTTACTTGTGGCATCTAAGACTTGGTCATGCCAATATTGATAGGATCAATAGATTAGTAAGGGATGGGCCATTGCAATTTCTGAAAATTGAGCCCTATCCAATCTGTGAGCCCTGCTTACAAGGAAAGATGACCAAAAGTCCTTTTACAGGAAAAGGAATTAAAGCTACAGAAGTGTTAGGATTAATACATACTGATATTTGTGGTCCCTTAAACCACATGGCAAGAGGAGGTTTCTCTTATTTCATTACTTTCATTGATGATTATTCCAGGTATGGTTATCTATACCTGGTGAAGCATAAATTGGAATCCTTTGAAAAGTTTAAGAAATTCCACAATAAAGTTGAGAAACAAATTGGAAAATCCATTAAAATGATTCGCACCGATAGGGGAGGAGAATACATCTTGGATGATTTTAAAGTCTATTTTAAAGATCATGAAATCATATCTCAACTCACACCACCAGGCACACCACAGCACAATGGTGTTGCAGAGAGAAGGAATAGAACCCTATTGGATATGGTTCATTCCATGATGAGCATATCTGAATTGCCCATATCATTTTGGGACATGCTTTGGAGATCGCTGTTTACTTGTTAAACAGGATCCCTACAAAATCAGTTCCTAATACCTATATGAGTTATGGACTGGCAAGAAGCCAAGCCTAAATCATATTAAGATATGGGTTGTCCAGCTCATGTTAAAAGGTTTAATGTGGATAAGCTGGGATCAAGGACTGATAGGTGCCTATTTGTAGGCTATCCTAAAATGACTATTGGTTTCTAATTCTATAATCCCAATGAAAACAAAGTGTTTGTTAGCAGAATGCTACTTTTCTTGAAGAGGATTAGTGCTGTTCAGTGCCACCGGAAAAATCTGGTGGCACCGGCACCGGGTTGCCGGTACTCAGCTTCACTGGTGCCGGTGCCGGTTTATCATTTTGAGAAAAATCCGGCGGTATTCCCGGTTCTCGGGTACCGGGAAACTGGGATTTTTGTTTTTTAACAAAATGTTTTGTTTTCTCAAAATCCCTTCCCCCTTGTTTTGTCAAAATCCCCCCTCCCATTTCCTTGTGTTTCGACAGATCTCCTCCCCTCCCCCTTGTTTTTTCAAAATCCACCCCCCCTCCCCATTTCCTTGTGTTTCGACAGATCTCCTCCCCTCCCCCTCTTGTTTTGTCAAAATCCCCCCTCCCCCGGTCCCCCCTTGTTTTGTTGAAAGTTGTTGGTTTGTTTTGTCAGGTACGATGAGCTGTGGATGCCGTTGGTTTCTGATCTGACGGTGGCGGCATCAACGCCTCCTATGGTTCTTCCTCCTCTTGATATCGAATGGGTTTGGTTTTGTCACACTTTGAATCCAGTAAGCCGCAATTATATATATCTCGGTAAATTTCCGTTGGGTTGTTGAGAAAAGAAAGTAAAGTAGTCTTCTTATTTTATTTTCGCTCTCTGCAAGTAGTGCTAACATTTCGCACTTTGTAATTATTGATAAATCTTGCTGTGAGAATATTATTAATGGTTGTTCTAGGTATCAATTGATCAGCAATTTTTAGAATTTATATATAACCTACAGAACCCAAATTCACCTAATAAATTAACTTCGGCCTTGTCATCTAATGTAGAAACTCTGCACAATGCACACTTCGCAATCTAATTCAGTCTACAACTCTTAGCATCCCCATTAGCTGTGCTTGTATAACTTGTAGCTGTGATAACTTGTAGCATTTTTGCTCTCTCTATATTGCTAGTTGGGTTTGTGGGGTTGCGATAACTTGTAGCATTTTTGCCTTCTATGTTGCTGTGATCTTGCTGTTGAGGAAAAATCTGATTTTTGGATTTTGGTACTGCATATTGTATTTTTAGTGTGTTTTGCTTAATGGTTATATGTTGCTATCAGTTCAATTCCTCTGAAAATGATGTGCTGGTTTGACGGGGTTGTGAGTTTGTTCATTGTTTCTTTCTCTTTTTTAATATAATTACTCTTTGGGTAGAAACTGTTTAATTTCTTAATTTGGGTGAAATGCTAAAAAAATGGCCCAATATAAATATAGGATAGTCGGAAACCGCCACTGCTAAAACCGTCACCGTTAAGGGCCAGTTTTTGCTCTTAACGGTGTAGGTGTATATGACAATTATTTAAAAACTTGCCTATCCGGTGTAGGTGCCAGTTTTGGCCAAAACTGGCACCTACACCAGGGTTGGACAGCCCTAAAGAGGATTATTGTTTGAATGAAACTGAGAGTAAAGTTGCTCTTGATGAGCAAAGAGATAGTACAGTGACTGAGCAGAATGAAAACAATGATGATCAAGTGATTATTCTCACTGATCAAACTGAACCTGTTGAGACATAGGAGCCTCGTCATAGTAAAAAGATTATAAGATCTCCAGTAAAATTCAATTTGTTAAATGAGATTTATCAAATGGAATCTGAGGGACTGGAGATTGATCCTTGTGATTATACAGAGGCTGTGAAAGACAAAGATGCTAAGCATTGACATGTGGCCATGGAATCAAAGATGGACTCCATGTATTCCAACAAGATATGGACCTTGGTAGACAATCCAGAAGGCATTAAGCCTATAGGTTGCAAATGAATCTACAAAAGGAAACTTGGATCAACAGGAAAAGTAGAGACCTTTAAAGCTAGGCTGGTAGCGAAAGGGTATACTCAAAAGGCTGGTATTGATTATGAGGAAACCTTTTCACCAATAGCTATGCTAAAGTCCATAAGGATTCTATTGACAATTGCAGCATACTATGATTATGAGATATGACAGATGGATGTGAAAACCACATTCTTGAATGGGTACATCCATGAAGAAATTTATATGGACCAGCCAGAAGGTTTCATATCTCGGGAAAATGAATCAAAAGTGTGCAAATTGGAGAAATCCATTTATGGCCTAAAACAAGCATCACGTTGTTGGAACATCCGTTTTAATGAGTCAATCAAAATGTTTGGTTTCTCACAAAACATGGATGAACCTTGTGTCTACAAGAAGGTTAGTGGGAGTGCTATCACCTTTTTGGTTCTTTATGTAGATGACATACTACTCATTGGGAATGATGTAGGGGCTTTGTCATCTGTGAAAATGTGGTTGTCTAACCAATTTTCAATGAAAGACTTGGGGAAGCATCCTACATACTCGGGATCAAAGTGTTTAGAGACCGAAAGAAGAGATTATTGAGTCTCTCACAGGTCAATTATATTGACAAGATATTGGCTAGATTTAGCATGAAAAATTCTAAGAAAGGGTTTCTTCCCTTTAGACATGGAATTCATCTCTCTAAGCAGATGTGTCCAAAAACACCTGAAGAAAGAGAGAAGATGAGTAACTGCCATTATGCTTCGGCTGTAGGGAGTCTCATGTATGCTATGCTTTGTACTAGACCTGATATCAGTCACACAGTTAGCGTTGTGAGTAGATACCAATCCAATCCAATCCAGGTCCAGAACATTGGTCAGCAGTGAAACATATCCTCAGGTATTTGAGAAATACAAAACACTATTTCTTAGTGTATAGTAGTGAGGATCTGACTATCTAGGGATATACAGATTCGGATTTTCAATAAGACATTGATGATAGAAGATCAACATCCGGGTTTGTGTTCCTTCTTGGCAAAAGAGCATTCAGTTGGAGAAGTTTCAAGCAAAGTATTACTGCTGATTCTACAACTGAGGCAGAATATGTTGTTGCAAGTGAAGCTACAAAGGAAGCTGTGTGGATTCAAATTTCATTCAAGAATTGAAGTTGTCCCTTCGATTGAGACGTCTATTTCTTTATACTGCGATAACAATGGTGCAATTGCACAGGCAGTGGAACCAAGGTCTCATCAAAGGACAAGCACATAGAACGTCGTTTTCACCTAATACGTGATATCATATCCAGAGGTGATGTCACAATGGTGAAGGTACATCAGTTGATAATTTAGCTGATCCATTTACAAAGCCTTTTTATCTCAGAAAGTGTTTGAAAAACATATTAAGGATATAGGTTTGAGATATATGTATGATTGAGTTTGACATTTTTTTTTCCTTTATTATTATTTGATAATAAAATTTTATTTATTTTTCACATATATTATTGTTGTTATGGGTTTATACGTAACATGAGATGTTATGTATGTAAATTTGTTCAGGTAACATTGTAGAAAAATCATGCTAGAGATTAATGAATCAAAGGCAGGGAATAATGATTTTTCAGTTCCTTGTAAGCCTGAAATTGTTCTAGACTTTTGTGTCATAAAAGTCTACACTTGTTGTGCGGAGAATGATTGATTCCATCATTGAGGTATGACCTTAAGCAGACAAGTGGGTGTCATGTATAAGTACATACACTGAACAAGATCCGATAAAGAACGCCTTTTGGAAAATGATCACTGTCAGGTTAAAGGTTGTTCTATCATAATTCGGTATTGTCCTTAGACCTGAGAGGTTTGTATTTATTCATGTATTATGTACACATACTTTGACGTTGTCAACCAGTGATGTCCATTCAGGACTATATACGGACATGTTGGGTTATGTGCGTGATGAATGAGTTGTATGAATGCTCAACAAGGAATTCACCAGTCTCTTGAAGAGATAGTATATTCAGTTAATGTTCATATAAGTGTTAGACCAAAAGAAATCCGGTCGGTGTGTTTTACAAAACTATTTTTGAATACATAAAAGTATATTATATATATTTCAAAATTGTTTTGTGGTCCAACTGAGTTGTGAACTAAGAAATCAAAGTTTACATGAGATAGGGACATGACGGTGATATTTGGTTCTGAGGGCAAGTGGAGATTGTTAGAATTATGTGCCCTCGATAACCAAATGATTAATCCAGTCCTAATATCTCATATGGAATATAGTTTGGTGGAAGAAATTAATTGTATGTAAAAGGGGCATATTTGTAATAATCTCAAATTTCAGGGGTCAATTACAATATATTGATGGACTTAATTGTAATTAGTAGAAGCCATAATTTTATTAGAAGAAGAGTTATTCAGTTTAATCCTACGGCTGAAATTTGAGATCCCTAAGGATCTTATGTCTTATGCTCTCTCTAGGGTTTCCCAAGCCTATAAATATAACTGTTATATTCAAGGGTTGGCCATCAGAACCTATTAGAGAAATCCCTAAAAGGAGAGAGAGGAGGCAAGACATTTGTGTTGCTATTTTATTCTGTTGCTATTCTATTATGAATCGTTGGAGCTTTGGATTAGATTGTAAGCGGGTTGAAACTTTGTGGATTCCCGAATTACTATATCAAGGTAAGTAATCGAATCCGCAATTGCAATTATAATCCTGATTGATGTTTTGTTGAAAACATGTTATTTATTTAGTTTAATTCCGCATAAACTATCAGAGACTGCATAGTCACTTGGCTACAAAAGAGTCACACTTGTCCTCTTTACCGATACCCAATGCCTCGTGTTCATCAAGATTAAGGCCTTGAGGTTTCCTGGTCAATTCTTTGTTTCATTTATTTGCGTTTGTTTTCAATTTATTATTTTGGCTAGTGAGGATTAGTTGTTATTGAATGTCATAGATACTTTCATGGTGTATTATGTAAAAAAATATGCCTCAAAACTAATTGTAAAAATAATTATTTATTTAAATGTCACATATTTATTTTCATTTATTGGATATTATGTTGTGACATAATATGTTATACAGATATTATTGAGTGACATTGTAGAAAAGTCATGCCAATGATTAATGACACAAGTATGATTTTTTAGTTTCTTGTTCGGCTGTTCTAGACGAGGTACATTTTTATGTATAAATAAGTATACACTCGTTATTAAATACGATGATGAACTTCGTTATTGAGGTGGTGACCTTAAACAGATGAGTGATTGTACTGTAAGAGTACATGCACTTAGGGCTAAATAATCAGCCTTGTCGGTGTCGGTTAAACGGTTTGAGATAAACAGGCAACAATAGAGACAAAGGAGAGAGGAGAGGCACTAGAGAGAGGAGAGCTAGAGATAGGACTGAGCAGAGTCATTTCTAACTTTTTGTTTTTATTTGAAAACAAAAGAGACAAAGATCCGTGGAGGCTGGAGCCGGGGTTAGAGGGTTAGGGCTTTTACAAATGGCGACGTTTTCTTCTATTATATTAAAAAAAAGGGCAGTGGAGTGGGGTTAAGCAAAAGCCATTTTCTTTATTGGAAAAAAAAAAAGTAGTGGCAATTTCCTACGAGGTGCCAATGCCGGTGTCGGTTAAACCAAGAACAGCTGGTTTATCAAAAATCACCACCAGAAACCGCCAATTTTGAACTAGCGGTGAAAATGCTCAGCCCGATATGCACTAAATGAAATCACATATAGATATCTTTTGGAAGTGATCCCTAATGTTGAGAAGGTATTCAAAACAATTAGTTTATTAGTTTATATTTTCACAATTAATTTTGTGATAATATTTTTCAAAACTAATATATATAAGATATAATTATTTGTGAAATTATTTTTGAAACAATTTAAAAGTCCAACAGGTTATAGATTGTGAATTAAGAATTATATGAGCTAAGAATTTAATAAGTGATATTACTCTGATCCTATTGCCTCATGTGGAATATAGTTTAGTGGAATGATGATAAGCAAATAATTGTTAACTAAAGGGATTTTACAAATGAATTTCATATTCTTGAGAATAAATTATGTTATAATGATAAATATGATTACAATTAATAGAAGTTCAAAATTCAAAATATAAGATAAATAATGAAAAAAAAAATTCATATAATCCTACAGCCAAGATTTAAGATTCAGAGAAGGTCAAAGAAACAATCATGAAGGGATCAACAAGATCTAGAGAAGATCAAAGATTGTTCCTCAGAGATCTAAATAATTTTTTACAAGCAAAATTTTTGATTCAAAGTGAGTTCGGGATCAGATTATTCCTTAGAAGCATAGAGTTCAATTTTTCAGATGAGTTTTTGATATTACTCCAGGTTTTTTGTTTCAAGTCTTACTAAACATTGGGCAATATTCCAATGGCACAGCCAAATTCGATCCGTACAATGGCGCCCAAATGGCCGTATCGTAGTTACGCTTGCACTATTTCAAGCAGCATGAGTCAAACCAATTAATTCAATTCTCAGAAATAGATTGCTTCATATGGATGCAAGAATACAACATTTAAGAGTTTCTTCGATGTTCCTAGTTTCAACAGAAAAACAAAAAACAAAAACAAAAAAAAGACTCGTAACTCCTTTCTGCACAACTTAGTGGGGGGGGGGTTGGGGAGGAAGAGAGAAAAACCTGAAGTACCAATATATAAAGCCTGAAAAATATACAAGAACTTGTGACACCCATTTAGAAGAACACATCCTTCCGCCCTCCCGGTCAGGAGCTGACGATTTCAGCCAATATGCAGCTCCTAATGCATGATTCAAGCAGCCAAATGCCAGGTTAAGCCCGTCCATGTCACCGAAGCATATTCAGTGTTTCTCCTTAAATCTTGAACCAAAAACTCAGAGTCCGGAAACCACACATACCCTGTTTTTGTGTATATGTAAATGGAAAGAAACTCCGTGGCACATACAAAACAAGATCATGACTACTTTAGCTCATACAGCAACAGATTGACCAGTAATCCCATCATGAAGATGCAAAGAACCATCCTTCATCAGGTTGAGGCTCAAACTCTTAAACCGCTCCCTAGAATATTGTCGAGATGCCTTTCTCCAATCAGTTCCAGTTTTCATCATAGCAACAAATTCCTCATAGCTAATCCGTCCATCCTGAAAAGTATTCCAAAACAGATTAGGACAAAAATGTGCAAGCTATATGAAATATAAACAGGAGAGTAGTTCTAATAACAAAAGTTTATAAGAATTCTCACTTCCAATTTTAAAATCTTAATTATTTCAGCCTCTTTTTGCAGCATTTTGACTAGTTCCAAATATTTATCACTATCAAAATCTTGTTTCCAACTTCAAGATGTTCTGAAAGGGATGTGTCTATGAGGAGGAGGAGGAGGAGGAGGAGGAGGGGGGGGGGGGAACCTGAATTTTATAAACCATCAGAAATGTAAGGCTTGAAAGTCGAACCTTGTCTGTGTCAACCTCACGCAAAATGTCATTCAGCACATCATTATCAGTTTCACCCGAGTCATCTGCTAAGGCTTCTCGCAACTCATTTGTTTCGATATAACCACTTCCATCTTTGTCAAAGAACATAAAGGCTCTGCGGAAATGCTCATCATTTTCCATTCTTTGCAAGTGAATTGTCACTGCTACAAATTCTCCATAGTCCAGTACTCCATTCCCATTGACATCAGCCTAAAAAAAGCCTCACAAGTCAAAAATTCTATCAGTTTGACATTAAATAGTAATGAGAGACCGCAAACTCAATCACTATATGATAAACATTTTTTTAATAACCATGGGACAGAACTATATATACTAACCAATGCTATCAGACACTGTTGTGATCTTGAATTCACCAGTAAAGGTTCAAAAGTTTCAACCCAGCCTAAATTTAATCTCTTCATAAGTCCTACTTGTCTGGGAGACATTTTTGAACCATGCATATTATGCTATACACCAAGCGTTTATGCCATTCTATTTGCATATAAATACTACACAATATCAAGTTTCAAAGCATTCTCAATACACTAAAACCACGGGGCAGTGCCAACCGTTTTGGCTAGTGGCAAAGGGCACATGGCCTCAGCAGGACTTCATGGGATAAATTTCTGCCATCTACTGGGAGTTTTTTTTTTTTAATCGCCATCTACTGGGAGTTAGCAACATGGAATAGCCGTTTGACAAGCACAAGTTTAACCAAATTATACTCTAGAGTATCAAATATCTATCCTGCTGCATCTTCCGTCGTAAGTCTAACCAAATGATAACCTAGAGTATGCAGTTTCGTTTGCTTTCAATTAAATGTGTGACCCTCTATTTGTCCCTTCTGGCTCTTTTTTTAAAAAACAGCTATACTGCTGCATGTTCCATGAAAGTGACTATAAATCTGAGCTTCAATAAATTCAAAGAAATTTACCACTTCCATCAGCATTTTTATCTCTGGCTCAGCCAATTGTGAACCAACCTTCCGAAGCCCAGCCTTCAGTTCCTCGTATGTTACCCTCCCATCTCTGTCAGTGTCCATCAGTGTAAACATATCTCTAATGACTTCTACCTCTTCTACAGACAAGTGTTCAGCAATTACCTACAGCAATTGATTGAACAAACTCGAATCATCCACAGAAGTTTAAAAATTGCACACCATTTGCATTGTAGTCAGAACTAGAGCTAACAATTAAACCTAAATGAAAAAAAGGATTCTTACTCGAAGGGCTTTCTTTTTGAATCTGTTCATCACAGAGAATTGCCTGAGTCTTGTCCGCACAATATCTCCCAGTGGCACATTTGGAGCTTTCTTCGCATTGTGCAACCAGGGGTGATCTACCAAAAGATGAAAGAAAATAAATAAAAGGATCAATATAACAGTATCAAGAAAGATAGCCATGCTGCAGAGAAGTTCAAACTCCCAGAATTTTGCATATACAGGCACTTCAACAGTTTATCTCCTAACCAAAAAGATGAATGAATAATATATTGCATCCCAGTGATAATCAACGCATGCCCTCTTGATATCTATCTATTCCATTTCCAACCCCAGTATCTGGGGTTGATCATCCAAATTAGCATTTCCCAGGAGGCTCTATCAGCGTACTAATTCAAGCCTCAAGATTCAACCACTATGAAAATAGCTATAGTGATTGCAAAATACAACCTCTTAAATCTCCAAAAACTCTTATTTAGGAGGCCATGATTATCTTTAAGAAGTAGTTGTGCCCCCAATATAACTTGAATCTCATTGCTCTTCATGTAAAAGGAGGAAAAATATCATGAGGAAAATAATTAATATCATGCTAAATTCACTTTGGTAGTAATAACAAGAGAAATCTTTACTCTAACCTCCGAATTATCACCCAAATGTCATTTACCACTCCGACCAATGAATTTCATTATATTTAGCCCGCAAACTACAAAAATACATCAATCTTTGCCCTCTTATAAGATCTATATATCCTATTTTCTGCACATTTCAATTATAAGATCTTACTATAAGGCAGACATTGATGAATTTTGGTAGTTTGGAGGCTAAATGTGATGAAATTCGTAATTCAGACCAGTAAGTGATATTTGAGTGATAGTTTGGGGGCTAGAAATAAAGAGTTCCCTAATAACAAATACATGTGTGATTGGTTTATGATATATATATACATATTTCAATGTAAAAGAATTTACATGTCATTACTTGGACACATTTTGGTGGTTAATTTGCTTAATCCCTTACCAAATGAATTTTTGAATTTTCTCAAATGTTTTGCTTGCTTTCACTAGGAACCTAAAAATCTGAGTACACCAATAGATTGGATCAAAATGGTTCCAACTGAAGATATCTCTTATTCCTCTCTGTGAACCACTCTGATATTTTCCACCACTGTCCAACACATCTCAAAGAGGTCCCGACAGTCTTAAAGGCTATACTTTATATCAAAAGTCAAAAGCTAGCAAATCGGCCGAAAGACTATTCCCTTGTATTCAAAGTCAAAATCTAGCAGAATCTACTAATCCATGGTCATTGTAATTAGTGATCACAAAAAATAATTATTATCCTATATTCAACAACTAAAACTATCTCTAGTCAGTGAATCATCATTGTAAAACCTCAATTTTGTCTTTTAATGTAATCTGAGAAGTGCAGGGTTCCCCAAAATGTCCTCTCAACGCCACACTAAGCCCTTCAATGGAACCCTAGTTAATATAACCTGAATTCAGGGTGTTGAGGTCACTGCCACTAAGATGCACCACTGGATTCACCAAAAGAAATTTATTACATACTGATGCACCAAATTAACTATGATGGTCGTTGGCATACCATGCAACTTGTGTGTTTATTGGCAGCAAGTGAAATCCATGATCCAAAACCGCTGAAGAACTTACCAAGCACTTGTTGAGCAGTCAACCGCTTTCTGGGATCAGGCTCCAACATCTGTCGAACAAGGCTCTTAGCACTTTCAGAAATCTGAGGCCACGGTTCCCTTTTAAAATCAATGACCCCTCTTAAAATTGCAAGAGCAACACCCTGCTCGGTCTCTGCCACAAACAATTAAAATGGAAAACCTTCACAATCCCGGAAAAGATCTCATCATCAAGTTCACCATAAGAGCCAGACGATCACCAAAGATGGCTAATATCGGCAGCACAAAAAAAGAAAAAAGAAAAAAACAGAAATACCTGCCCAAAATGGAGGAACCCCGCATAACAGAATATACAGAATCACGCCGGAGCTCCATATATCGACCTCTGGTCCATAATTCCGCTTCAGCACCTCTGGCGCCATATAGTACGGGCTCCCCACGATCTCCGAAAACCTTTCCCCTGAAACCCCCATAAGATTCTAAATTAAATATCCAACCACAGTTTCGACCAAAAACTCACACATACCAAGAAAAAAATAAATAGAACAGATAATTAAAAGACCCCAATACTCAGATTCAACAATCAAGAGAGAATTCCCAGTGTTGGGGAAAAAAAAAACATGAACAATCAACTCAGAACCCAGCCAGAATTTATCACGAGGAACCAGATTTCAATAGCGTATGATCCTTATTCAAGCTGTAATCAGCTAGCATGTCAAGCAAAACCCATAGACCCCTGAAAAAATCAACCGAACCCAAAAGCAACCGAGATTGACCACTCGTACCAGGTTTGAAAAACACGGAGAGACCGAAATCGATGGCCTTGAGTGGCGAATGCTCCTTCTTATTGGCGAACAAGAAATTCTCTGGCTTCAAGTCCCTATGCATAACACCATTGGCGTGGCACATCTTCACCACCTCCGCTATCGTCCTCGCCACGCTCGCTGCGGCCCTCTCGCTGTAATGCCCCCTGGCCACGATCCTATCGAACAGCTCCCCTCCCTCGCAGAGCTCCATCACCAGGTGCACGTTCTCGTTATCCTCGTACGTCGCCTTAAGTTTCACCACGTTCGGGTGGTCCGGCACGGTTGACATTATAGCTACCTCCCGGCGCACGTCCTCCACGTCCACCGCCGTGCGGAGCTTCCGCTTCGAGATGGACTTGCAGGCCAGGGCTTCCTTGGTCTCCCTGTCCGTACACAGGTAGGTGATGCCGAACTCTCCACGGCCCAGCTCCCGGCCCAGGATGTACTTATCACCAATTCGGGTCCGGTGAGTCAAGGGTACTATGTCCTTCAGCACTCGGATCGGAGCTGGAGAACGAATAGGGTCCTCCGAGTACGGGTTTGACTTTCGCTCTCCGGTCCTCTTCTGCTTACCTTTCGGGCTGCTGGAGTCGCTGTCTTCTTTGCTATCCGCCCTGACGCAGGCGTTACAGTTTCCCATGCTGTTAAGCAGACACAGAGTGCTCGTCTGTGCCTTGCGACTGGCAAAACGGTACTACCGAGTGGTGCCACCGGAAACACGGTACGTGTCGGTTGGTGCCGCCGGTGTAGGTGACGTAACCGGTGCGTCAGTACCCGCCGGGGAAAGAGAGAAAACGCGGGGTTCGGTTGAAGAAAAGGAGGGGTTTTTGAAAAAAGAGGCTTATTAGTTTGTACTATTGTTTTTTGCAAAATTTATTATTATTACTTTTTAAAGTATTAGATTAAAGTCGTATTGTGTGAGGTTGGATAATTGGTGTTCATTGGCTGATTAGTGAAGAAATTTTGGACTATAAAGGATTTTACTAATGAGCCATGACTGAGTCATTTACTGAAATAACCTTCTGGTCTATGTTCACTTTTCGCAAATTTGGACCGCATGGGCTGGAACCTGGATGTAGGGTTGTGCAGAAAGTTGGGAGGAATAATCAGGTGGGTCAAGACGCATGAGCTTGTGGTACAGACATCAGGTATGGACAGTTCTGAATAGGAGGGAACAGACATTATAAGTAGGAAAATATTCTTCATCAATATTCGTCCGGCTCTCAATATGTTGTATTAATAATTTTTTTTCAATTACAAAGAAAAATTCGGACAATAATATCATACCTCGTCCAAAATTAATATTAGAATCAAATAAGAAATACATTACAACTAGCTGAAACATCATGATAAACATGATATACACTTGCTCACAAGACATGTACGTCACTTTATATAAGAACACCCAATTAAAAATCAAATTAAGGGTGTCCGAACTATCTCTTATCACTGAGCTAGACCCTCGTTGGCGTAGATAGAGAAGTGAGAGACTCTCGATGACAAAAATCATTTTTTGTTTTCTCTTAGTAGGTTATTAAAGTTGGATTCACCCTTCATTTCCTACAAACTCTTTAGAAGAAAACAAAGTGTATACCAACCACCACGCATGATGGTTAATGGTGGCCATAGTCTCACACAACCACATTAATTTTGACCGTTTAAGTGACTGTATGGCTACCATAACCATTAGCAAGAGGAAAATAGTTTTCCAAATATGGAAACCTCTCAGATGTTATAAGGCCAACTATTGTAGTCATGCGTCGATTTCACATAATTTAAAAAGAGGGGGGAGCGATGTGGGCGGCTGGGATCATCTGGGTATTAGTTGTTGAAGTTGTTCACCGGTACAGAGCATTGCGGTGGGAATGTTTGACTTAATTGCAGGAATATGTCTAGAAGCAGAAGTTTATCCAAAATCTTTTGCTGCGATTTGGAGAGTTTGGTGACGAAGGGATACTGTAAGTTTCCCAACCAAATTCATTTTATTAGAGTTCAAAAGAGAAACAGACTTATTTTCGAATGAGTCCGATTAGATGGAGAGATACTTTCTCACAAATCTAATAGTCCACATCATCATCAAAGAATAAATTTCAAAAATGTGCCATTACGAGAGAATTCAGACCCAACCAAAAGAACACCAAAGAAACCAACTTACATAAGAGAAAACACTTCATAATTTTTATATTAATCTTTGATGTAAGCAAATAGGGGCAGACGGGCAGGGGGTCTTGACTTCTGCAATAATTTGCAGAGTTCTTAATCCTGTGGATCTGTTGATTGGTTTTAAAATATGGGGCACAAAGAAAAAAAAAATCCAAATTAGATGGATAAGTATGATTTAGAATATTGGGTATCTACAAATTCTGAGTAGTTCTCTGTTTTGTTTTTCTGGGGGGAGGGGAGGAGAGGAAATTTCTTGGTAGTTTAATGTAATGGGTTGGTTGTGAAATGAGACCAAACACAAAATTGGTCAGGCTGGCGTTGAATATGTGCAAATTGGGCATCAGCACGAACAGCTCCTCTCCATTGACTTTACTCAACTTGACCCAAACACTAATTTCCAAGAAATCATAAATGGGTTTGTCTAGTAATTGTAATTGTTCATTTTTTTTCTGTTGGGATGAAGTTGACTTCGGTCTTCTCTTATAGTAATGCAAATTTGATGTTCCAGAAGAGATTAAGAGATTAGAAGAAGTTGCAGAGGGTGGGTTATCAGAGAAGTAGCCAAGAGGGGTGAGAACGTCCTCGCAAGAGAATTTGAGAGTCAAGGCAAAATGAATATCTGAACTTTTTTCTAATAAATATTTCCTCAAAAATAGGTTTCTGTCTGTACGCAGAATGTTTTATTCTTCATAGAAAATATTTCTGGCTTCGTCTCCCTATTCTGTTTGTGTTTTTTTGGCAAGAACAAGCCACTGTTGTCACAGGACATCTCCGTTGTGAACAGGCCGGAAAGAATAGAAAAACAAAAACAAAAACTGGAAGTAGGTGGCGACTTGAACAAGATGGAGATTGGAAAGGCTTGAGAGTCGTCTAAACTTTTTTTTGTTCCTAAAGAGGTTTGAGAGTCGTCATTAACACACAAATATGGACATTTTTAAGATTCCGTCTGATAAAGTCAACAAAGCTGACAAGAAGTCGACTTCTTTTAGGCCGAAGGAGCAGGGAAAAGGCGCTGGTGGAAAACCGGTTAAAGCAATTTTTCTGCTTGTGGATTGCTGGTGGAAAAAGCCGAAAAAAGGGCGTGTTACCATTCAAAATGATCATCAATAGGCCAGCCAAAGTCCAATCCTGGGGCTTTGCGTATCTCGAACTCATTTGAAGCCAAGTCGCGTAAGACCTACTTCTCTAATGATCCATACTTATCTACCCAGATCATGACCTTTCCCTTCTGGATCTTTGAATCTGGACCACAGAACCCCGATTGTTCTCAGAAATTTCTTTTGTTACTGTTATTTTTCTGTTTTTGTTTTGTGTAATCATCAAAATTCGGATACCGGATTTGAGAGACTGATTAGTCCACTAACCCGCTTATCATTTAATTCATGAACTTTTTGAGTAAATAGTAGTTTGAATCCTTGAGTGTGTGTCTAATCACGCTCTTAGGGCCTTCGCTGCTGCTTGAGCTATCCGAGTGGATTAAGTTATAGTATTTCATTTGTTTATATAAGTTAAACTTCTGTTTTACCGACTTGTAGTTGTATAATTCAATGCAACACGGATCTTTCAAGACTCTCTCAGAAAAGCAGTCAAAGGGTAATAGCTTCTAGAAGTCAAAGGGAACGAGCCCCAACCCCCCATCTCCTTCAAGACTTAGCCCGACCTTTGGGTTCTAGAGGACAACAATGTTTCATCTCCTTCAGTCCGCAACTTAAAACTATAGATAAGAGAGAATAAGCGGCTTGAATTTTTGAAGTTTCAATCACTGATAGCAAATGGTGTCAGAACATATATCTGACTTACTCCAATATTCATAGGTTAAAATATTATACACCAAATAGTGAGTAAAAAAAAAAAACAATTTACCTTAAATGTTTGGGATACTCTACACTTGTTAGGAGGGAGAGTGTTAGAAAATGACTGCTCAGCTAATTAGTGGTCCATTTAGATCTAAGGTGGGAAAAAAAGTAAGTCTCAGTAATTAGTATACCCCCTTCGTGGTCAACAACAATATGATTTCTAACAAGAACTAAAAACATTATGATATTAAATATTATTCATATGAATTATCGAATTGTGTATGTTTTATAACATTATGTACCAATGTTTTTTTTTTTTTTTTTGAATTGAGGCATTTAATCAATTTGACTTTGTAATTATATTTTTCCAAATCGAGCAGCAGCAATCAAACCAATGGAGAGGACCTCATGCAATAGATAAGCTAGAGGGAAAACAAAAAGTGGGCTGCCTTTTTTCCTTCCTCTCTTTTTAAGCCGCAGAATTGATGGGCTGCTGGCTCTCATACCATGCCCAAAGGCATCCAAGGAGTAATGATGGAGACGCCCCTCCTCTTTCATGTAGCCCCAGATGTAGGCAAACTTTATACCCTGGCATGGCTTGGTAGACCATTTTTCCTCCGAGGGATTCGGGAAAAGGAGAAAAGGCCATGTTGACACTATGATGATGTTTGGTGATGGGTTGCGACGAAGCATGTGCTTCTCCCCCGGCTCGCCCCCACGCCAACTGCGTAAAGTAGGATTTCATACTTTTCTACTCCTTTTCCGACTTGAAAAGGTGCAAAAACCCCACAATTAGGAACCCTTCTAGCAATAAACAGTTTACTCTACCCCCTAACCACAAGATGCAGTTCCTAAAGTTTGGCTCGAATATTGTGTTTCTGTTTTTTGTCTGTCATGAATTTTTTTATTAGAAACTAAAATCATCTGTACAGAAGCGTGTAGATCATTGACCCAAAAATGCGAAATTCCTTGCATTTGTTCCTCCCCATGCCGATCGAGCTGCATGTACCATGTGGTCGATTGTTGGTCTGTGCATCTCGGGGGCCTTGTCCTCTATGAGTAACTAGCTTAGATCCAAATCCTGCCTAGACCATTCCAAATTCGAACCATTTGTTCCCACTCGGATCCCCCAAGGAGATCCATCCCGCATCTTCGGCTGGGCCCATGAGTTTTTCGGCCCGCTATCCAGCCAACCAACACCTCTGCCAAATTTGGTCCCACCTGCGACGCGAAAAAAAAAAAAAAATAAACCTTTCCTCGCTCCTTGTAGCCTCCTTGGCCTGGTTCCAATCCTTTTCATGACTTACTTTTTTTTTTTTATTGATTTGATCAGACCACGTGCTTCCACTTTATAATATTTTTAGCTGTTTATTTAAATTTAACTTTTTATTTTAATTCAAATATATATATTTTTATTTTAATTATTAATTTTTTTTAAAACACTTCCAACCATTGCTTTTTTTTAATCATCTATTTTATTATTTTATTTAAATATTATTATTTAAATTTTTTTTATTTTTTCTTTAATATTTATATTTTTAAATATTCATTTTTAACGGTCTTAAAAAAAAATGTGAAGACTAGAGAAAGAAAAAAAAAAAAAAGAGAAAAAGCGTGAGAACTAGCAAAAAGAAAAAAAAAATAAATATTAATATTTTAAGATGATAAAGTGAATAGTAATTTTTTAAAAATAAAAAATTATTATTTACGTGTTAAATTTTTTTATTAAAAATTATTAGAATAAATAAGCTGTCAGGTAGTATTTTTTAACTCTTTTATTAAATTAATTATTTATTCTAACAAAAATGCTAGTATACAAACTACTACTAATGTTGTTAGAGATTGAGACCCTCCATTCTGTTACGTCTTCTTCCTTCAATCCGACCCGGCAGCTCATATTAACCCAAAGTCTAATCGCTAAGGTTTGTTACTTTTCAACTCGTTACGGTCTGCCCTAAACTTTGCATTCCAACCTACAGGCTTATTTCAGTGCGGCACGTATGGCTGGTCCCGCACTGGGCGCAATCCTCCCATTCTTACACCTAAACCCTCTTACTTTTCAACGCCACTTTTTGCCTTGAGTTGAAGTACTAAAACATCCTAATCAAAAGCAATGTTTGCAAATTAAAATTTTTTTTTATGAGAATTTTGGTAATGTCTTAAAATTAGAGGTAGGTTAGAGTTTTATTAAATTTTATGAGAAAACAATGAACAAATTGAGTGAATGTTTTATATTTATTGTGATGGAAATAAATGATTGAAAAGAGAAGAGAAAGATGATTTTAAATTTTTTTATTATTTTTTCTTAGTCGAAATTATTATTTCCAAACATGCCCTTGGACTATTTACTTGTATTCTATTTCATATGGTGGAGGTAGAACTCTATAGTGAACATTATCTCAGTTATTTTCTCTCCATTTATAAGGAGACATCATTATCAAGACCTTCCCCCTGAAAAAGACGCAAAACTCCTCCGTGTAAATCGGTCCTCCTCAAGCTCAAAGTCGTACTTGTGCACGATAGAGAACAAAACTGTAATTCTCCAACCTGCACCGGTGCACCCACTAATATAACCCACAAGTCCATATTGACTTTGACCACATTGTCTCCGTTTCTTCTAGAAGAGTCGCATGACGAATGGATGCGTTGAAAACCGTACTCCGCTAATATTTCCGAGGGGCGAGGCTGCTGGGCCTTCGGTCTGGGCCAGATCGATCCCATGTTGGACCTCTCATGAAGATTGCTTGGGCCGATTGTGGGATTTCGAGGTCCCAAGGAACAGTTACGCAGTGGGCCCAATAAGCTGAACACTTTTAGCTCATTTTCCACACGAGCCAGATTATTGGGCTATATTCTTAAAAAAAAAAAATAAATAAAAAAACGACACTACAATGCATTTTCCTCGTGGCGTCGAATTTGTTGACGAAATAATCACACAAGTCTTATACGTCAAGTAATCCACAGGCCAATGGCTGGTAATTTGCCACGTATATACCGTCCAGTAGCGAGTTCAATTAAACTGTCGTCTCCCGACAAGATTACGAATAATTTGGTCCTGTGGTTAGCTTCACGTTAAGGCCTAAGGGTAGCCGGTAGTGTAGCAATAACGAGAGTCGTTAGAACTCAATTTCTTTTCCCCTCGCGGGGATAGCGAGTAGGTAGCATATGTGTACGCTCGAGAGTAACACGACATATATCTAAGATATCTCGTCAGCCGAAATAAAACAACAAAATCTAGAACAGATATAAGTTTTGGAAGTATATAAAATCATTAATCCAAAGAATATTGAAAATTTACCCGGTCGTTCGCGAAAACTCAGGGGGAAGATATTTGCTTGGGCAAGAAGCAAATGTTTGACAGTCAATTGTCTGCATATTAGCGGTGTCGGTTGGTCCACGTCCACAGAAACCACGCGTGGCTTTCTAGTGCTGCCCCCTCCGCGAGCTTTAAGTTACAGTCGCATCTCCATAACCGTTAGATTTTTTACATCTTAGGATCCGGGACCCACTTTTGACTATAAGGGCAGTACGAGCCTTTTCTGGATTTTTTTGTTTTTGTTTAAAATATTATTTTATTAATTTCATTTTGTATGGATAAAATATAATTAAGATATAAATACAATAAGTGAATTACATTATAGCTTATACTATCTAAAATTTTATATGGATAACATTAAACAATATATGGTCTATTATGTCTATCTCTTCAAATTGCATCATAAAAAATTATTTTTTCCTTAAAAATAAGGAGAGATAATATTTGATGTAATTTGTTGTTTAAATAAAATTATTGAAGTTAAAGTGAAAATGCGTTGAAATTTATGTTAAAAAAAATTGAGATTTTAATATTTTGAGGTAAAAATTTTGATTTTTTAAGAATTTTCTAAAAAACTTGAAAATCTTTAATATCCCAACATTACCTAAAATAGGAAAAAAAAATATTTTGAAAGATTTTTTTTAAGAGTAGTATTAAACAATGGCTTAGGTATTTCATATGCAATAATGTATTGTACTACCTAAAATTATAATATTGATATATGGTGTCTATATCCAAGATTTTGTTACCTTATGCTCAAATTATAATAAAATTTACAATATTTAAAGTACCAATACTAGTGCGCAAGTAAAGATGTTTAAAACATTTCAATTAGGTAAACACCATTGGGACATTCCAAGACTTCAAATAGCAAAAAATTTGGAGTTGAGAATATGGTAATTAGAGGCATGTTCGTTTGCAAAAGTATTATAGAATATAATAAGATTCAACAAAATTTACAAAACAACATCTAAAATCTCAAAAAGTTATATACAAACATTAATAACTTTTTCACACAAATTTCAATATTTTTTTTTTAGAAGTTAAAAATTTTACAATTTTTTATAAACCAACATCCCTAGAAAAACATAAATATATCTGAAAATTTGTTTTGTAGTCAAATGTTGACTTCCAGGTTAAAGTCAGCTGTCTGATATGTTCCACACAAAACGCTCAGTGAAAACGCGCTTACTGGATAACCGTTGAAAATCAAGTTTCCAAGAAAATATGTAAAAGGAGTTCATAAGAACTTTTACCTGTCACGTGCAAGCCATGAATGTAACGCCACGTGTGAACGCTGATTTCACAGTAAATCTTTCAACTTAATTTGAATCAACCCAGTTTCGATTCAGGTGCAATGAATATATGTGATCTACCGAAAATACTATCATAATATATGTGTATACTAGAATTACGGTCTGATTTATTTCCGTGAAACATTTTGAATATGAAAAAGGACCAATAATGGAAACGAAATTTTTTAAAGTATTCACAAAAATTTCAATCACCTCTAAATTTCTGAAAGCAAAACTATATCTCAGACTTCAAAACAGGATATACAATAACTGTACGTATGATTCATTAATTTCTCAGGATATGATTTTACATTCAATGTAAACTCAGACAAAAATCCTGGACCACTTAAGAAAATAGCAAAAAATCATGTTCGTTTGCAAAAGTATTACAACAAAATTTACAAAACAACATCTAAACTCAAAAAGTTATATACAAACATTAATAACTTTTTCACACAAATCAAATTTTTTTTAAAAAAATCAAATAATATTTTTTCACTTAACTCTAATATTTTTTTAAACAATTACATCAAATCATCTCTCTACACCTTTTTAAAACTTAACAAAAATTAAATATCTTTAAAATTTTTCACAACTTTTATACAAAAACCTATAAAAATCTAATATACATAAATATTCACAATTCTATAAAAAAAAATTTTACAATTTTTTATAAACCAACATCCCTAGAAAAACATAAATATATCTGACACGGGGCTGTTCTCTTTCTCCCCTAATTTGTTTTGTAGTCAAATGTTGACTTCCAGGTTAAAGTCAGCTGTCTGATATGTTCCACACAAAACGCTCAGTGAAAACGCGCTTACTGGATCTGCCCCCGAACCGTTGAAAATCCTGAAGTTTCCAAGAAAATATGTAAAAGGAGTTCATAAGAACTTTTACCTGTCACGTGCAAGCCATGAATGTAACGCCACGTGTACCCACCTATCCCAGAACGCTGAGGCAAAAAGTTACGAAAAAGAAAAAAACACAAAAAAATAATAAGGTGAAAAATACAAAGGCAGTGTGAAATCAGGGCGCAGCTCGCAGCAGCTTCTCTTTCTCTCTCTCTCCCAACTTGCTTGGAACAAAAACTCAGCCTTGACTGCAGGGAGGAGAGCCGCCAACCCCTCTTTCTTTCTCTCCCTCTCCCTCGCCGTCCTTCAGACCCAGGAAGCCTTTCGACATTCAGGTATCTCTCTCTTTCTCTATCTGTGAGGACTTTTAGCGTTGTTGTTTGCTTGGTATGAGCTATATTTGGTTTGCTACCCGACAAGGGGCTGTTTCAACTTTACATTCTGATGATCGAGGTAGATGGATTTGTTGGATAATTCTTAGATGGTGAAATATTGATTATTTTTAGTCGGGTCTTTCGGGAAAACAGACGGTACAATTTGATCATAAGAAGCAAAGTTGTGTTATTTCTGGTGTTTTGTATGTGTAAGAACGAAAGGAACCAGGTACTAGAACGAAGGGTTACGGTGATTTTAATTTTCTGTTTTTTGCTGTGAGGAGCAAGAAAAAGAACGTTCAAAATATGCAGCTTCCGTGACTCGGTTCAACATTTTGTCCTTTCAGGTTTTGATGGCCGTGGGATGATTTCTGTATTGCTTAAAGGACATTTTGATGGTCCTAATAATGGGAAACGAAATTTGCGGTTTAAAGTGGGTGCATTGATTCACAAAAATTTCCGGGAATCACCTCGGGCAGCCCTTTTCTTGTTTGTTGGCTGAAATTTCTGAACTCAGGTAAAATATTTGTGTCACTGTTTTTCCTTGAACTGCTGTCACTGTTCAGTACGCATCTCAGACTTCATTTCTTGCTTTTCAACTTGTAATTGAAAAAAATAGCAGGATATAGGTGATTGCAATAACTGTACGTATGATTCGATTAATTTCTGATTTATCAGGATCGCGCTTTATTTTATTTTTTTTACCAATTTTATGATGCCAGTTAGGAGTACTTCTGATACAGTCTCGAACAAGAGGTCCTATAGCTAGGAAAAGAAATTTGGAGCTATTTAGAAGTTTGTTAGAGGGTATGTTAGTACATCAGTAGAGTTATGTCATTTAACCTTGGCAAAAGTAAGTAAATTGGTATTTATCAAAAAAAAAAAAAAAGTAAGTAAATTGGTGATGGTATTCTTAAATTGAACAAGATAAGTGTATATTTGGACATGCACTTTATTGACAAGCATTAGATTTGTCAGTACATTCCTGAACCACATCAGTTTTGACATCTCTCCGTGAGCAATTCAACAAAATATGTCTTGTTAGTGTAAAATCGTCACTGAAAGAGGACAGGACTTTGTGTTATTTGAGGTTGCAGGTCACTTTAACTGTCAGTTCAAGTGACGATGATAAGGATGTGAGGTCACTTACAAGTATTAGAAGAATTCACAGAGGTGGTATGTGCTGGTGTATACGAGTTGTGCTGTGTGAGTTTTTGCCCAAACATATCATCTAACGATGACATTGAAGCAGAGTTTGAAATGAACCCATTGGCATGTCTGGAATAGACTTATGGGATTTTGCCCTGGATTTTTACATCAAGCTACAAGTAGGGAGCACAGCAACAGTGCGGCATATTGTGATGGAGAGACTAACAAGTTCTTGCTGAAGGAAGCCTAGATGGGCTGATCGTGGACGATGATTACTTAAAGAATCCATCACTTGTTGAAAGGACTATAATAGCCGGGGTAGGATTATCTGTAGTTATTATGCTGCTTTGGAACTTTGAAATGCAACATTGGATTGGTCACTTGCATGACTTAGATGACGTGCATAACTTAGCATGTCTTTGGAAAAACATATAAGATCTTGTTCCCTAGTTTAACATTTGTTTGGAAGGCTACATTCATGAATAAGTGATGCTTTGATTCTTTTGTCATATTTTTCACCAATATGGTTTTGGATGTTCTTCCCTTTCTATGTGCCCAGGTCTTTTATTTTTCCATGCAGCTTGTGTAGTAATCCCCATTTATTGACTATAGAGAGACAAACTCTTCAAACACTTGTATTTTAGTCATTGCTTTTTTAGTAGTTTAGTCCTTTTGACACTTTAGGTGCAATGAAGGGGGAAAAAATTTGCTGAGGCTTCTTTTAAATCACACAGACATATACTGGCGTATGAGATATGAGACAGTATTTATATCAACATTTAGGTACTTCTTAGTCATATGCTAATTCTTTTTTCTCTTTGCGTGCATACTTCTTGTATTTATGGATAATTTGTTGCAAACAAGGACAGGAAATATTGTTCTTGGTTTATTCTGATAAGTTTACAAATGCTTAACTGGAAGGATAGCATAAGCAGAGTGACCTGATAATGCTTGTGCTACGTTATAATCAAATAAAACATGTAATCTCTTCATGGAGAAGCTGATAATATTCGGTTTAATTCGGAGAAGCTGATAATATTCGGTTTAATTCGGATGATTTTAACTGACTCATGTGACCTTATTATCATGTGATTACTGTATCTTCAGATGTTACGGGCAAAGCAGATCGGTAACCTTTCCAATAGTGCGAGGTCCTTTTTTCTTAATGGATCTAGATGTGGTGCTCAAGATGGAAGTTCATGCACTTGCCCTGAGGATGAAACTTGTGTTTCAAGAGGGCAGCGTACTAGAAATGAAGTTCTACTTGCTCAAAAGCCATCCACCTTAGTATCCACATCTTCAGGAAGAGCAGGATCCCTCATTTCAAAGGAGTCAGTGCAAGCGCTTGGTTCTCAGAAGGCTGAGAATGCTGATCACTCGAGTCCTCTAAAACCGGTTGTTTCTGCTCCAACTTCTTTGAGGAGATCCGATTGTGTAAGTTATGCTAGTGGCATTGATGCTTGTGAGAAGGATGTGGTACAGTCATCGCCTCTTGTTGCTGACCAGTTTGTTAAGGCTGGTATTGCAGCTGTAAGTTTTTTGTCAGATTTAGTGAATTATAAGCTTCCTCTATCAGGTGGGGATGGGATTCTAAACTCATCCTTGAACTGTATGGTCGATCCTACTAGGCCTGTCTCCAGCATCAAATCTTCAAATGTGATACACATCAAAAGAGAGAACTTCTCTAGTGTTCATCCAAAACCATCTGCAGAGATAACAGCTGGGTCAAACCATACTGCAAGTGATCGCGTTACAAGGGGGAAAGGTGATAAACCTAGTTTTGTCAAAGGTCTCAAGCATGTTCCACAGACTGGGATGGGGAATTCAGTGGCAACTCACTCTATATCTCCAGATACTCGTGAGGGAAAGACTGTACCACACAGACCACAAGTTCATTCAAACCGTTCCACATCAAATTTTAATTCCAATAAGCCAAGTTCCAATCCAGAGATTGTTGGGTCTAACAATAGAGGCGTCAACAAACATAGTAGAGGTTTTAACAAAACCCCCAGTGATACAACAATGGCAACAGGAATTGCTCCAATCAAGAGGCAGTTTGTAAACAATGGACACGCTGTGGAAAGTGTTTATCAAATACTGCAACAACTGAAGTGGGGTCCTGCTGCTGAAAAGGCTCTTGGAAATCTCAGATACTCAATGGATGCCTTTCAGGCAAACCAGCTTCTCAAGCAACTTCAGGACCACTCTGTTGCTCTTGGCTTTTTCTATTGGTTGAAACGACAGCCTGGTTTCAAGCATGATGGGCACACTTACACCACCATGGTTGGCATCCTTGGCCGTGCCAGGCAGTTCGGTGCAATAAACAAATTGCTCGATCAGATGGTTAGGGATGGCTGCCAGCCTAATGTTGTGACATATAACCGTTTGATTCACAGTTATGGTCGTGCAAACTACTTGAAGGATGCGCTCAATGTTTTCAATCAAATGCAGGATGCAGGATGCGAACCTGATCGCGTCACGTACTGCACACTCATTGACATCCATGCAAAAGCTGGGTTTCTTGATGTTGCCATGTGCATGTATGAAAGAATGCAAGAGGCGGGCCTTTCTCCTGATACATTCACTTACAGCGTTATGATCAACTGCCTGGGGAAAGCTGGGAATTTGACAGCTGCTCACCAGCTATTCTGTGAGATGAGAGATCAGGGTTGTGTTCCTAATATAGTCACCTATAATATCATGATTGCTTTGCAAGCCAAAGCAAGGAACTATGAGACTGCATTGAAGCTTTATCGCGACATGCAGAATGCAGGATTTGAACCTGATAAAGTGACTTATAGCATAGTGATGGAGGTGCTTGGCCATTGTGGGTACATTGAGGAAGCAGAAGCAGTGTTTGTGGAAATGAAGCAGAAAAACTGGGTCCCAGATGAACCTGTTTATGGTCTTTTGGTAGACTTGTGGGGAAAGGCTGGTAATGTTGAGAAGGCCTGGGAGTGGTATCAAGCGATGCTCTATGCAGGTTTGCGGCCCAATGTGCCCACATGCAATTCCCTGCTCAGCGCTTTCCTCCGCATGCATCGGCTGTCAGATGCATATCACTTGCTGCGAAGTATGGTGGGTTTGGGTCTAAACCCTTCATTGCAAACTTATACCTTGCTCCTCAGTTGTTGTACAGAAGCACAGTCATCATATGACATGGGGTTCTGTTGTGAGCTCATGACCATCACAGGTCACCCTGCACATACATTTCTACTCTCCCTGCCAGCAGCTGGACCTGACGGTCAAAATGTGCGCGATCATGTAAGCAAGTTCTTAGACCTGATGCATTCTGAGGATAGGGAGAGCAAGAGGGGACTTGTAGATGCAGTTGTAGATTTTCTTCATAAGTCAGGGCTCAAGGAGGAGGCAGGTTCAGTTTGGGAGGTGGCTGCACAAAAGAATGTATATCCAGATGCCGTTAAAGAGAAAAGCTCCTGTTATTGGCTTATTAACCTGCATGTTATGTCAGATGGTACAGCTGTGACGGCACTTGCAAGGACACTTGCTTGGTTTCGCCGGCAGATGCTAATGTCAGGGATAGTTCCCAGCCGTATAGATATTATAACTGGGTGGGGCCGGCGGAGCCGGGTGACAGGATCATCTTTGGTGAGGCAGGCCGTGCAGGAACTGCTAAACATATTTAGTTTCCCATTTTTTACTGAAAATGGCAACTCTGGGTGTTTTGTTGGATGTGGAGAGCCTCTTAATAGATGGTTGCTCCAGTCTTACGTGGAGCGGATGCATCTATTGTAGTTGAGATTGCTATTATGTTCTATCTTGGTTGTAGCTTAAGCACAGTTTTGTAGCTTATAACCCAGTTTTGGGCTGCTTTACGTGTAAGTACGTATATGACCTTGTTCCAGTTTGTAGCTATTTGTAGTTCAATGGCAAATATGTCAATTTTGAGAGGTATCTTTAGATGAGAACTTGGTGAC
Source organism: Morella rubra (assembly GCA_003952965.2). Classification (NCBI taxonomy): domain Eukaryota; kingdom Viridiplantae; phylum Streptophyta; class Magnoliopsida; order Fagales; family Myricaceae; genus Morella; species Morella rubra. The sequence goes on from CM025852.1 coordinate 20,949,434, forward strand.
ACGATGATCTACAGGAAATGAACATGATTTTGGCAATCACATCTTTGTTGCTGGTTGATGCACTGACATGATATGGATGGTTCAAATATGGAGCATGTTGTTTTATTCAACAAAGCTATGTGCTTTGGCCTTTGGACTTGTCCTGTTGCATTGCAGTACCTTTCATGGTCTTCTTCTTTAGCAGTGTGCATATTTCATTCGTTTCTTGTGAATAAGGCTCCCCCACAAACATAGCTCTGAAATGGATTGAACAATTTCTTTCGTCTGATGTTTGCAGTATTTACGTCCAACTGCAGCCAGTGGCCTAAATAATCATTTCCAGATCTGCTGTTTTGCAGCTTATTGAGTGCCGAGAGCTTCCTATGTTTGTCTGGGTGATACGTTATTGGTAAAACACTTTGTTCAAGGGTTGATTACACATAGCAGTTAGTGTACATTTTCCTCTACCTCGGTTCTCTTTTCCGTAAGTCCCCAACCAAAATGGAAGCGGAATTCAAAACATAAACCATTCACCTTGAGAAAATTTAGTCTTATGCTTCGTGAGGATGCCTAGGCTCTTCTGCCTCTTTTTCTTCTCTTTTGGTTTTTGTTTCACACAATTGTTACCAAAAAAAAAAAGAGTTTCTTCTCCTTGTTAAAAGGTTGGTGGCTACAGCAAATCTTTGAAAATCTGAAAGTGGAAAATGAGTCATCACTACTAAAGGTGGATAATCATTTCGTGTGAACTCTGATCGGTAAAGTTTGATCAGTGTAAAGTTTTAGTTGCCTACATGTCATTGCTGGGAAAAGATTCAGTTATCAGAATACAAATTCTAAATTTTTATAAGTATCGGTTATGATTAAATAAATAAATTTAACAGTTTAAAATTGACCTCATTATTTTAATGAGAATGATTCATCATTAAGTCAAATCAATTTTATTTCACCTCATTAAATGAGGCATGATCAGATTACAACTGTTGGATTTATTTTATTAACTCTTGACAAGTACTTATAAGAATTTAGAATAATCTCTCTTAGAACTGAATCTTTTTCCAACATTGTTATCTGTCTAATTGATCATTTGTATCCATTTAATCAGATTTTGTAGATTTTTTTTCATCATTTTTCTTTTCTTGCTAAAAGAATGAGTTCGTTAGTGATGTCATTGTCCCAACCCACTTAAACACAATCATCTTTATAAATGTTCTGACACATTTGTCCGGAAGATAAATATTAGAATATTATTCACAAGTGACATTATGATTTACATGTATAGAATACAAAATGAGAAATTTTCACTTTTAGCCCCTCTTAATTAGAGGCATGAACTACAAAAAGTTTTACATTTAATTTCTAAATTATTAAAATTCATCAATTTTTGTCCCGTCACGTGATTCAACTGTCACTATTGTCTCAATCGTAAAATCCTTGACAAAAATTAATAAATTTTAATAATTTAAAGGTTAAAGATCACGATTTTTGTAACTCAAATCTTTAATCCACATTTAGTTCAAAATTGAAAGTTAAAAGTGAAGAAATTCCCATACAAAATATTCTTACTAGTCTCCTCCACGTGCCAAAAGGATTTCCGAGTAATTTGACCATGTGAATTCTACAGATTTCCAAGTCATTAAGTGTAGCTTAGAAGAAAGAAAAATATATGATCTGTGGATTTTATATTCTAATTGCATTATCTGTGGGAATTTTTTTCAAATATCTTTTATAGCCCACAGATATTTTTAAATGGAGAAAATGGAAAGCAGTTACTAAGAAAAGATGTTAAAAAAATTAAAGTAAAAAAAGTATATTATGCCCTTTTCGTTTTGGTGCTAATCACACTTCCACATCCATATAATCTGATTCCTTAATCCTTCTTTTTCCCCCAATCAAAGCTTACCCCCTTCCGTGGGTAGGTGCCTGTACGTCACTCGCAGACAACGACTTTCTCCCCTCGCATAGGTTTCGCCGCAGATCCTTCTCCGTCACCGTCGCCGGCAATATACCAGTTATACTCTCACATTCTCTCTGTATCTCTTTATTATCCGAAGTAAGTCTCCTTCCCCATCTCCCCCGTCTCTATAATATATATAATATATATACGAGTAGATATTTGTAAACACGTACGTATATATGCAAGTGAATCGGATTGCTGTGAACTCAATTGATGGGACATAAGAAGCGAAACGTCGCTCCACGCTCCAAGCAATCTCCGACGGCTTCCGCCGCTGATGATTCGATTCTAGCCGAACCTGCTCCCTTTCCGAATCCCGATACTAATACCCCCAAGAACGCCAGCAAGATCGAACCCTTGGTGGAATCGAACGGGTCGTCTTACTCCACTGTCAAGCTTGAATGTGAGAAAGCCCTGACAGCGCTGCGGCGCGGGAACCACACCAAGGCGTTGCGGCTCATGAAGGAGTCGTGTGGTCGGCACGAGGGCTCGCCTCACTCTGCGCTGATTCATCGAGTCCAGGGCACAGTGTGTGTCAAAGTAGCGTCCATCATCGACGACCCTAACGCAAAGCAGCGGCACTTGAAGAACGCGTTGGAGTCGGCAAAGAGAGCTGTCGAGCTGTCGCCGAATTCAGTCGAATTCGCTCATTTCTTTGCGAATTTGCTCTACGAGGGGGCCAACGATGGAAAGGAGTATGAGGAGGTGGTGCAGGAGTGTGAGCGGGCACTGGCGATTGAAAATCCGATTGATCCTGCCAAGGAGAGCTTGCAGGAAGAGAGCCAGCAGAAGATAACAACGACGGAGGCAAGAATTGGGCATGTGCAAAACGAGCTGAGGCAGCTGATTCAGAAGTCGAACATTGCCTCATTGTCGACTTGGATGAAGAACTTGGGGGGTAATGGGGAGGACAAGTTTCGGCTCATTCCTATTAGGAGGGTTGCGGAGGACCCCATGGAGGCGAGGATGGTGCAAGCAAGAAGGCCGAATGAGATTAAGAAGGCAACCAAGACACCAGAGGAGAGGAGGATGGAAATTGAAGTAAGGGTGGCTGCGGCGAGATTGCTGCAGCACAAGTCGGAGTCAGACAGGCCTCAATCACAGAATGGGGTATTGGATGCCGGGGATAATCATTTCGTGTGAACTCTGATCGGTAAAGTTTGATCAGTGTAAAGTTTTAGTTGCCTACAATTGCTGGGAAAAGATTCAGTTATCAGAATACAAATTCTAAATTTTTATAAGTATCGGTTATGATTAAATAAATAAATTTAACAGTTTAAAATTGACCTCATTATTTTAATGAGAATGATTCATCATTAAGTCAAATCAATTTTATTTCACCTCATTAAATGAGGCATGATCAGATTACAACTGTTGGATTTATTTTATTAACTCTTGACAAGTACTTATAAGAATTTAGAATAATCTCTCTTAGAACTGAATCTTTTTCCAACATTGTTATCTGTCTAATTGATCATTTGTATCCATTTAATCAGATTTTGTAGATTTTTTTTCATCATTTTTCTTTTCTTGCTAAAAGAATGAGTTCGTTAGTGATGTCATTGTCCCAACCCACTTAAACACAATCATCTTTATAAATGTTCTGACACATTTGTCCGGAAGATAAATATTAGAATATTATTCACAAGTGACATTATGATTTACATGTATAGAATACAAAATGAGAAATTTTCACTTTTAGCCCCTCTTAATTAGAGGCATGAACTACAAAAAGTTTTACATTTAATTTCTAAATTATTAAAATTCATCAATTTTTGTCCCGTCACGTGATTCAACTGTCACTATTGTCTCAATCGTAAAATCCTTGACAAAAATTAATAAATTTTAATAATTTAAAGGTTAAAGATCACGATTTTTGTAACTCAAATCTTTAATCCACATTTAGTTCAAAATTGAAAGTTAAAAGTGAAGAAATTCCCATACAAAATATTCTTACTAGTCTCCTCCACGTGCCAAAAGGATTTCCGAGTAATTTGACCATGTGAATTCTACAGATTTCCAAGTCATTAAGTGTAGCTTAGAAGAAAGAAAAATATATGATCTGTGGATTTTATATTCTAATTGCATTATCTGTGGGAATTTTTTTCAAATATCTTTTATAGCCCACAGATATTTTTAAATGGAGAAAATGGAAAGCAGTTACTAAGAAAAGATGTTAAAAAAATTAAAGTAAAAAAAGTATATTATGCCCTTTTCGTTTTGGTGCTAATCACACTTCCACATCCATATAATCTGATTCCTTAATCCTTCTTTTTCCCCCAATCAAAGCTTACCCCCTTCCGTGGGTAGGTGCCTGTACGTCACTCGCAGACAACGACTTTCTCCCCTCGCATAGGTTTCGCCGCAGATCCTTCTCCGTCACCGTCGCCGGCAATATACCAGTTATACTCTCACATTCTCTCTGCTCTTTATTATCCGAAGTAAGTCTCCTTCCCCATCTCCCCCGTCGAGTAGATATTTGTAAACACGTACGTATATATGCAAGTGAATCGGATTGCTGTGAACTCAATTGATGGGACATAAGAAGCGAAACGTCGCTCCACAAGCAATCTCCGACGGCTTCCGCCGCTGATGATTCGATTCTAGCCGAACCTGCTCCCTTTCCGAATCCCGATACTAATACCCCCAAGAACGCCAGCAAGATCGAACCCTTGGTGGAATCGAACGGGTCGTCTTACTCCACTGTCAAGCTTGAATGTGAGAAAGCCCTGACAGCGCTGCGGCGCGGGAACCACACCAAGGCGTTGCGGCTCATGAAGGAGTCGTGTGGTCGGCACGAGGGCTCGCCTCACTCTGCGCTGATTCATCGAGTCCAGGGCACAGTGTGTGTCAAAGTAGCGTCCATCATCGACGACCCTAACGCAAAGCAGCGGCACTTGAAGAACGCGTTGGAGTCGGCAAAGAGAGCTGTCGAGCTGTCGCCGAATTCAGTCGAATTCGCTCATTTCTTTGCGAATTTGCTCTACGAGGGGGCCAACGATGGAAAGGAGTATGAGGAGGTGGTGCAGGAGTGTGAGCGGGCACTGGCGATTGAAAATCCGATTGATCCTGCCAAGGAGAGCTTGCAGGAAGAGAGCCAGCAGAAGATAACAACGACGGAGGCAAGAATTGGGCATGTGCAAAACGAGCTGAGGCAGCTGATTCAGAAGTCGAACATTGCCTCATTGTCGACTTGGATGAAGAACTTGGGGGGTAATGGGGAGGACAAGTTTCGGCTCATTCCTATTAGGAGGGTTGCGGAGGACCCCATGGAGGCGAGGATGGTGCAAGCAAGAAGGCCGAATGAGATTAAGAAGGCAACCAAGACACCAGAGGAGAGGAGGATGGAAATTGAAGTAAGGGTGGCTGCGGCGAGATTGCTGCAGCACAAGTCGGAGTCAGACAGGCCTCAATCACAGAATGGGGTATTGGATTCATCTTCGGGATCGAAAGTAGGTGAGCAGCGGCGAACCAAGTATGCAAATGGGAGGAAAAATGGATCTAGGGCAGAGAGGAGGGATAGGGTTCGGTCCTATTGGAATTCTATGACTGTTGATATGAAGAAAGAGTTACTTAGTATTAAGGTTTGTGATCTTAGGGCCCATTACAGCTCCTCCAAGGATGGTTTGGCCAATGAAGTCTTGTCAGAGGCTCTGTCATTTGCTGAGGCTAATAAGAGCTGCAATTTCTGGGTTTGCTGTCGATGTAACGACAAGTTTGCTGATTCAGAATCTCACATGCAGCATGTAGTGCAAGAGCATATGGGAAACCTCTTACCCAAAATGCAGTCAGTTTTGCCTCAGAACGTTGATAATGAATGGATTGAGATGCTTCTCAATTGTCCTTGGAAGCCACTGGATGTGTCAGCTGCCGTTAAAATGCTTGGAAATCAAAGAAATAGTAGCAGCACGGATTCTGCTTTTGCAGAGGATCTCTATTCTGGGAATCATACTGAGGAGTGTGAGGACTGCTCCAAGGATGCATGGGATTCCTCTTCCCCTGAGAACGGAGATTTTGGCGATAGTTGCAATAATGTTGCTATAAAGAGCAGCAATAATGATGACAAAGTTGCCAATCTTGAGTGCCGACAATGTGTTGCTGAAAATGGCTCAGTGACATATTCCTTTACTGATAGTTGGCCAGTATCTGATGATGCTGAGCGTGGAAAACTTCTTGAAAGAATTCATGCTGTATTTGAGGTGCTTATTAGACACAAATATCTTGCTGCAAGTCACCTTAACAAGGTGATACAATTTACGATGGATGAGCTGCAGGGTCTTGCTTCTGGTTCCCAGCTTTTGAGCCTTGGTGTGGATCAAACACCTATATGCATCTGCTTCTTGGGAGCAACCCATCTCAGGAAGATCCTTAAATTCTTGCAGGAACTATCACATTCTTGTGGTTTAGGTCGTTATTCTGAGAAAAGTAGTAGTAGTCCCTTGGATGATGCAAACAGTGGCACGCAAGCTCATGACATTAAGGAGAAGATTGTTCTTAATGAAGATGGATCATGTCTCCTTCTTGATGAATATTTATTGCCAATTGAATGTGCTCCTGGCACAGTTCATGGTGCTGCCATCCATAATATCCCTGCTGCTGGCACTGCAAATGGGGTTCAACCTGATGCCGATTCTATGCTGTCCTGGATATTTGCAGGTCCCACAAGTGGGGAACAGTTGGCTTTGTGGATGCGTACAAAAGAAGATAAAACACATCAAGGATCCGAAATTCTTCAGATGCTTGAGAAGGAATTCTACCACCTACAGGGTCTTTGTGAGAGAAAATGTGAACATTTAACCTATGAAGAAGCATTGCAGGCAGTGGAGGATCTGTGTCTTGAAGAAGGCAAGAAGAGGGAGAATGTCACAGAATTTGTCCATAGAAGCTATGATGCTGTCTTGAGAAAGCGGAGAGAAGATCTTCTTGAGAGTGAGAATGATGTGATGTTCCTCAGCCGCAAAATTGAGCTAGATGCTATATCAAATGTTTTAAAAGAGGCAGAAGCTCTAAATGTTAATAAATTTGGGTATGAGGAGACTTACAGTGGTGTGACTTCTCAGTTATGTGACTTGGAATCCGGGGAAGGTGATGATTGGAGAGCAAAGGACTATTTGCACCAAGTGGATGCTTGTATTGAAGTTGCAATTCAGAGGCAGAAAGAGCAGTTATCCATAGAGGTTAGTTTGTTCGTTCTAGATGATCTTTTGGATAAGGATATTGATATTGATCCCTGCCATTCTAAACTCACTGATTTTGTAGTGCAGCTCAGCAAAATTGATGCCCGGCTCATGCGAAATGTTGCTGAAATGCAGCAGTTGGAACTCAACCTTGAGCCTGTTTCTGGCCATGATTATCAGTCAATATTATTGCCTTTAGCAAAGTCATACCTGAGGGTATGTATTGAACTGATGGGAATTATTGTGACATGCTCCTCTTTTTTTGGACCTAATGACTCTCTTTTTCAGGCACACTTGGAGGATTTGGCTGAGAAAGATGCTACAGAGAAGTCTGATGCTGCAAGAGAAGCCTTTTTAGCAGAGCTTGCACTGGACTCTAAAAAGGATGTCAGAGGAGGAACCGATGCCTCCAGGCATACACAGGACAAGACAAAGGATAAGAAAAAGAACAAGGAGTCCAGGAAAACCAAAGACTCAAAGGTGCTGATTGTGCAGTCTGGTTTTGTTTCTTTGACTGAGTGCTAGTTAATCTATGTCAAATAGCCCTAATGGTCTGATATTTTACGTTTTTTTGCAGGCTACCGGAGGTCTCCAGCAGCACCTGCTTAATCCTGAGACTGACACAATGTACATCTTCCTCTTACTCATGATTACAAACCTCATTCTTTCCAAAACATGGCACCATTTGAGTCTTACCCGTTCTTAATAATGCTAGATTTGTCTCTTGCTGCAGTCCATTTCCAGTTGCATCTGATGGTGATCACCAAGACTCTGAGATTGTTGCTTCTGAGAATGGTCATTACTTAATACAATTTGAAGAGGAATTTAGACTTCAATCTAAGCTTGAAGAGGAGGAGAGAAAGCTTGAAGAGTCCTTGGAGTATCAAAGACGTGTTGAGGCTGAGGCTAAACAGAAGCACCTTGCTGAGCAACATAAGAAATCTACTCAATCATACCCAGAGAAGGTGGCTGAAGGACTGCATGATCTTAACTTGGAGTCTGGTGCAGTTGATCAAGAGGTGCATGAACAATTGAAACCTTGTATGCAGGTAAAAATTTCCTGTTTAATGCTCTCTTGTTTGATTGAGTTTGTGCTCCTATTTTCAAGCTCCATTCCCACGGACAATTGGAATGGTGAATCGGATACTGGATGTAGTATGAGAACCAAAGCCATCCTGGTTAATTTATGGGAACTTTTATTTAGATATGAACAAAGTTTTCACGAATTTGCACCCTTTTAGGAGCACTTGGCACAGGGAGATAGACTCACAAATCATCCAGAAGACATGCTTCCAAATAGTTCCCTTGGGCCAATAAGTTCTTCTCCAGTTGCTGGTACCAAAAAGATTTGTAGTACACGAGACACGACAGCTAAACAAGGTTGGTAAAAAGTAAGGTTTCCAAATGAGGTGTGGGTTTATTTTAATGGTGGATATGTTGTAACGGTCTAGTTTATTTTGCAGTCCTAGCTAATGGAGGAATGGCAGAGGATGGTCTCTTGCCATCCGATCGACGGACTGGAAGGAAAGGTAAGCGGCAGAGGAGTTCCACCAAATTGGTTGATGGAAAGTGTCAAGTCATGATGCCAGAGAAGGAAAATGTTGAGGTTGCGAGCTTAAAAGAGCAAGATGAATTTCATGACCCTCTCTGTGCAGACAGAGGTGAGTCTTAGATGTTCTCTCGGATTTCTGCTTTGGTATCATGTTATTTGTTGTATTTTACCGCTCTTCAGCCATTTGCAGGAGTGCATTTGGTCTATTGACCTTCACTGTTCTTTCTATGAGACAAGCATTGATACATCCATGGCTTTTTTGCAGAATGTTGGACTGATATAACTGTTGTTTATTTATGTGACAAACAGTTGGCTCTTTTGCTGTAGACAGTGGAACAAAGACATTGAGACAATTGAAAGTAGAGGAGGAAGAGGAGGAAAGGTTTCAAGCTGACTTTAAACAAGCTGTACGCCAAAGTCTTGGTAAGATTCTTCTGTTGTCTCTGTGTATAACCTTGTTTTTAGGTTGAGTTATTGATTTATGTGGGGTTAAACTAGGCATTGGGACCTCCAAAGGTCCAGCTATGAGAGCTGCAATATGAGAAAAGTTGACTGAGTAATTAGTTTTTTAGGTTTGGCTGTTCCAATCGCATCTCTATCTTCTTGGGAATTAGGTGCGCTTGGTATTTGGGCCCATACTTATTAAAAGTCAAACACTCATGGCCATTTTTGAATATGTTGATTCCTAAGCGGAATGAAACTTCAGCATAATTTGCGGAAATTCTTACTGCAGTCAACATTGATTAACTCAGAAAATACAATAGATAAATAATCTCTTTGGGTGAATGTATGAAGGACTATAACTGATCACTGGTACCGGTACCGCAGCCAGCGGTACCAGTACCAGTGGGCAATGGTGGCGGCAGTTCACCGCTTCCACGCGTTTTTTTTTAAGTTCTTTCATAACACAACGACGCTCGTTTTGTTTAAAGTGTTTTTTTTTTTAATAAATGGCACAGCTTCAAAACACGCTTCTCTCTCTCTCTCTCTCTCTTTCTCTGCTAACACCGGTGCTGGTGGGCAATGGTTACCTGCCTAAACGGGACTTCTGCCCCCACCAGCACTGCCCATGCACAGCCCTAATGAAGACTATTCTGGCTAGGTTGAGACAAACTGAAGGCAAGTTCGCAAGTTTTTTTTCATGACAATAGAAAGAGGAATGAGAGAATTCTTTTGGTCATTAATCTGAAAATAGTAATTGGGCATGTTTATTCTATGCGGAATAGGTGGAGCCTTTGACTTCTTGGTTGGTCGGTTTGGACTTATTCAATGTATACAAGTAGACTACGCCAAAATGAACTGAATATGTGCGAATTGAAAGCCACAGTTTTCTATCTTAAATAACATTTTCTTCCCCATCAGCATGGCTTCATATTTCTACATATGCATACTTTTTAGCGATAAATTTACCTGGGTTTATCATGTAGCGTTGTACCTCAGTCTCATTTGGTCTTGTTAATCTAGTGTAAAATGTTACCCGACAACATAGACTTTAGCCAATTGCTTTAGATGGGGTCAAATCTTGGCAGAATTATATATCCAGTAGCCATTATCAATATATTTACCAGCATTCTCAGAACTTGGATTCCACATCATCTCTTCTGTGAAGTAGGAATAGTTGCAACTTGTTGAGCTTCTATATATGTTGTGCATCAGACACATACCATGCTCAAACACAGAAGAAACAGCCCTTGGTGTCAAGTTTGAGTACACAACGGAGGATTTCTCCAGAAGAAGATAAAATTGATGTTTCACCAAATGAAGGCACACCGGTGATGGCGAATGGTGTAGATGTCGTTGGTACAGGGCTGCAGAATGAAGTGGGCGAGTACAATTGCTTTCTGAACGTTATCATACAGGCACTGAATTATTTTTTTAAGTTATAGCATCTGTAGATGCAATTTCATTTCTTTCTTTTGTGCCATCTTCTCTGGTCTGACCCACTTTTTTCGTTTCTTATCTCTATGACCACAGTCCTTGTGGCATTTAAGACGGTTTCGACAGGAGTTTCTGAGGAGATCAACATCAGTGCACGTTCATGTAGGTGATCCTTGTGTCGTCTGCGCATTGTATGAAATCTTTACGGCCCTGAGCATTGCATCTACAGATATGCGTAGAGAAGCAGTGGCCCCTACTTCTTTGAGAATAGCTCTAAGCAACCTGTATCCAGATAGTAATTTCTTCCAGGAGGTAATTGCATTGGGCTTTGATTGTGTGCCTTGACTCTTTTGCAATTTTCAGATCTGTACACAATTTCATCATGCTTATTACCATGAATGTAGCCATGGGGATGATCTGGTTTAGTATTCTATACCTAATATAGCTGCAACTGGCAGGCTCAGATGAATGATGCGTCTGAAGTACTGGCAGTGATATTTGACTGCCTTCATCAATCCTTTGTTTGTGGTTCTACCGTTTCTGATACGGAATCAGTGGAAAGCAACTGCATGGGGTCTTGGGATTGTGCAAGCAATTCTTGTATAGTGCATTCCATTTTTGGAATGGACATTTTTGAACGAATGAATTGCTACAGTTGTGGCCTGGAGACACGACATTTAAAGTATACTTCCTTCTTTCATAATATAAATGCCAGTGCCCTCCGAACCATGAAGGTATCTTGAAAGTATATTCTTTTTTGTGCAATCATCTTTTTCTGTTAGGTATTTTCAGTGACTCTGACTTCTATATCACCCTTCAGGTTATGTGTCCAGAGAGCTCTTTTGATGAGCTTTTAAATCTTGTAGAGATGAATCATCAGTTAGCTTGTGATCCTGATGTTGGTGGGTGTGGGAAGCTCAACTACATCCATCACATTCTCTCAACTCCACCATATGTTTTCACGACAGGTGATATTACTAGTGTTCGGGAAATTTTTTGCTTCACTACTAGTGCTTTATGTTGAAACTCAGAATCATATGGTGGGTCTTGCAGTTCTAGGTTGGCAGAATACATGTGAGAGTGTTGATGACATAAAAGCAACACTGGAAACCCTTAGCACGGAGATAGATGTCAGTGTCCTTTATCGTGGTTTAGATCCAAAGAGCACGCATAGCCTGGTTTCAGTGGTATGTACACTGTGATGAA